>JAQPPZ010001775.1:0-600000 GCA_028583015.1 Wollemia nobilis | reverse complement strand
CGGTATACCCACCGCTCGATAATTTCCTCTGTAACTGCCCCTGTAACTGCCTGCCTTTTCTTTTTCCTTCTTACTCATTCTCTTCTCTTTTAGTCGCAAAAATGCGACACGTCGCAATTTCGTGACACTTTTCCCTCTTGCTCTTTCTCTTCTCTTTTGGTCGTGAAAATGCGACATGTCTTGATATCGCGACACTTTTCCCTCTTGGTCTTTCTCTTCTCTTTTGGTCACGAAAATGCGACATGTCGCGATATCGCGACACTTTTTCTCTCTTGTGCCTTCTCTTGTCTTTTGGTTGCAAAAATGCAACATGTCGCGATATCGTGACACTTTTTCTCTCTTGCACCTTCTCTCGTCTTTTGGTTGCGAAAATGCGACATGTCGCGATATCGTGACACTTTTTCTCTCTTGCTCCTTCTCTCGTCTTTTGGTCGCAATAATGCGACATGTCGCGATATCGCGACACTTTTTCTCTCTTGCGCCTTCTCTCGTCTTTTGGTCGTGAAAATGCGACATGTCGCGATATCACGACACTTTTATCTCTTGCGCCCTTCTCTCGTCTTTTGGTCGCGAAAATACGACATGTCGCGATATCGTGACACTTTTTCTCCTTTGTCAACATGTCACGATATCGCGACACTTTTTCTTCTTTGCCAACATGTCACGATATCGCGACACTTCTTCTTCGTGATATTTTGCTTTTCGTTGGATGCTCCTGCATCACATGATTGTTGTGCCTCCAAGCTCAGTATTATAGTGGCCTAAGTAGACCCCTAAACGCTAATCAAATTTTCTAGGGTTTGTGAAGTTGTTTTGCAGGTTTGAAGCTATTGGATATTCTGGATGCAAGATAAAGCTTGGATCAACCACCATATTAGATAAGTGCCCTAATAGATCTTTAGGCTATTTGGTGTTTGCTTTTGTTCATTTCTACTCAAAACCTAGATTACAAGTAAAGGAAAATATTTGATTGAATTTCTAGGCATTTGAAAGAATAAAAGTATATAGTTTGTGCATTCCCTTGGACCCTTGCTCAAAGAATTTTTTTGTAACCCTAGGGTTAGACATCATTGAATTATGTAATCATACCTGAATTAGTTCTTGTTTTCTTGCATCTTGTGTGCTTTGCATTGTTCTTTAATTTTCATAGATTAGCATAGAGAGACCAAACATAGGTGATTTCTTAATTGATACATTAAATATTTTCACCTCTGACTTGAAGTGAGTCCTAAAACCGTTCCTGATAAACCCGTCCTTTCATGTCCGCTAGTGTAGAGAATATAACACACCCTCACGGTTCACCTTGTCTCTTAGTGAATCTAGATGAGAATCATACACGGTAGGGTAATTTTCCCCCTCTACATCTTTGGTGAACCCGACGTGAACACACATCTTAGTGGCCAAGATAGGAAGCCTTTTCCTTTGTGTTTTCTTGAAAACTTTAAATAAGACCACCAATCTTATTTGTTTAGATCAGAAAACATTTAAAAGCATATTAAAAATCTTTTCAATGTTTTCGTTGGTTTTCAGTTTTCCTCCTTTTTCACTCTATCCTTTCTCTCTCTCATAATGGCTCCCAACCTTAGGAGTGAGCAAAGGCTTTCAAAGTCTGATGAAATTTTTCAAGAAGATGAATTGATAAAGAGAATCATAATCTAAAAGAGGAAGAAAATAAAGAAGTTGGAAATGACCTTGATCCTACTAAGGAGCCGAATGAGAAACTTATCTTTAAATATTTTGAACATGTCTGCAATTTCTACAAACATCATAAAGATACCTTGGATAAAGCCATGGAAGAGGAATCCTGACTCAATGAAGTTGGAATATCTCAACATCAAACCATATTCCCTCGATATGTTCATAGCAACCCATTGTTTGAATCTTCACATCATGATAATATTGTTCATAACCCAACATGTGTCACTACTATAACCACCAATAATGGAAGAATTCAACAAGTGTCTCCAACTAGCAGTGCATCTAAAGGTTATGCTCAATTTCCTCCTCATTCTGCTAATCTTAATTTTTTTGCTTTTGCTCCACCAATTATTAGTTATCCTCCACAATAAGACACCACATATCATAACCTATACCATAACAATATCAATACCTCCAACATGAGACAAGTTCATTTTCAACAACCTACCTATACCCCTCCCCTAAAGAACCAAATAACATTGCACAACAACAACCCTAAAGTAAAAAGTTTAACCAATGTGGTGAAACAATTAGTTTCGAGAGTGGATATGATTCAACCACCTAGTTTCACCTACAACTATAGAGAATGTGCAATCAATCCTTAGACCATATCATTGCCTCTAGGCCCTACCCTAAGCATTTTATAATGCTAGTTTTGCTTATCTATAAGGGAACAAAAGATCCAATTGAGCATTTAAGACTATTTAGAATAACATGTCGTGATGTCATATATGATGATATGCTGTTGCTAAAAATGTTCCCTAAGAGTCTTGGTGGTATGGGATTAGAGTGGTATTATCAATTATCTAATCATTCTTTGAGGAAATTTGAAGATACAATTGAAATGTTTATTCAATAATTTTGTGCTTATGTTGAAAATAATGTGACTATGAAATATGTCTATATGTTAAAACACGCTAAAGATGAAAGCTTTTCAGAATTTTTGTCTCATTAGAGGAGTCTAGTTGGACACTTGAGATATACCCTACCTCTTCGAGACATGCTTATGAATTGGAAACTACAACTATCACATCTTTTGATCAAACTATAGATCTAGAAAGAAGGGTAGAACAAGCCCTTATAAGAATAGGTCAACTTAAAGTAAAAGAGGATAGGACCACTAAAAATCAGTATGAGAAAAAGTATGTGGTTGGTGATGGGGTAACGGATAGTAGGCCTATTAACAGTATTGTTAACACCCTACAAAATATGGTGCTTAGCCAACCTCAAAAACCCCCGCAAAGAAATTTCACAAGACTCAACATACCTATGACGGTGGTCCTAAAGTAGCTTTTGGAAGCTAATATGATTGAGTTACTTCCCATAAGGCAACTTGATACCACAACAAATTGGTATAAAGTTGGTCAAAATTGTGAATATCATAAAGTGGAGGGGCACTTGACGAATTCATGTAAGAGATTGAAATATGTGGGTCAGGACCTAATTTATGAGGTTTGCGTTGTTATAGAGGGGTTCTTGACCCAATCCTCCAACAAACAATCAACCTCCTACTCAAAAAACACCCATAACTAATCAAGACATGGGAACCTTCCAATATCTCCTCCCTAAGCATGGTTAGTAGTCTGTTAATCAAGTGTCATATCGTAATGTGCCACCTCCCTATGATAATATGGTTGGAATGATAGCAATAACTACAAGGCAACAAGCACATAATCAACCAACTCAACATTCTCAATAGGAGATGAATTATTCATCCAACCCACCTTAGTTTTAAAGAATATCCAAAAAAGGAGCACAAGAGTAGAAACCCCACCTTTAGTGTTGAAACCTCAACCTAAAGTCTTCTTTGACATTCAACAACAGTTAGTTAGTACCTCGACCAAGATCTATTTCTTAGAACTTTTGCAAACTTCTCCTATTCATGGTGAAGCCTTGTTGAAGCTCTTGAGACAACAATCTATTCCTCAAGACATTTCTCCTAGTGCTATAGCTAACATTGTGAGTTCTCTTAGGATACATCATATCACATTTTCAGATGACAATATTATTTCCTCAAACATACGAGGGGATTCTTCCCTCTATAGCATTTATTGGGGAAACATTTATCAAGCAAATCTTGATTGATAATGGTTCTCTTATTTTATGCACTTATCAAATTTTCTAAAAGTTTGGATTAAAGAGTAAGATTTAACTCAATATGACATCATCATAAAAGCTTTCAATAACGAGTCTTAAGAGGCTTGCGGTGTTGTGTCTCTTCCCCTTAGGGTTGGATACAAAATCTTAGATACCTTGTTCTATGTGGTGTATTGCCCTACATATTTTAATCTTCTTCTCGGATGCCCTTGGATCCATGCAATGAGGGTTGTCCCCTTCTACTTTTCACCAATATTCAAGTTAAAATTTAAGAATCAATTTGTCACCATTTTGGGCGATCCTCATCCATTTGAATATTGTTCAGTAGTTGAAAAACTCAATCTAATATTCATTTATGTCCATCAATTCCCTCATTTCACATGACTAAGCAGTTTGAAAATTTGAATGTGAGTAAGGAACCATTAATTAATGTCTCATCACAAGATCAAGTCAATCCTTCTCTTCAAGAGTCTCTTACGAAGACATCTCATTAAGGTTTGGAGTGGAGTGCTGAGAATGAGGGAATGTCCTCTCTCTCTTTATTAGTTACAACCCCAAAGAAGTATGTTGAAGGTGACACTCTTTGTGACATGGTTCATGAGTATATCCCTCAGAATGGCTTCTTCCTTGATGGACCAGTCCCTTGCATAGTGTAGGTTTAATCTTCTAGTTCTCAAGAGGACTTTGGTTCTATGTCTCTCGAGGACCTTGAGCAACTAGGAGTGATTCCTACCCCATATCATCTTGAGGATGACTCATCCATTCTCATCGAGGAGACCATAAATGTTAACATAGATTCTAGGAGACCCCTAGAATATTTAAGCTAGGTAAAGCCTTGTCCATGGATGAGCAAGAGCAATTGATCAATTTGTTTAAAGAGTTTAATGATATTTTTGCTTGTTCATATGTTGACATACCAGGGCTTGATCCCTCCCTTGTTATGCATCAATTTGGTAGTTTGCCCTAGTGCTAAGCCTTTTAATCAAAAACTTAGGAATATGTATCCTAAGCTCATCCTTTTGGTTAAGAAGGAGCTCCAACAACTCCTTGACATCAGTTTTATAAAAGCTATCGACTATTATGATTAGATCTCCAATATCATCCCTATGGCTAAGAAGATGGGAACAATCAAGATATGTACCAAATTTTGGGACATTAACTTAGCATGTCCCAAGGATGATTTTCCCTTGCCCAACATAGATCAGATCATATATTTCACCACCAAATTGGCATGCTCTCGCTCATGGATGTTTTCTCAAGATATAATTAGATCATGGTTGCATCTAACTCGAGGGTTCTTCATTATCCATTTTAACAATATGGAGGATGCTAACATAATTTTAACAGGAGGTCTTTGGTTTCTAGGCAAAAGGAGCCTTTTTCTCAGACAATGGGGTGAATATTTCGACCCTAAAAAGCAAAATATTAACATTGCCCCTATTTGGGTTCGTCTCCCGAGTCTACCTGCCCAGTTCTTCAATGAATATTGGTTGTAGGGCATAGATAGAACTATAGGAGACTTGATATCCATTGACCATACGACCTTGGCCAGGACAAGGATGACTCATGCATGAATCTACATAAATGCTAATTTGAATAATGAATTGCCAAGGTTTTTGGAGCTAGAGTATGGAGAATACTATAGAAAACAACCGGTAGAATATGAGAACAGACCGACATTCTATGCAGAATGTAAAAATCAAGGACATCTATGCAATTAGTGCCCTAACCTGGCAATGAATAGAGAAAAATAGAAGCAGGGAATGCTAGATAGAGGAAATTTGAGGAGTTTCTCTAGCAGAGGTGATTTCAATCAGGCAAATTATGTCTACCAAAAAAAGAAAAGAGAGGGTGCAGGGTCCCAACAAGACAAAGGAAAACAACAGGTTGTTGGCAACCAAAATACTCAGGTAAGTTCCAATCCTCTAGTTTTAAATAAATTTTCAATTCTATCCAATATGGGAGTAGAAGGATTATCAAAAGACATGCAATCCCAACACCTTCAGGCTAACCTTTCTGACTCTCTCGGATCCCCATCCAAGTCAGGATCCTCAAACCCTAATGCTAAAATTACTGTAAGCCCCGTGGGCATCACAAATCCAAACCCTAGTGCATGATCTCTAGAATCCACATCCAAGTCAGGATACTTAAACCCCAATGCTAGAAATACTTCAAGCCCAGTGGGCATCCCAAAGCCAAACCCTAATGTTGAAGAACTTAGGAAGAAAGTTGAGGCATTGGAAAATAAAAAATCTCATCTCCCTAACATCATCACTAGGAGCCAAGTGAATCCTACTGAGGGGCCATCTCGTAGACCAGGGGAATACAGGAAAAAGAAGAAGATTTGGATGTAGGGGTGGAGATATGTGAAACTCTTCGGACTGAGGAATATGGCAGTCCGGTTCCGCAACAAATTACCTCCCCTCAGTTTAGTCCTAAACAAACCAGGAGCATCGTGAAGTCTCCTATAAATTTTGGCGATGAAAAAGAAGAGGGAGAATATCAAATGTTGAGCATCAAAAATTAAAATTGATAATGACATTGCCAATGGAAAATAGAGAACATTGTTTCAACAGGTTATTCCGGGTTTTGAAGACAACAAATTAGGAAAACCCCCTCAAGGGAGGGAGAGAGGAAGAAATACCAAACAATCTAAATGAATTTCCTCTCATGGAACGTGAGAGGCCTCAATGGCCTGCCCAAACACAGGGAAGTCAGTGCAATAAGAAATCAAGTGAATCCAACTATTATCATGTTGCAAGAAATAAAAACTGACGAGATTCAATAAAAAAAAATAGCAAAAAAAATCTGGAATCAAGGGGAGATGGTTTGCAAATAAGCCAGAGGAGCATCTAGAGACCTTATGACTTTGTGGGATCCCCTGATAGTAGAAGGCACCATTATTCAGAAAGATGATAGGGTTCTTAGTGTTTTATTTAAGGAATTAAACAACAATAGGTCGTGGATATTTTCAAATATTTATGCCCCGACTTCAATTCAAGGGAGAGCTCTACTGTTGGAGTACTTAGGCAATCTGAGTGAAATATTCCATAATGTCCCTTGGATTCTGGCTGGGGATTTTAACACTCCTCTTTACCCTTCGGACAAAATGGGTGGAAATGGACCACCTATCAGAAGCATGGATGAGTTCAATGACTTTGTGAACTCCAACATGTTGATGGATGTAAAACTTAGAGGAGCGAATTATACCTGGAGCAATCGGTGGATAGGATGTCATCTCATTCAAGAAAGGCTTGATAGGTTTTTTCTATCAAAGGAGGCTACAACTTTGTTCGGTGATTCTACCATACAAGCCCTTCCTAAAATTACCTCTGATCATAATCCCATTTTGTTGGAGATCCCTAACTCTCTATCCTTCAAGAAACCTTTTAGATTTCAATCTAAGTGGATAAAATATTCCAGTTTCAGAGATAACTTAAGTCAGTGGTGGCAACAACCTGTTAGGGGTAGTGCAACTTTTAAACTTGCTGGAAAATTAAAGTTTGTTAACGAAAAGCTTTGAACTTGGAACAAAGAGGTCTTTGGGAACCTCTTTGAAAATAAAAAATAGGTTGTTGAAAGTTTGAAGATAATTGATCAGAGGATCGAACATGGTGATGTTGATGAAACTACTAGGCATGAGGAACGAACAAAATTAGCAGAGTTTCATAACATTTTGGCCTGTGAGGAAATCTATTGGAGGCAAAAATCAAGGGCTCTTTGGTTGAAATATGGAGATTCAAATTCTAAGTTTTTTCACGTCACCACGCTTAGAAACATAAGCAATACAAAGATAATTTTTTTTAAAAAGTAGATGGTTCTATTACTCAAGACTTAACAAAAATCAGAAAGGAGGCAGTAACTTATTTCAATTCTATCATTGGTCAAGAATCGTAGTGCAATGAGGAGGCCAAAGATATTCTGTTGCAATCCATTCCTAGCATAATAAATGAGGATATAAACCTTAAGCTTCTAGCTCCCTTTTCTGATGAGGAAATTAAGGAAGCCTTGTTTAGCATGGAGCGAGACAAAGCCTCGGGACTTGACGACTTTCCCCCTTGTTTCTATCAAGATTTTTGGGACATCATAAGTGAGGATGTAATTTTTGTTGTCAAAGAATTCTAAGCAAGCAATCATATCCCAAAAGGTATCAACTCTACTTTTATTTCTCTAATTCCTAAGAAGCAAACCCTTGAATCTATGGCTGACTTCAGGCCAATCAGTCTGTGCAATGATTCTTACAAGATCCTAACTAAAGCCATTGCAAATAGAATGAGAGATATTCTGCCCCGCATCATAGATCCATGCCAGGAAAGCTCTGTCCAGGGCAGGTCAATCTTGGATGGAGTTATCACAGTTCACAAAGCTCTACACTCTGCTCATAATACTGACAGGTTTATTTTTGCCCTCAAGCTTGATATGAACAAAGCATTTGACAGGCTAAACTAGGACTTTCTGATTGTTGTCCTTCTTAAGTTTGGTTTTCACCACCAATGGGTTAATTTGATCAAAGAATTTATTTCTAAAGCATGGTTCTCGATTCTAGTTAATGGAACAACTGCTGGTTACTTTCAAAGTCATAGAGGAATTCGGCAGGGGGACCCTATCAGCCCCATGTTATTCATCATTATGGCAGAAGCTTTAGGCAGAACCATAAAAAATGCTTGCAGTTCAAGGCTAATATCGGGAATCAAGGCAACATCTCTCACTAGGGTTGTTTCTCACCAACAATTCGTCGATGATACCCTTATATTGACTAAGGCATCAATGGTTGAGGCCAAAATAATTAAATACATCCTACAACTCTACAAGGACACTGCTGGTCAGAAAGTTAATTTCAGTAAAATCAAGTTATATTTCTTGAACACCCCCATTCAAAGGCAAGGAAGGATTGCAAAAATTTTAGGGTGTGATATAGCAAACCTCTCCACTTCGTATCTTGGTCTCCCTCTTTTCATTGGTTCTCCGAGAGAGTCAATGTGGGACAGGGTTATTGAAAGAATTAAAAAAAAACTTGTTGGATGGAAAGGTCATCTTCTATCTCAAGCAAGAAAGTTGACCCTCACTAAGGCCTCTCTTCAGAGCATTCCAGTCTATTTCCTCTCCATTTTCAAAGCCCCTGTGAAGGTTTTCCGAGAAAATTGAGAAACTCCAAAAAGAATTTTTATGGACTAGATTAGAGGAGAAAAAAAGGATACACCTTGTAGGATGGACCAAAGTGTGCAGACCCAGGGAAAATGGGGGCTTAGGTCTGAGGATAATTGCTCATATAAATTTAGCTTTACTATCTAAGCAGGCGTGGCGTCTCATTTTTGGTGAAGAAAATGAATGGACAACTATCATCAAACGAAAGTATCTTCAAAATATGGAATTTCTAAGTGACTTAGTTCCAATCAGAGGTTCTGCTTTTTGGAAAGAAATTCTTAATTGTAAGGAAATCATCAAAAAAGGTTTAATATGGGTTTTAGGCAATGGTGAGAGGATAAATTACTGAAATGATAGGTGGGCTAAGGACGAACCACTGACAAAATATCCTAACTTAGCCCGAATTAGAGATATCACAAAAGAACTCATTGGCAAAAAATCTTCGATTATATGGTTGGGGACGGAGGTAGAATGAAGTGGAAACAAATAAGAATTCATGGATTTCAAGTAGAATCAAAAGATTTTTGTAACATTCTCGGGCAATAGTTTATCCCCATGAGACCCAAGGAAGATCAAGTGACCTGGGCTCCTACAAAAAATGGGCAGTTCACTGTTAAATTAGTTTACAAGCTTCTGCTTGATGACGAGGATTTTGTCCTCCAAAAGGACTTAGTTTGGATAAAAAAATTAATTCCAAAAATTGCAGTCTTTTCATGGCTGGTTATCCAAGGAAGAATTCTAACCATTGATAATATGATGCATAAAGGTATTTGTATCACTAATCGTTGTTATCTATGCAAGGCTAATTGGGAGACCATTTATCACATTTTCCTTGAGTGCCCTTTTTCCTTGATTGTCCTAAGTGGGGTTTTTTAGGCCTTCCGATGCGTTGTCATTATGCACATCATTAATTCTCAATGAATTTGTCAATCCAGGGCAGTGTACAAGGCTATTTGCGGAAGAAGGAGTGAACAGGGCTATAACTTAGGTCATTTGGGAGCAACAGGTCTTATTGGTGAAACCGATTGTGTGGGGGATTTAGGACATTTTTATCTCTAAATTGCATAAATTGAACTTTAATCTAATTGCAGGAATGGAAACTAATTACTAACTACAGAAATGAAATCCTAATTACAATTACAGAATGAAATCTAATTATGTTGCAGAAATAACTCCCTAGTTACAGTTGTAGAATTAGAAATCTAATTATGATTGCAGAAAGGAAGTCTATTTACTTTTGCAGCAATGGAAACCTGATTATAACATGGAAATTAAATCTTTTCAATGCTCTGTAATAGAAGGTTGTCAATCTTCTATGCAGGGGTTGACAACAAAACACAAAATGCAATAAATTGCAAAAAACAATAAATTCTGGAAATGACAATCTGTAGTAATTTGAAAGCTTTGCTGAAAATGGAGATTACAACCAAACTTATCATTAATCACAAGATTATCCTAATCATGAAATAAACTAAGATTGCAAAGACTGTTAGTTGTTTACAAAGAAATGAAATGACAAGTTTTACAACTTATTCTGCTATAGCAAAATCAGAATAAAAACCTGTTGTTAGTCCTCCTCCTAGGTCTGGAAGTGGCCAACCTCCTTGTCCAGAAGAAGGTATGAGTCTTTCTCTCTCTAGATCTTACTCACACTCATTCACAACAACATGAATAAAAATAGTGCACTTTATTGATTCAAGAACATAATTACAGTATTGCTGCTAAAAACCCTGTTACAGGACTGTAATAGTCACTTTTCTTATTATTATACTACTTGCTTATTTTCCCCTACCATTCTTCTTAGCTCAACCTGGATGGGAGCTATATATTTATAGATATCCTAAAATCTACTTACAAACTGAGAATATCTCATTCCTATCTTACAGATCTATTCCTATTATGCTACAACATTTCCTGGGTTTATCCTAGAAGAGGATCAAAATTGATCTTTTCCATAAATGGTGGCTTTGGTCGGCAAGGACGACAAAGTCAGATGGGAGATATTTTCCTTAACCTTTTCAATATTTCTTTCCCTTTTTCCATCATCAAAAATCAGTCAACAAGTCAAAAAGCACTTTCTGTTCTCATTTCGAAGATAAGTGGCTCATTTCGAAGAGACTGCATTTCTCATTCCGAAGAGACTGTATTTCTCATTCCGAAGATGTCTGCTCATTTCGAAGATCTTCGGAATGAACAACTGTGTGCTCTTCAAGTGATTTCATCTGCATTTCTCAGGTGGGTTAGCTCTCAGGATCAGATTGCAATAGTCTTCATCTCTCTCCATGTGTGAATTCCATGCCTTGCCATTCATTGGCAGTTGGCTGGAATTTACATTGGAAAACCAGTTTCTGTTGCACAGTAATAGTTTGCTTGCACTATTTGCTAGATTTAGATAAACAAATGCTTGAAACACATCAAAACAAAACTAGTGAAGTGTTGCTATCAACCTAAGCATACTTCTCATTTAGCAAGTCATGACAAAGTAACATAAAACTATGCAAAAAACTGTAAAAATTAGAATATAGTATTTCTAACACATTGATCATGCAAACAGTTAATACACAACATATTAAATCAACTTAACTAGCATATCAGATTAAACACAAGAGTTTTTAGGCAGTTTCAATGTTCAAAACATGCTATGATTGAGGCATTTCCAGGCCTCATCATTTCCCCCCAACTTATATTAATGCATGTCCTCATGCATTCTATTGGGCTATAGAATCACATATATCCATATTCAAATTCCATGATCTGTAGAACAATTTGGTGCCTATATAATATCCCCTATTCTCCTGAAGGTTTCTGAGCCATTCTTCAAACTGATCATCAGGTTGAGGATCTTCTTCAAAATAGAAGGGAACTGGAGTAATGATGGTTGGAGGCCTAAATCTGAGACCTATCCAGTGATGTTGCATGATTTCAATCAATTGTATCACTCCTTCTACCCTTCTTCTGGACCATTCTAGGTTAATGGGGGAGATAGGTTCCCTTTTCTGTAAAGACATGGAAAGTTCTGCCCATCTGTTTCTGCAAAATGATAATGCTGGAACAAAACTGTTATTACAAAAATTTTAGAATTTGGTCACACAATCCCTCAAATTGCTCAAGTACATCCTTTTTACATCTTCCCTATTCATCATGGTGAAATGTTGTCTGGTGATAATTGGATGATTTGGCTGAACTGCTCTAACTAACAATTCAACTCTTAATTCAATTTCTTTATTTTACCTTTTCTCCTGATCCCAGTAAAACTGATTTTGTAAAGTGGACATGAATGCTCTCAGTTGAACATCTCCTATGTAAATTTGAGGGTGAAACTCTACCTCTTCTGGAATAAAGAAACTGTGTAAAAATAATTCACATAGGAGGTTTTTCTGTTCTACAGGGCTATCAAAATAGGCTTCTAAGAAATCTGTAGTTGTGTCCAATTTGTATGGGAGACCTGAGCTAATCCTCATGACCTACCATCTGAGATATTTCTCCTTCAGAATGAGACTGTAAAATCTGGCCGACCATCTGAATTGGACCAAAAACTCAGCAATCTGACATAAATCAATCACTTTTTCATTCAATGCCTTGATTTTTGTTTCTTTTGCTTCTAACTATTTACCTTCCAATTTGAATTTTTCAACCTTAGTGGCAAGTTTCTCATATCTGATCACCCAACTAGCTATGTCTATATTATATTGCTCTAGGGATACAGTATTGGGTGGTCTAACTATAGGTGGAAATCTGGGTAGCAGATCTACCTTAACCCCTTTTTCTGCTACTTCCACTGGTTGGTCATCTGATAATAATTCTACTTGTATCCCTTTTTTTGCTATTTCTACTTGGTTGGTCATCAGACAACAATTCTACTTGTACCTATTTTTTATCTATTTCCATTGTTGGTCATCAGACAACAATTCTACTTGTACCCCCTTATCCTCTACTTTTATTGAAGGTATAACAGTTTTAAATATAGAAATCTCATTTGAAGGAGTACTTACTTGAACAATTTCATGTTGTTGTTTAGACTGCTCTTGTGCTGGTGTTTCTTGTTGTGACTCATCTCCAATATTCCTTTCTATGCTCTTTATCAATTCTGGAGCATCTTCGGAATGAGAAGGCAATGCTTCAGAATGGAAGGGCACTTCTTCAGAATGAAAGGGCGTTGCTTCAGAATGAGCACCTATGTCTGCCTCAAAAGAGTCATCTGCCCTAGATAAATCCATAAGTAATTGAGCCAAATCATCCTCATCAATAGATACAGTTGGCTGTTCTTCAGACTGTGACAACCTCTTCCTCAATTCTGCCACTTCTTATTGTAATTCTGCAATCTTCTTTTCCTGCATTTCAATGATATTTTCTTTTTCTTCAATCCATTTAGTTTGTGTTTTGACAACACTTTTTGCTGCTCTTAGCTGTTATGTGATGTCTACCTCTTCTATTTCTGATTCAGAATCTGATGCAGATAAATCATCTGTAGTTGGCTGCTCAACAACTATCTCATCTTCTACTTCAGCTGTCTACTCTTGTTCAGGAGGTTCCATGAAACTATCTATGATTGCATCTACATTTTCTGTGGCCTGTTGAACTGTAGCAACTTCAAAACTGTCTTGCCCAGTCTCTTCCTCAATTATCTATTCAAGGAATTCTAAAAAATATTCAGGGGCTGGTTGCACTTCTGTAACATCTAGACTACCTTGTCCACCTTCTTCTTCTATCACCTGTTCTTCTATTTCTCTCAAATGGAGTCTTGTAGACCTCCTAGTTCCTGATGTAAATTTTTTCTTTTTGCTCTATTTTCTGGTGACAATAGGGGTTGTGGGGATAGTTTTAGATTCTAGTGGGAGTGCTTCTGTTTCCCTTGTTGTCTCTTCTCCTATTTTTCTAGGCACTTCACTCCCTTGTTTTGATATATCAGTAACATCTTCAAAAAAATGAACTTTCTTCTATTTTTCTTTTTGACTGTTGGTTCTAGGCCCTCTCTTCTTTTGTTTCTTAGCTTGTGAGGTTGAAGGTTCTGGAGAAAGGTGCTCTGTTGCTTCTACTGGGTGTGTTTCCTCCTCTACAACAGCATCTATGGTAGTATCTATTTCTTCTTCTACAACAACATCTGTGGCAGCATCTGTTTCTTCTTCCTCCTCATCCTCATTTCCAAAAACTACATCATTCAGAGTAGAATAAAACCTATCAAAGCTTCTAGGGTTTCCTCTAAAATGATGTTGGTAGACTAATTTAATAAGACCATGGTGGCGAGGGCTCCCTTTTCCTTCCTGATATCATTTTGCCATATTTTTCAACTCCTGGTGCAGATATAGGGGAAGATTTACCCTAACTTCTGGTTGTTGCCTACCATGTCTTAGGTGGTTCAAAATTTTGAGATGATGCCCTGATAAAAGTACATATTGCCCTTCACAGGTTAAAAATTTTATTACCCATGTGGCCACTTCATCCCAGGGTTCTTGTAGGCTGGCCCTTTTTACCCCCTTGCATGTGTTGTTGTGTATTAAGTATTCTGGCTCCCTATCGTTTTCTTCCAGAAATTGACTAACTACATTTGCCAGTGTATTTTTGCCAGATCTAGAAATTTGAAGACCCTCTAATGGAAGCTCAGTAATTTGACTTAAAACTTTAGGGGTTACCTCAATTGTCATGTCGTTAATGTGTGCCCGGTTATTTCTGAATGTGTGAGCGAACATGCCGGCCAAATCTTGAGAGGACCCATTAAATTTGTCCAAAAATGGCATAAGCCCTCCATCTTCAAAAATTTGTAGCACTTCTAGATTTTCTCGAAGGTGGGTGGTATCTGTTGGTTCCATATTTGTCTTTCATCCCATTTTCCTATTTTGGTATGTTAAAAAATCTCACTTCTGCTGCTACTCTTTCGTTGGATCATTGTTTTCTGGTTTTTGTAGACTTGCAGGGTTTGTTTTTAGGTTTTCAATTGCCCTATTTTTCTTCTTTGAAATGAACTACAATATCGGCACTGTACCTCGTAATCATTTTGCATTAGCAAATATGTCTTCGAAAGGAAGGGTGGCATGCATTTCTATTTCTGCTCCGAACACCTATCCGTTAATGATTGCGTAGATGTCCTTGCCATCAGATCCACCTCACTTGGTTTTAGTTCCTCTGTTTCGCCCATAGATTTTCACGTGCATGATTATCAACATCGAATAATGGTGGCATGTTGTTGGTCACGTTCCCATGATTCTGGTACTTCCTTAATGGGTACAAGATAAGACAATCACATCTCAACTGACACGTGTCATTTATCATATGTAGTCAAAGAATTTTACTTGATCGTATATTTTCCCCCTTCTTGGATGCCATGTGGAAATATCCTGTTGAATGCTCATTCCGAAGATTATGTTTTATTGCAAAAACAATTCCTCATTTCGAAGATAAAGTTTCATTTCGAAGACAAGTCCTCATTTCGAATATCATGCTTCATTGCGAAGACAATTCCTCATTCCAAAGACAAAGCTTCATTCTGAAGACAATTCCTCATTCTGAAGATAAAGCTTCATTTTGAAGACAAAGTGCAACATTCATTCTGCTATCATTTCGAAGACAATTTCATTTCGAAGACAAAGTGCAACATTCATTCTGAAGACAATTTCATTTCGAAGACAAAGTGCAACATTCATTCTACTTCATTCAAGACAAAGTGCATTAATCTGAAGAAAATTTCAATCCGAAGACAATACAACGATCATTCGAAGAAGATAGCATGCACTGTTTTTGGCATTCTCCTTCCGAAGATTAGGCAAGAAACCAATATTCTCCTTCTCAAAACATGTTTTAAATATGCCAACTCTTATGGATACCTTTTATGCTAATGGTTAATTGTTATATACTACATACCAATCATTTACAATGAAGAAATGTAAGAAATATATACCTGATTAAAACAAGTTAATGCAAGTTTTGAAGAATGATTGCTTCTGTTGATGTTCTACTGAGATTTTCTGCAATATTTCAAAACAAGTGCAGTTGGTGAATTTGTACAATGATGATTCAAAAATTTTCAAGGTTATGCATGCCAGAAAACTGGTTTTCATGCATACCAACTCAGTAGTGCCTTAGGAAAGGTTTTCACTGCTGAGCTATTCATTTTTTTTTTTTTTTATTCTGATTATGCCCGTGAAGGAATTCATGATTTCCCTGAAATCATGCCCATGAAGGAATTCACAATCAGAATTTATTCATCTTTTTGTTTTCTACTTTTTTTATTTATTTTTTATTTTTTTGCTTTTCTTGAAATCCATGATCATGTTGATTTTATTGAAGTGGAAGAGGGAATCTCTTCCACTTGTTGTGCATCCAAACTATCAAGCTGCTACAAGAATTCCTCTTTAGTCAGAGGTGTATGGTACACCCTGAGGCGATGTCCATTCACTACCAACTTTCTCTCTGACCCATCAATAGGAGATAGATGAGCTGCTCCATTGTCAAATACCTCTTCAATCTGGTAAGGTCCAAGCCATCTAGTTCTCAACTTTCCAGGGAAGTCCTCATAGCGAGAATCAAATAACAAAGCCCAATCTCCTTGCTAAAATTTCCTCTGCTGAATGTGACTGTCATGCCACAACTTCCTCTGCTCTTGAATTACTTCAGTTTGGTGCAGAGCATCCAACCGAAGTTCATCCAATGCATTCAGCTATAGAATCCTATCCGTCTGTGCCTGTGACAATTCAATCCCAATTTCCAATGTTGTGCGCAATGTTAGTAGCTCAAATTCAATAGGTAGGAGGGGCTTTTTACCAAAAACTAGTTCATAAGGTGTGAATCCAGTAGTGGATTTCCAAGCAGTATTGTAAGCCCAAACTGCTTTAGGTAATTTATCTAGCCAGTTTCTCCTATGAAAAGCTACTATTTTTGTCAAGATTCATTCTAGTTCCCTGTTTGTTACTTCAACCTAGCCATTTGCTTGTGGGTGGTAAGGTGATGATTTCCTATGTTTGATTTCATATAATTCTGTAAAAGCCTCAATGACTTTAGATGCAAATTGGGGTCCTTGGTCTGTGGTGATAGACCGTGGAGCTCCAAATCTCTGAAAAATCTGAGTATACAAGAAATCGGCGACCTTCTCTTCATGAGCATGTTTGAAAGCACGCACCTCTACCCACTTTGTCAGGTAATCAGTGCATACTAGAATATGCACCTTTCCTTGAGAAGGTGGATCAATAGGTCCTACAAAATCAAGCCCCCACCTCTCAAATGGCTCTAAAACCAATTGAGGCTGTAGTGGCATTTCATTTGTATGAGTGGGTTTCCCCATTCTTTGGCATGCATCACAATGCCTGATGTACTTTTTCACATCCTTGTGAAGAGATGGCCAATAATATCCTGTCCCTAAAATTTTTCTAATTGTGCTTTTTACAGAATAGTGTCCACCTGAGGGTTCATCATGACAAGCCCTAAGGATATCATATACCTCATCCTTTCGGATGCACCTACGTAACACATGGTCGGGACTGCACTTAAAAAGTATACCCTTAATCCACTCAAAGGAAGAACTCTGTTTGATCAATTGTTTTTTCTGTTTTGAAGTGAAATGTGGAGGAACTTTCCCTGTGACCAAGTAATTGGCTATATCCACAAACCAAGGTGATTGGACAGATATAGCAAATAATTTTTCATCAGGAAAAGTGTCCTCAACTAATTCCCCTTCCTCTGTGTTCTACAACCTGGACAAGAAATCTGCTACAACATTAGCTTTTCCTAGTTTGTTGATTATTGTGATATCAAATTCTTGCAGCAATAGTAACCAACGAATAATTCTTGCACTTACCATAGGCTTATTCATCAAATACTTAATGGTTGTGTGATCTGTGTGAACGAATATTTGATAACCTGTGATGTAATGCCTGAATTTGTTGATGGCATAAATTACTGCCAAGAATTCCTTCTCAGTTGTGGTATAATTTTTCTCAGCTCCTGTCAAATTCTTGCTAATGTAGTAGATGGCATAGTGTTCACCATTGTCAATTTGTCCTAATGCTGCTCCAATTGCGGTATTGGAAGCATCAGCCTGTATGTGAAATGGTAATGTCCAATTAGGTCCTCTTAACACAGGTGGAGTTACTAATTTCTCTTTCAGAGCTTCAAATGATTCCTGACACCTTGCAGTCCAGGAGAATTCAGAATCTTTAGTCAATAGGGCAAACATGGGATTGGCTATTGTGCTAAAGCTGGGAATAAACCTACGGTAAAAACCAATGTGTCCTAGGAAGCTTCTGACATCAGTCTGAGTTTTAGGAGGAAGAAGATTCTTGATAATTTCCACCTTCTTTGGATCAACCTGGATCCCTTGAAGAGAGATGTTATGACCAAGAACTATTCCTTCCTCCATCATCATAAAACATTTGTCTGGATTCAAGGATAATCTGGTATGTTTCACAACGAGTTAAAACTCTGTCAAGGTTTTCTAATGTAAAGTCAAAAGTCTGTCCACATACTGTGAAATCATCCATGTATATCTCAACACTGTTGGTAGTCAGATCAAAAAAATTGCTAAGACCGCTCGCTGAAATGTTGTTGGGGCATTACACAAACCAAAAGGTAAAACCCTATAGGCAAATGTTCCCCATGGACAGGTAAAGGTTGTTTTCTCTTGATCTTCAGGTGCAACCTGAATTTGATTATACCCACTAAATCCATCAAGAAAACAAAAGTATTTCTTTCCAGCAAGGGTATCTAACACCTGATCTATGAAAGGTAATGGAAAATGGTCTTTGTATGTCACTTTGTTCAGCTCTCTATAGTCTACACATACTCTCATTTTTCCATTTTTCTTAGGAACTATAACCAATGGAGAGACCCACTGGCTATCAAAAATTGGGTAAATGAATCCTACCTCCAGAAGTTTTTCAATTTCTTCCTTTACAATATCCCTCAAGGCAGGATTCGGTCTTCTCTGGGGTTGTCTTACTGGCTTGACTTCTTCAGTATAAATCCTGTGGGTGCATATATCAGGGTGAATTCTTGACATATCCTTGTAGTCCCAAGCAAAAGCATGAACATGCTTCTACAAAATAGTTATCAATTTTTCTTCCTCTTCCCTAGTAAGCCAGCTGTTAATGTTCAGTAATTTTCCTGGCTGGACTTCTATTTGTTTTGTATTTGGAAGGACTGAATTCACTTCTTCATACTTGGTGATTAGGGAGTTAAGAGGGCAATGATGAGATGGGAGGAAATAAGAAGTTTCTGTTTCATTGATTTCTAATGGAAGCATATCCTGTATGGAACAGTGAGAAGGGAAAATCAGGTGATGGTGCCACCCATGTGGTAGTGAAACTGATGTTTCCTATGATAGTACAGATGGCTCACCTTCAAAATTTTGGTTCTCCTCATTCCCTAACAACTGATGGATATTTATTGCTTCCTCTTCTAATCCTTGTTCATGCAGAACATTCATTAGGATAGTTTCATTCTCTAAAGTTTCTATGTCATGGAGGTCTTCTATGTGTTCCCTTACTACCAAGGTGGCTAGTGTGGAAATAACCTCTTCTGGTTCTTCATCTGAGTCAGGAAACCATAACTGACCTAAAAAATTCTTGGAGGGTCTTGCAGGAGGATACAAAGAGATCTGTTTTAGATCAATACCATTTGAAATGGTCATTTTTCCAGATCTGCAGTCTATGAAGGCTGTTGCAGTTGCAAGCCAAGGTCTTCCCAGAATGATGGGATATCCATGTGCTGAATTTCTTGGTTGTAAAACCAAAAAATCTATAGGGAATTCCCAAGAAGAGACTTCTATAGGGACATCTTCAATGATACCTTCGGGTTTTGCAACTGACCTATCAGCCATTTCTAAAACTGTAAATGTGGGACTGAGATGTTTGAGCTGTAATTGTTCCATTATATCCTTGGTCATGACATTTATTGCAGCTCCTAGATCTACTAAGACATTTGATATTGGTACTGAGCCTATGGTAACTGTGATAACTGGACTCCCTGGGTCACTATACTTTGGAGGTACTAGTTTTCTAGACAAGAGATCAACTATCTTTCCTTCAACCTGAACAGTCTTGGGAAATGCTTTCTTTTTTCTTCCTGCTCTTCTAATGCACAAATCTCGGATAGTACTTTTAATCACTGGTATATCCTTAATGGCTTGCAATAAGGGCAATGATATAGTTAACTTTCTAAGTTCCTTGACCAGGTCTAACTCAAATTTTTTGTTGTGGTATTGAATCTTTCAGGATATGGAATTATCCTTGATGAAGGTAATTGTTCTACCTGTGGTTCTATTTTTTCTTCTTCTTTTTCTGTTGTTGGTTTAACTCTAACTGGTTCCAAAGGTTCTTGCTTTTCATTTTCCTTGATTTTAGTTGAAACAGGTTCAGGTACAACTTTTCCTGAATGAAGTTGGATGTTACTACAATCAAGAACATTTATTTCAGCATTTTCTTCAACTTCAGCCACATAGACAGGGGATGCCTGTCTCATGTTGTTTGGATTAGTGATTGGTTGAGCTAGAAGTTGAGGTTGTTTCACCTGTTGTGTTTGCTGTGGTTGATTCTATTTTTCTTGAAAATTTTGATTAGGTGCAGGCAACAAATGCTTGAGTTTGACCTTGATTTCTTTGTTGCCTTGGATAGGACTTGGTATTGCTTGACTCCACTGTGGTTGATTTTGCATCCAATGTGGATTAGTCTGATTCTGATTCTAGGGTGGGTTGTTTTGATTCCATGATGGGTTATTCTGATTCTGATTCTAGGCTGGATTACTCCAACTTGTTTGTGGCCATTCTTGGGAATTTGTCCATTGAGAATAATTCCAAGGACGTTGGGGTGGTTCTGATTGTCCCCAAGGCATAGTCCAAGGATTATGCCCCCAATTTTTAGGAAAACGAGGGGGATTTTGGTTCTAAGAGAAATTTCCCCCTTGTTTTGGTCCAACATAGTTGAGTTCCTCGGTCTGACTCTCTAACATAGTTTTGAGTTGTGGTAGCAGGTGGCATTTATCAGTCAAATGCTTCTTCGAATAGATACTACAAATGGCTGAGATAGATATTTTATTCAAAGGACATTCTTGCAAAGCATGTTTATTTCTACATCTTGGGCAATAAATTGCCAAAGGTTCTATGGTTTTTGCTTTTGCAGACATTTCTCCCAAAGTTGTGTTCAATTGCACTAGAATATCAGTTTTAAAATTTGCAAGTTCCTCTATTAGGTCCTTCACATGAGTGCCATTTGTACTCTTTTTTCTTCTTCCCTGCTTAGTGCGAGAGTAATTCCTGTAGAGACCCACAATTTCCTCATTACTGAGAGTATTTACATCCCCTTTTCCCATCAAATCCAATACTTCTCTGGATTCATCTTGTAATCCTCTCAAAAATATGGTTTTGCATAACTCGGGTTCTACAAGTCCACATCTCCTTTGAACAAAGGAGAACCTATCAAGATAGTCTTCTAATGTTTCATCATCTTCCTGCTTAATCTTGAATAACTCATCTTTCCTGTTCCTTACACGGCAATACTCTTGATATTTGTCTAAAAACACAGTTTCCATTTGATCCCAGGTTCGGATGGAATTTGGCTCTAAGCTCATGAACCGGCGTAATGCTGAGTCCTTGAGTGTTGAGGGAAAAACTTTAAGTTTCTGATTGTCATTTACATAGTCATAGGTTTGACACACTACTTTGAATTCAAACAAAAACTGATCAGGATCTTCTAGATACAACACCTCGAAAGGTTGGAAGTACTGAAGGTGAAATGGTTTTCATGGGGGAGTTTTGTGTTGGATTCAAATGGATAGGATATTCAAATGTTCTGGAAGGTTGGGGCATATCCTGATCATCTCCTTCATTATGGACATAGCCATGTTGGCCATCCCTATCTAGATTGCCTCCCTCTGCCATAGTTTCTTGTTCCTTAGGAACAGTTAAACCTATCCAAATTTCACTCTCAAGAGGTCCAAAATCCTCTGTTGATGATGAGTCTGATGATTTTTCTTTCTCAGGATGTTCTAATGATGATGAAGTTGGTGATTTTTCTTTCTCAGGATGTTCTAATGATGATGAAGCTGGTGATTTTTGTTTCAATTTTTCTGGTAGTTCAAACACAGGTGATTCACCCCTTAGGCGTGAAGATCTTCTTAATGGAACAAGCCAGGGATCCTTTTGAGTAATTCTACCTTTTTCATCCCTAGGCTTACTCATTCATGTTTACTCTTGAATGACATAAATTATAGGTCAATAGTTGTTACTTTACCCAATTGTTATATTCAGATTTTATCCTAAATTTTCATAGCTCAGTCTAATTAATAACTATTGGACTATTGTCACCTTCTAGCAACACTATTCCCCGACAACGATGCCAAAATGATGCATTGTCATTATGCACATCATTAATTCTCAATGAATTTGTCAATCCAGGGCAGTGTACAAGGCTATTTGTGAAAGGAGTGAACAGGGCTATAACTTAGGTCATTTGGGAGCAACAGGTCTTATTGGTGAAACCGATTGTGTGGGGGATTTAGGACATTTTTATCTCTAAATTGCATAAATTGAACTTTAATCTAATTGCAGGAATGGAAACTAATTACTAACTATAGAAATGAAATCCTAATTACAATTACATAATGAAATCTAATTATGTTGCAGAAATAACTCCCTAGTTACAGTTGCAGAATTAGAAATCTAATTATGATTGCAGAAAGGAAGTCTATTTACTTTTGCAGCAATGGAAACCTGATTATAACATGGAAATTAAATCTTGTCAATGCTCTATAATAGAAGGTTGTCAATCTTCTATGCAGGGGTTGACAACAAAACACAAAATGCAATAAATTGCAAAAAATAGTAAATTCTGAAATGACAATCTGTAGTAATTTGAAAGCTTTGCTGAAAATGGAGATTACAACCAAACTTATCATTAATCACAAGATTATCCTAATCATGAAATAAACTAAGATTGCAAATACTGTTAGCTGTTTACAAAGAAATGAAATGACAAGTTTTACAACTTATTCTGCTACAACAAAATCAGAATAAAAACCTGTTGTTAGTCCTCCTCCTAGGTCTGGAAGTGGCCAGCCTCCTTGTCCAGAAGAAGGTATGAGTCTTTCTCTCTCTCTAGATCTTACTCACACTCATTCACAACAACATGAATAAAAATAGTGCACTTTATTGATTCAAGAACATAATTACAGTATTGTTGCTAAAAACCCTGTTACAGGATTGTAACAATCACTTTTCTTATTATTATACTACTTGCTTATTTTCCCCTACCATTCTTCTTAGCTCAACCTGGATGGGAGCTATATATTTATAGATATCCTAAAATCTACTTACAAACTGAGAATATCTCATTCCTATCTTACAGATCTATTCCTATTATGCTGCAACATTTCCTGGGTTTATCCTAGAAGAGGATCAAAATTGATCTTTTCCATAAATGGTGGCTTTGGTCGGCAAGGACGACAAAGTCAGATGGGAGATATTTTCCCTTAACCTTTTCAATATTTCTTTCCCTTTTTCCATCGTCAAAAATCAGTCAACAAGTCAAAAAGCACTTTCTGTTCTCATTTCGAAGATAAGTGGCTCATTTCGAAGAGACTGCATTTCTCATTCCGAAGATGTCCGCTCATTTCAAAGAGACTGTATTTCTCATTTCGAAGATCTTTGGAATGAACAACTGTGTGCTCTTCAAGTGATTTCATCTGCATTTCTCGGGTGGGTTAGCTCTCAGGATCAGATTGCAATAGCCTTCATCTCTCTCCATGTGTGAATTCCATGCCTTGCCATTCATTGGCAGCTAGTTGGAATTTACATTGGAAAACCAGTTTCTACTGCACAGTAACAGTTTGCTTGCACTATTTGCTAGATTTAGATAAACAAATGCTTGAAACACATCAAAACAAAACTAGTGAAGTGCTGCTATCAACCTAAGCATACTTCTCATTTAGCAAGTCATGACAAAGTAACATAAAACTATGCAAAAAACTGTAAAAATTAGAATATAGTATTTCTAACACATTGATCATGCAAACAGTTAATACACAGCATATTAAATCAACTTAACTAGCATATCAGATTAAACACAAGAGTTTTTAGGCAGTTTCAATGTTCAAAACATGCTATGATTGAGGCATTTCCAGGCCTCATCACCTTCAATATTTCTTGGGTTAAACTAGCCACCGTACTTGATTTGTTCGTCTAGTGACCTTGCCCCTTTTCAAGCCAAAGACTTAGATACATGTGGAAAATTTGTCTCAATCACTATCTTTGGCAGGTGTGGTTAGAAAGGAACCATAGAGTCTTTAATGAGTCTATCCATGATCATCAAACTATCATTGCTAGGATCCTATCCTTTGCCAACGAGAATGTGAACCTTATCCCTTTTGATAATTGTAAACCTCATCTGCAGGAGACCACGATTGCTCAATATTTAAGCTTAACCTTGTTAGATGAGTCTATGCCTAGGGTAGTAAACTCTAGAGCCAATGTTAAATGGTCTCCACCTCCTATGGGTTGGTTTAAGCTTAATTTTGATGGAGCGGCTAAGGACAATCTTGGCAGAGCAGGCGCTGGTGGCATTGTGCGAGATCATAATGGGAATATGATGCTTGCATTTTCCGAATATTTGGGAACATGGATGAACAACGAATCTGAAGCTAGAGCTATGTGGAGAGGCCTTCAAATGACTCAAGACTTAGAAGGCAATTTGATCGTATAAGGAGACTCAATGCATGTTATAAATCTCCTCAATAATTGGAAAACACCTCTTTGGAGGATTAAAACAATTGTTGAAGAGGCTAGGATCCTTTTCCAGGGAAGATAGGACAGAAAAAGCCCAACATGTCTTTTAGGAAGCTAACAAAATTGCTGATAAGCTAGCCAATTTGGGTGTCGATGGTGACAAACTTTTAAAATGGGAACACGGTGTCTCGAGTGAAGTAGAAGAGCTTATTCAACAAGAATGCCAAGAATGATAGTCGAATTTACCAATAGGGAAGGCACTGTAAGTTCGAAGGCTAGGAGTATTCCCATCTCTTTTTTGAATTGGACTCACAATAAAAATTATCTGAGCTATCAGTCTTCGTGGATGCTGCTTGTAAATACCACAAAGACTAATGGGGATAGTTACATGTAAGATAAAATGGCTCCTAGTTGTCTTAGTAATTTGAGGTTGGTTGATAATCACAGGGAAGGAAAGAAACGATAATATAAGACTTCGAACCAGAACCACATGGACCACCAGATAGCCACCGCCATAAATCTAGCCAGCAGGTTCACTTATCCAAGGCTGATTGGCCAAGATAATATGTGGTCCCAAAGCATGTCATATACGGAAGAAAGTAATTGCCAAAGAATTATTAAGAGTAATTGTCAATATAGAGCTTGTGGGAGTTTTTCTTCAGTACTTTGCTATGTGTGTCTGCAACTTTTTGTTTCTCCATTGTCTCAAGGAAGGGATCCGTGTCTGTTTCTTTTTTGTAATTATGATGCATGTGTGTTTTCTCGGGGTATACCCAAAATGTTGTATGGGAAGTTTATTTTTGATAACAGGCTATGTGCCTTACCGGATGTAATGGCTTTGGCGACATGTAGATTTTACATATATAGGATCCTTAGTAAGGATATGTTCTTCAACAACCCTGGGCTGATTTTTGTAAAAGGTTTTGGGTCAACCTGTAAAACCCGGTATTAATGCTATAGTATCTTATCTACCAAAAAAAAAAGATCATGTGAAGACAACTTTTATCACACCATGGGGTACCATTTGCTATAAAATTCATGCCTTTTGCCCTAAAAAATGTTGGTGCCACATATCAAAGGGCTGACTTATATTTTTCATGACATGATTAATGATATTTTATAGGACTATGTGGATGATATTTTGTGTCATTCCATACATTGACAAGATCATGTTCATGATCTAAGACATATTTTTGAAAGGCTTCGATAGTTTAGAGTTTGTCTCTAAGTATGTGTTGGAGTCACATCTTTCAAGTTGTTAGGTTTCATAATTTCTAGGCGAGGCATTGAAGTGGGCCTCGCTAAAATAGTGGGTATCATTCATATGCCTCCTCCCTGCACCCTAATCGAGTTATGTAGCTTGCAATGTTGACTTCAAGCTATTCATCGGTTTATAGTCCAGTTAGCCTATAAGTGTTAGTCCTTTCTTAAGATGACTAAGAAAATTGTTGTGTTCCAATGGGATTCTAAGTGTTAGCAAGCTTTTGATGAACTCAAAAAGCATCTCACCTCCCCACATGTCCTAGTTGCACCTCTATTGGATAAACATATAATGCTTTATATAACAACCACAACTCATGTATTAGGAGTCTTACTGGCCAAACATGATGATAAAAACAAAGTGTGAGCTATCTACTATATCAGTGTAACTCTAATCAACTATAAAACCTGATACAATCCCTTAGATAAGCTTTGCCTTGCCATGGTGTTTGCTTCCTAGAAGTTAGACACTACATGCTCAACCATAAGATATTGGTGGTTGCAAAGTTTTATCCTTTGTATTACTTAATATCTAAGCCCCACATTTTAGGTTGAGTTGCTAAGTGGGTCTTAGTTCTTAGTGAGTTTGACCTAAATTTTACAAGTCATAAGGCTATCAAGGTTCAGGTTATTGGTGATATATTAGCCTTCGCTTCCTTAGAAGTTTCCCATCCTTTGGTCGTCAAGTTTCTTGATGAGTGATTCAGCATAGAGGCTGAAGAGCCAGAGTCTTGGAATTTGTTTTTTATGGAGCCCAATGCATGAATGGTGATGGTGCTAGAATTATTCTAGTTACCCCACAAAAACAACTCATCCCCTTGTACTTCAAGCTTAATTTCTCTTGCATAAACAACACTACAAAATATGAAACTTTGATCCTTGGCCCTAGAGCAACCTTAGCCTTGAAAGTTAGAGTCCTCTCTATATTTGGTGACTCTCAACTTGTGGTTAATCATATTAATGATGTTTATCAAACTCGAGATGATAAGCTAAAACCTTATAAGGATATTGTCACCAAAATTTTGTCCATATTCGATCAGGTAACCATAGAGTTTGTCCCTAGATCCTCCAGCCACCATGCAGATGCCATGGTTGTTGCTGCATCTTTGTTTCCTTTGGAGTTGCATGATGATCAAGCATCGATTATCGTTAGACAAATTGGAACCCACATCACTTAGCTTTTATTTTACTTTATTAGATATTTTGACCATAGAAGCTTTCCCATCTGAACCATGGTATACTGACATCTTTAATTTCCTTAAAGATGGTATGATTCCTAATTTTTTAGATCACAATTAGCATAAGATTTTGCACAAAAGAGCATACCGATTCATCATAATTGACAATAATTTGTATCAATGTTATTTTGAAGGCATCCTCTTGTGATCTCTTAACTTTGATGAAGCTTGACTAGCTCTTAGTGAGGCTCATGAAGGTTCATGTGAAGGCTATTTTAGCGATAATGCCATTGCCAAAAAGCTCCTTTGGATGGCGTATTATTGGTCTTCCATGGAGAAATATGCATATGACCATGTTCGATGTTGTGATAAGTGTCAATGCCATGACAACCTTGTCCATTTTCCTTCTCAGCACCTTCAAGTTATTTCTTCCCCTTGGCCATTTTCCATGTAGGAATTGGAAATTATCGAGAAGATTAACACCATGTCATTCGATGGTCACAAGTTTACCATAACAGTGATAGAGTACTTCACTAAATGGGTTGAAGCCATGCCCCTAGCCATGGTGATTGGATCTCAAGTTTTCAAGTTCATCTTTAACCAGATCCTTTGTAGATTTGATATTCCTTCAATGATTGTTTCTAACAATGGTACTCCTTTCAAGAACAAGGATATCCATAAACTTTGTGCTAAGTACAAGATTTAGCATAGGTGGTCAACTCTGTATTACTCTCAAGGTAACAAATAAGCATCCAAAAAGTCTTTGATCAAGATCCTCAAGAAGCTGGTTAGTAAGACTAATCGTGATTGGCCTATCCAACTTTATCCTTCCTTGTGGGCCTATCGCACTAGTGTGAAAACTCCTATAGGTGCTTATTCGTACGTCTTGGTCTATGGGACTAAGATGATATTTTCCTTTGAGTTAGAGGTTTCTTTACTATGCATTTTGCTACAAGATGCCTCGATCGGTGATGAGTATCACTTAGATCATTTGAATCAATTGGAGCTGCTAGATGAAAAGTGCATTCATGCCTTAGAGCATTTGCGATCCTATCAGAAAAGGCTCAAGCAATATTATTCCAAGAGAGTTAACAATCATTCTTTTGAGGTTTGGGACCTTGTCCTTAAGGAAAACTAGAAGAACGCTAATGCCCAGTTTGATCTTATAGGTTAATTTTAACCTAATTGGCTAGGTCCCTTTATCATAACAACCAAGTTTGGTTCAAGGGCCTATCATTTGGCTTCTTTGGATGGTACATAACTTAAAGAACCAATGAATATAATGCATCTAAAGAGATACTATGCATAACTTGGCACTCTACATTTTCATGTTGCATATAGCTTAGTTTTCATACTAAATTTGGTTTGCTTGTTCATACCGCATGACTGCTTGTCATATTTTGCATGGTTTGCTTGATAATATGTTTGTCATATAGTTGCATTTCTGCTTGCTCATATTTGCATGACTGCTTCATCATATAGATTTTTGGGAACTTCACAATAATCGCAAGTGATGACACCTAGTTAGATTGTAGTTCACATGCATTGCAATCACACTAGGGCTCTGATGCCTAGCGAATGCCTAACCTAGGGCTCATCTCCATGCATTTCCATACTTGCATTCACTAATGTTGTTCTATACCCCTTGATATTGAAAGTTTTAATGATCATATTTTTTTTCCTTCCCAAGTCAAGGAATATAGTTCTTCTATGTATCATAACCCCTCATTTTCTATTTCATCAAGACAAGGATATGTGTTCTTTTCTTCTATCTACAAATCTTACTTTGTTCACACTTTCTCCCTTCTCAATATTCTTCTTCAAGAAGGGCGCACACACACATTGTTCTTCTTATTCATCTCTATTTCTTCTCTTCATTTTCTAGCACACGCATACATAGGTTATGCCTCACTTTGTTCACTCATATTTTACACACACCACACCCCTATCGGGTAGTACTTATTTTGGCAAATCAATCACATCATTTCAACACCCCATAATGGATAGCTTCATGGTCACAAGTGAGGGGTAACCTCCATTCGACCATTTGTGAGCATACATCATAACGAGTATATATCTCTTTCTATCTAGTCATCTTAGCGAGCACTACACCCATAGTGGGTAATGCTCCACCTACCCATCTCTACGAGCATAACACCCTTACAGATAACTTCATGGCCACCAATGAGGGGCAACCTCTATTCAGCCGTTTGCGAGCATACATCCTCATAGGGTTCCAATTTGTTTCTTTTCTTTTTATTTTATTTGACCTTTTGGAGCTTTTTGTTTTCTTCTTCTTCCACATTCCTCCCTCTTTCATTTTTTATCTTTTATTCTTTCCATCTGCTCATCCATGCATTTTGCTTACATTCATTTTAGTTTGCATGTTAGGCATTTTAGTTAAGAATATTTTGCATTGCATTCATCTATTTATGATTATCTTGTCCAAGTAAATTAAAATAAAATAAAAAATGCAAGTTAACCTCTTGTATTCCCATTTTTATTTTTTTCTCTTCTTTATTCCGTTTGATGCCTTCTTTTTGTTGTTTGTCACTCTCTTTTCTTTCAGGTTTGTTATTTCGAGTTTCCTTAGGAATTTTACATTTCTTCCAAAACTCAAGGGGGCACCCTAGCCTTAGATGAATTCATGGTAGTAATACCTTACTTTGCATGTAAATTTGTGATGTTTAGGCTAACACTCCTTTTTGCATCGCCCCTTTGTCCAAACCCGACCACCCCTTTTTGTGTTCGTTGCTTTCACCCATAGGAGTCTACATATTTCTTTGATGCATTTATTTATCCATAAATGCATCAAAGAGGGGGTAAAATATAGACACAAAAAATTGACCCATAAGAATGAGTCAATTCTTCCTTAGATCCCTAGTAAGCCACCCAAAATTGGTAAGTGCAGATTTGGGATCCTTTTGCATTTTCTCTTTGCCTTGTTTCCTTAGATTTACCAAATTCATGCTCAGTTTATACGAGGCATGAATTTGTATTTCTAGATTCATGAATTGTAATGGCTATGTATGCATTTGGTTTTCTAGGAGTTTTTCTCACTAAAATACCTCCCTTCATCGACTCGTTTTGGGCTTGACCTTTGCCCACGGTGAAATTTCATTTTCTCACCTTTTTTCTCTCCAAACCTCTTATAAATAGAGGATTGAATTTTAGCATAGGGGTGTAGTATTCCCAGTGGGGAGGTGATTTTCTAAGGCTTGGAATGATCAATATACAAGTCCCAACTCGATTTCCAAATCGTACAACCGTACGGTCCTTCAAACTACCCTTTTACGCCTAATGAACAACTTGTACGGAAGTCAAATTCACACACTGTACGATCCCAAATCATACAGTGGCAAGGTTTGTACACTTTTACACTCAGCCAAACTGTCAGACTCAGTTTTGGAGGCTATCGTACACAGTTTTGTAATCGTTCAAGTCGATTCCCCTAAACTGCCAAATCGGGTAAGTTTCTCTCAATCGCTTGGTTTGCCAAATCGGGTAAGTTTTCCTTGTACGATTTGTACGAACTCTGGTGTACGATTTGTATGAAATGAAGGTACAAACAAGTGCCAAATTAGATACTCTACTAGGCCAATCTCTCTCAGGTATGTTTTGTAAAGGTTTAATATGCCAATTAATCCATTCTCAACAACATGCAAAACATCTTAACGGGGCTTGTGAGAGATTCAATTCCACTGGCTACGTCCAAAAATCATACAATAGGGTTCATGACGTCCTCCTAAGTGCTTTCATGCTCACAGATCATTCCTCAAGCTTCACCAGTGATAGATTCTTACAATATGTTGCAACAATGCATAAAACTAATCCAAACATTCACCAGAAAACACATGCATCAAGATTAAACCATAAATCCTCATCCATCAGTGCCAAAATCGTACACAACCTATAAAAAATGTATTCATACTCATTTGTGTCTTATTATATCATAAATGCAATTACAACATGGTTGTTCTATCAATCTACTGCAATAACTCAGAGGTTAACAATCTATCTCATTGGATTCTAACCAGTAAATACTCAATACATATCCAACAACAACCAGACCTACGAATTTGAAAATGGGGCCTTATATAACATTGCCCAGGCCGTTCCAAAGTGGTTCCTGAGGCAATTAGTTATTTACAACTACCCATCCATAACAGAATGCATAAATTTAGACTTTTACTAAGTCTAAAACCTTAATTAGCAAACTTATGCACCATTTCATCCCAAAATTACATTTCCCATGCATTTCATTGCATTTTAATGCACCTTGTATGGTTTGCCCTTGCATTGTATGATTTTCCTTCCTAGTTGTATGGTTTGCCCCTACCTGTACGGTTTACAAAACTTGGGCAAACTATCAAAACTATCAAAATTGAGCAAATCCATTTGATCACTTTCTCTTCTTTTGGGAGGTGGATTTGCTGCCTACATCTACCCTCCCCTTTACTTTGGTCGGTGTCCTCATCGACTGACCTTTCTACTTCAGTTGTGCTTCATAGTCCACAATTATCTCCTGCAAGTCAGTCACTTTGGATTGAAGAATTGCACGTTCATTCTTCAACTTGGTTGCATAGCTTCCCATTTCCACTACTTTCACCCCATGGAAATTAGCCTTCTCTTCAGCAGTCTTCAGGAATTCCATCATTTGCTTTTCTCGATCAGTGGCACTCCTCTTCAACCTTTCCTACAAGTGGGCTTCTGTTCGAGTCACCACCTGAAGTTCTTCATTCTTCTCAGCAATGGTCTCTAGGTGGTGATGAATATCTACCTCCAAGGCATGAACAGTCTCTTCCCTGGCCTTCAACTATGCTTGCTTCTCTAGGACCAATTCATTGTATCTTTTGTTATCCTTTTGAAGTTCTTCTATCTGCTTGGCCTATGTCACCACTTGCTCATTTTTCTTGGCTAATTGTGCTACCATATGTTCATCCTTTGCCTTGAGTTGTGCCTCCAACTCCTTAATCTTATCTTCTATTATCTGGGAGATCTATCACTTCTCTTCTTCAAGCAAATTAAGTCTGGTTTCAGACTCAGTATTTATGCTTGTCAGATCTTCCTCCAGTTTCTTTATTTTCTCTTCTGCTATAACCTTACACTTTTGCAATTCTTCCTCCATTGCAATCATTTCTGTTTGAGTGGCTTCTGTCTCCTCCTTCTGAGCTTCCTTGAGCTGATAAATCTGCTCCAATCCGATGCTCAACCACTCTATCCAATGTGTGAGAAATTTCAACTTCCTTAGAGTGATAGCCAAATTTGTAGTGACCCTCTTGTACTCCAATTCTCCTGTGTTCATCGGACAAGTTGGGTGATTAGTTCTATCCAAGTACAATCTCGGATGTTGCCTGTAGTTGGTTATCACTCCTTCTGGAAAGTCATCTCTTCCCAACATTGTGGTTACCTCTTCCCTAGGTAACTTCCATGGGTGTTGTACATGAATATCTATGATTCTCCTTGTACGCTCCTTATTACTCACCCATTCTATTATTTTCTCCAATTCGAGAGACACTTGTTCCTCCCACAACTTTAATTCTCCCATGCATCCAATACAAAACTATAATTTGGCATTGGCTATGGCATCACCTATCTATGAGAAGAAATGTTCCACATCATCTTCTACTCCTCTTGCCTCCTCTTCCATTTCAATATTGCTAAACTATGGTACCTTCAAAAGGTAACTTGTTCTCATTCTCCATCGTTCCTCTTCTGTAGGAGTTCATTCTTCCTCTTCCTCCATGTGGTGGCTAGAGCTTCCCCCAAGCTCTCGAAGTGCTCTCTCTATGTCTATATTTTCTTGATATGGAGTCCATTCTACAATATTCTCCTCCTCCTCATTATCTTCTATCTTCACAATCTCCTATTGAGATTGTTGTTGCTCCATCTATTCTTGGGCTTCTTCTTGTTCAGTAGAGCCCACTTGTTGCTCTTTAGTTACTTTTTGGGCTACTTCTTGTTCCACACTACCCACCTATTGTTCTTCCATCACCTATTCTTCCTCCTGATTGTGTTGGATTTCCATCATTGTGATTTGTTCAACAATAGGTTCCTTTTGTTCTTGTGATGCTTTTGTCTCTTCTTGTGCATCACTTGGGTTATTTTGCTTTGAACTTCCTCCCATCATGAATTTGTAATGGGGCTTCTTCTTTTTCCTAGACTCTTCCTCTGAGGCTTCCACTCTCACTTCAGTGTCCTCTTTTTCCTCCTGAGTGGTGGCTACCACTTCCTGTGCTATCTGCCCCACCTCTATATCCTTCAAAAATTTTGAAGCATCCAGGATTTCAAATTCATCCCATTGGAAAATTTGTGGAGATACCACCATTTTCTCTGTTGCTACCCAACTCTAGTCATCTAGATCTATCTTTTCTGAATCTGATTATTCTTCCTCCTATTGATCCTTTTGTGTAGGCTCATCTTGTTTCTCTAAAATGGGGTTCTTTGCCATTCTTTCCCATTGTCTTCTTGTTCTTATTTGAATTGGGCTTACTTGTCTCTCCATATTTTCCTCCCTTTCCTGAATTGATGGTTGCTCCTACTATCATTGCTACATTGCTTGTTGTTCTAGTTCAGGTTCCAATCTCCTTGTTCTTTTCCTTTGAGGATGTACATCCTCATCATCCGAAGGAGTGTCTTCTAGTACCTCTATGGCCTGATTGTTCCCTCTTTGTTCGAGGCTTCTCTGGAGTCCCCTTCTTAATAGGTACTGACTTTGCCCACCTCAAAATGGTTGGTTGTCCTTCCCCAACTTCTCGAGGTTCTATCAAACCTAGAAAATGGATTCCCAACTCTGTGATAACATTCAATAATAGTCCGATGGCATGGAAGGTCATTCCAAAATTCTTTGGTCTCTTCATTAGTACTTCATGCATTTTCCTTTCTAGATAGGTACCCCAATCATACTAGATTCCTTGGGTGATACCTTCTACATATTGAGCCATCCATATTGGCATCTCTGTGGATCTTGTATCACCTGACAGTTGAGCCATTACTGTATTCATCACACATGGCCAATCATCTCCTTTCAGTTGGCTCTATTTGATCCCTCGAGTTCTTGCACCCGAGATATTTGTAGTAGTCGATGACTTCACATTAGTTAATGAAGTGATGATACGATATGACTCAATCGGATCAACCAACTTCTTAACTATCTTTGTGTCGTATGTTAGCAATCTAAATGTCTTCCTGAATGCATCTATTGTCACTTCTATTTTCATCGACCTCTTGTCCACATTGACAAAAGTAGTTTTGGTCATAGGATTATATGCCTGGACCATCTGCAATAGGTAGTTGTAGAAGAAGGTTTTTTGGTGTGGTGGTACTTGTGCTATGATAGCTACACCAACCTCCTTAAACTATTTCCTCCATGGATGGTTCTTGTTTCATTTATCATTCCACCATCGCCTGCATGTATCCGCTCCATGCTGTACAAATGCAATATTTGTTATCTCCACCTAACCTTCCTCAGGTCCGCTACTCAGATCCTCATCTTGATCTAGAATGTGGACTTCACTTCTTAGCTCCCTCCTTGAGGTCCTTTCCTATGCCATTCTCTCCTCTCGATACCTTGGTGGTGTTCTTCTTTGATCAACCCGCCAATAGTTCTGCCTTCTCCATGACCTATATCCTCCTCTCCTCCAAGGATGAGTACCATACCAATCGTGGGACTAAAACTATCACCCTTGGTATTTTCATGGATATGCTTCTCTCTCATGTAGGGGTCCTAGTGACCTTTCCACCCTATTGGCTACAATCCACCTTAATCGACATTCGAACTCTTCTACTGAGATCATTCTTTCACCATTCTCCTAGTTAACTTACTATCCGAACATCACCATTTCCACAATCAAAAGTACTCCTAAAATCATACAATTTACTATAAATCATACAGTATGCTCTTCCTTGTACTCCTGTATGGTTTCACCTTCAACAACCACTTCCAGATCGTACACTGCTCCTTTTTCATAGTTCAATTTTTAGCCTGTTCAGTCTTCAAACTGCCATAACTTCCTCAAATCATACATCTGTAGCATGAAATCATACAGGGTGGTACTACTCTATACAATGTCACTTTCTGGCTACCTCCCTCCATGGAATCCATACAATTCCATACGATTTGTTGAAAACTGCCTAAAATGACCTAAAAATCGCCAAGAACTGTACTATCTTCTTCCTGAAATCGTACACCTTGCCCCCAAAATCATATAGTACATATTTTCAAACCCTAGGTTGTAAAAAAATTCACAATTTTGTCCTCCTTTTCTGAATATTTCACCAACCCATTTTTCGGATTGCCCCGATCTTCCTTTTCAGTGCTTTTTGGGAGCAATTTTTCAACTTTTCCACCCTTGGCACAATTTTATCTTCAAAAATGAATTCTCTGGCTGTACTTTATGGTTGTATGGACTTCTCCTTCCTTCCCCTACCTTTTCTAGCTTGGTTTTTCCTGATTTGTTTGATTTTAGGGTTTAAATTTCACTTTCCTTGCAAATCTTCCACTTCGGCTCCAAGTTATCACTGCTTCAAACCCTAATGTGCAATTTTTCACCACCTAGTTCATACTTGGCCACCTTCTACTACTATTCCTCCTTACTTCCTAGCTACACTTTAAATTTTTCCTTCCATGGAGTCAAACCCTAATTTTTCTCTTCCTTTCCTTCTCCGGTTCGATTTCTCCGAATGTGAAAAGTTCTCCTTGGTGCTAATTAAAATGGGTCATCATTATTTCAGGTTACTGATGAAGTTTTCTGCCCATGTAGTCTTCTCCATTCAATTGCATGCTTTCCACCTTCGTCCTCCTAAAAAAATTCAAATTCTCTTTGTACGGTTTAAGGAAATTGCAAATTTACCTTCTATTTAAATTATTTCTCAAACCCTAACTAAACCCTAACCAATTTAATTCATAAATTGTACCACTTTGCATGTTTTCCATCCTCCTTGCATGGATGATTGACAACTCAACATGCTTTTTGAAAATTTTGTCCTTTTCCCGCTTTTTCCTCCAATCGTTACTTTTTCCCATGCATGCCGCATTAAATGGGGTAGTTGAAAATCGTACAACATGCCCAAAATCATACAATGTATGATCTAAATCATACAACCTATCTCTTCGTATGATTTCCCATGTTCTTTTTCCAATTTGACTTGTACGATCTCATAATTATACCTTTTTCCTCTTCCATTTTGCTTTGTACGATCTTATACTTAGAGAAATTTTCAATTTTCTTTCTCTCTGAAGAGGTCATCATTTCTGGTTTTCAACCTACTTCCTTCTTAATTGCATCTCAAGGGATTTTCACAATTAAGGCACTTTTTTTTTTCAATCCTAGTCTATTTACACTTACCGTCTTGGCAATCGTACAATGACATTCACTTGTATGATCCCATCGAATTCTTCTCTTGGAGGTTCAATTATAATATTTTGAGTGGTTGTGTCACCTATCGGTACTTGTTCCCTAGGTCGATTCATCTCCACTTGTGATGTTACTAAATTTCTTGGCCTTCCCCTTTCGTGTGTACAATTTGGAATTGTACAATTGCAAGCTAGAGTATCTTCACCTGGTGTCCTTTCTCCTTGTCATATAGGTGATTGGTCCCTTGGTAGTGGTGTCCTTACTACTCTACTATCATTCGAGTGACTTCTCCGCCTATCCCCTCGAATAAATTTTGGCTCTAGACTTGGTGATCATATTCTTAGTTGTCCTTAGTTTCTTTCATCTACAAAGTGCACTCTTCCTCTACCAACAAGGCCTCTATCATGTGAATGTCTCCCCTATCCTACTCCTCTTGACATTGGGTTTCTCTGTGCTAATGGTGATTCCTCCCTTTCTTAGAGTAATCCTCTACCACCCATCACTCATTGAGGTCCTTGTCGTATTAAGGATGGTTGTCCCCATGTACGTCGCCTTGTAGGATTTGGTAAGATTCCCCTAATTCTTGGTAACCCTCATAGATTCCTTGTCCAATTCATATAGGCTAAAGGTGTATCTCCTGGCCATCTAGGAGTAGGGGGTTAGAACCTTCCTCATCCTCTTCCTCCTCTGATTGTAACATCACCTTGTCCTTGTTCATTTCATAGTTGAATACCTCCTCCCCTTCCTGGCTGAAGCCTTAGGGGTCTTTCTCTATTTCTTCCTCCCATTGTTTGGGTATCAGGAGTTATCTCTACCAACTCAATGTTGGCTAGTGGACTTCTGCTTCTTCTTGTACTTGGTGATAATTTTCATAGTGCTTTGATTCTATGATCCACACATGCTAGGTGACGTCTCCATATTCTTTCCTCAAAGTTTCTTTGTGGAGATGATGTTGCCAAAACCTCTCTATATGCATCAAAAAAGTCTATCTCAGAACTTGAGTGATTCTGATTCTCTTCTCTCTATTCCACCCAATCTGTTGGTAAATTCATCATTCTCTCCAATATTCTTACTTCTCTCCTTTGTCTTCTCAATTTTTGATAGGCTATTATATATGCTTATGGGTCAAGGTTGGTTTGATGTCCTTGTGGTCTCCCTATTTGTCATTGTGTTGTTGTACATGTTGGGGGATCACGATTACCTCAAGGATTATAGGGTTTTCTGGACAATCATCCTCATCACTACTTTCTGTACTAGGTTCCATTACTAGCCAAGGCATTCCTTCATTACTGGAGTCACTCAAATCTAGTCGTATATTACCTTGTGATTTAGGTGATGTGGTTGCCTCTTCAATGTCTCACCAAAGCATCTCTACATCTTCGTTTGTCATTGGTGGATCACTCGGTGGTACCTATGAGCTTGTGCTTGCACCATCATTCCCTCCACCACTTCTTGGAGTTAGTCCCTCAACCTCCTCAGGTTCCCTTTCGAGATCTTGTAGCCTAGCTACCCTTTGTTCCTCCAACCTTCGTATTGTGCCATCCAATTCTTGGATGATTTGCTCTCTCAACATTGCATTATGACCTCACAATGTTTGATATTCTTCTTGCAGTTGTTGAGTCTGTAACTACATTCTCTATTGTAATAGCCCTATCTGAGCCAATGGAGTAAGTCCAACCAATTCTTGATCAATGGTCTCATTCCCATCTTCCTCCAAAACTTCCATTTCAAATGTGTCCACTCTATCTTCATATCGTACTGTTAGTCGTATCCTTCTTCATCCTTCCACTTGTTGGGGTAGTTCCCTCCGTTCTACCTGAGGATACATCCTATTTCTACTTACTGGGGTTGCTTCTTCCTACCTTCCCCTATTCTTGGGTAATAGTACTATCTCCTGATGTCCTCTTTCATTTGGAGGAATCCATTCTTCATCTTCTTCTTCAACTCGCTCGGTCCCATCAACAAATCTGACATGTACTCGTAATATTCTTCTTTCTTTGGGTTGAGGTGCCAACTCTTGTTGTTCTATGGTTGGTCGTGGTTCCTCCCCTTCTACAAATAAGTGTGTGAGTCCTGTGTCAGGCTCCTCCTATGATGGACCTGGCTCACTCTGAGCTTCTGTTTGAGCTTCCGCTCATCTTCATCATTCAATTTCTTCTAAAGAAATGAATAAGCATTGTACCTTGTAAGGCTTCAACTTTGAGCCATTTATAGTATCGGGCACCTCTATCCCATTCAAGTTCTATAACTTGACTACTCCATTATTCATTACTTCAACTACTTTATAGGGACCAAGCCATAATATCTTCAACTTACCGGGCTTGATTTCTCGCTTCTCGTTAAACTTTAGAACCAAGTCACCCGGACTAAGTTCTAACTTCCTCAAATGTTTGTCATGCCATGCCTTCCATATTTTTTGAGCTACCTCAATCACCCATTGTACCATGACTCTTCTTTCATCCAACTTGATCAGTGCTGTCAGTCGCTCTTCCAAACTTTCTTGATCACCCAAGCGATGCTCTACCGTGACTCTCAAACTTGGTATCAAGAATTCAACTGGCACCATTGCTTCTTGTCCATACATTAATTGGAAAGGTGTATGCTCTATTGTAGGTTTAAAATTTGTTCTATATACCCACAAAATAGATGGTAGCCTTTCCTCCCAATCTGCTCCCTCTATTCCATAGGTTTTATATAGAGTAGATACTAAGACTTTATTTGTTGCTTCCACCTGCCCATTCGCTCTGGGATAGTATGGACTAGATAATGAGTGTAAAATCTTGAACTCTATTGTCAATATCTTGATAATCTCATTAACAAAGTGTCCTCCTCGATCACTTGTTATTTGTAGCGGAATACCAAACCTTGTGATTACCTATTCATACAAGAATCTCATTGTACTTTTAGTTGAGTTATCAGGTAATGCTCTTGCTTCAACCCATTTTGTCAGGTATTCTATCGCTACTATGATGTATCTACACTTCCTTCTTCGAGATGTCTTCAATGGTCCTACAAAGTCCAATCCCCACCATTCAAATAACTCTTGTGGTTGTGATGGATGCAAGGGCATAAAGTCCCTCTTTATCAGCTTTCCTACCCTTTGGCAAGTATCACATGCTTTCACATACTCCTTTGCATCATTATACAATGTGGGCCACCATAGTCCTGCTAGCAATATCTTTCTAGCAGTCGCATCTGGTCCCATATGCCCTCCTGCTAAGCCTGCATGAGCCTCTTTCAATGTTGCTTTGACTTCTTCCTCCATCACACATCTTCGTAGGATACCATCACTTCCCATTTTATACAATAATCCTGCTATTATCTGGAAAGGTGTTGACTTCATTATTACTTTATTTTTCTCGGTTGCCATAATTTCTTGTGGTAACTCTCCTGTGGATAGGTATTGGCCAACCAACTTGTACCATGATGGAACAACGTTGATGGCAAATAATTGTGCATCTAGAAATTCATTAAGAACTCCTGTTCCTGTAGGTTCCCCTGATCGTATCCGAGACAACTGGTCTGCAATCACATGCTTCTTACCAGGCCTCACCACTACTCGAAATATGAACTCTTGAAGGGTGACGAGCCACCTGCTGACTCATCCTTGTATCACTGGTTTATTTATCAAGTACAACAGGGCTTGATGATCGACATAGAAGGCAAAGGGATTTACCAATAGGTAATGCCTAAACTTCTGAACTGCATATACCATTCCCAAAGCTTCTCTTTCTGTTGTACTATAATTTCTCTCTGGCCTTGACAAAATGTGACTAGCAAAGAAAATAGGTTGGTCTAGCCTAAACTGCCCTTCTTGTGCTAAAGCACATCCAATTGTAAAATTTGAAGCATCAATATGGACATGGAATTCCTTATCCTAGTTTGGGAACACCAAAATCGGACTACTCACAAGCTTAGCCTTCAACTCCTCGAAGGCTCCTTGGTGCTCCTCCATCCATCTGAAAGGAACATTCTTCTTCATCAAGGAATCTAATGGGTAGGATACATGTGCATAATTCTTGATAAACCTTCGATAGTAACCCATCGATCCAAGGAAGGTTTTAAGTGAACTCACATCAAATGGTTCTTCCATGTGCAATATCACACGGATCTTATCAGGATCTATCTTCAATCCTTCACTGCACACAATGTGTCCCAATAATTTCCCATATGGTACCATCAGATAGCATTTCCCAGGATTTAATGATATCTATGCATTTCTGCACCTACTCATACATTCACTAAGGGTAGGAAGATGTTCCTTGATCTTCCCGTAAATGGACCAATCATCCAAAAATGCTTTAAAGTTCCCTATTGCCAACTGATCAAATATATATAGTATGATACGCTGAAATGTAGTTGGGGCATTACAGAGCCCGAATGGCATTCGATTGTATGCATAGATGCCATTCTCCACAATAAATGTGGTCTTCAACTTATCCTCCTCGGCTATACTAATTTTATTGTATCTCGAGAACCCATCCAAGAATGAATAGATCTCATGTCCTACGACTTCTTCCAAGATAGAATCTGTGAAGGGAATAGGGAAGGGATCCTTAATAGTTACTACATTTAGACTCCTAAAGTCCATGCATATTCTGATCTTATCTACTTCCTTCTTCAAGGTGATCACTATAGGTGAGACCCATTCACTAGTTGTCACCTTGAAGATGATTCCTACTTCCAACATCTTTTCTATCTCCGCATTCACTAATGCAACATACTTTGGGTTCATTCTATATGGTCTCCTTCTTACGGGTTGAGCTCCAGGCATTAGCGTAATCTTGTGGACACATAATTCTGGTGGTACTCCTTTCAGGTCCTTATATGTCCATGCAAAGACATCCTTATATTCTAAGAATATCTTAAAAGCTACCACTTTCAGTACAGGGTTCCAATCATCACCGTAGTGAATCATCCTAGGTTCCTCCTCCATTCCTAGATTGATGTCCACTATCCGAGGTCCTTCATATTTGATATTTTTTGGTTCACTTGCTACTTTCTCTACATTCTTTGGGTGTGCCGACCTTGTATCAATCTCCACATCTCCTACTGTATACTCTACAAAACTTTTCGAAAATGTCCATTTCTCTTCTGCTTCCTTCTTAGGTTCCTGGCTAACTTTTGGTTTGTCTTATTTTTCCTTGATCTCCTCTGACTCAATACAGAGGCAGTTGGGCTGAAAAATTTTGTACTCCTCCATTTTCCAATGAAGAAGTCCACTATCATATCTGGCTTCATCTTCGCTACATTCATCTAGGTACAACATTCCTTCTCCATCAGGTTCATACCCTTCATCTCCTGAGGAATTTTTTGATTCATCTATCATAGCTACATCCTCACTAACTTTTTGATTAGCTAGATTAATCATATATTTATGTTATCCTTTCTTAAAAGTGATCTGATTCTTTCCCTAGTTGTGATTAACTTTGGCTACTCATAGCCATCCTCTCCCCAAGAGAGCATCGTATGCAAGCTTTTACATTGTAATCACAATGAAATCCAAGACAAACTCTTGGTCAACTATCACCACTTGTTGTGCTATCAAGACTCCCCTTGTCTCGATACCATTCTGGTCAGCACCATATAATCGAAAGCTCGATGCCCATAGAGATGGAGCACCTAGTTCTAGCCATGTTCTTTCAGGTAGCACATTGACACTGGATCCTCCATCCATAATTACTTGTGTCAATTTGTGCCCTAGGATCTCCATATGAACTAATGCGGGTTTCTTTCCCACATCAATCATTAATATAGTTGGATCCATGAACTGATCCTTTCGCTCCTTCTCCTGAATCGGTTGGCTCTACACTTCCATCACCTTATGCGGTTGTATTTCTTCCACCATTGCTTTCTGCAATGCTGGAATAGCTTCCAATAGGTTTGATACTTTAATTTCTACTGTGGTATCCAAAACCTATGCTGCTAGAGTTTTCACAACTGTCTCCTGGTCTGATGGTTTTCTCAGTTCCTTATCAGCTGTTGACTCTACTCGTTTAGTCTTCTCAACTTCTTCTTGCAATATTTTCTTTGCTACTTGCCAACGCTACTTTTCCTTTGTTGGCTCTGGATACTTATCCTTCTTAGCCTGATTCCTCATCATGGCTAAAACTTCTTGGGTTTCCTCCTTAACTTGAGGAACCTCAATGTCTAGATAACTGACATTCTGTGGGTTACTTGAACTCACCTATTTTGGGCAATTCACTTCTTTGTGGTTCCTTGAACCACACCATCTACACATATGTGTAGTGCTTACTTGCGATGTTTCCTACCTTTGAGGTGAAGGATAATTTTTTGCAAAATGCCCCCATTCTTAGAAATTGTAACACTGTATGATCGACCTCCCTTTCGAATCATACTACAAATGACTTTGCCCTCCTTGTCGATTGCCTTGGTTTGGTCTTCCACCTCGTCTACTATTTCTATAACCACCACTTGTTGCTTGTTGCCCACTTCCTTGGGCCTTCGGTTTCTCTTCCTGCTCTTGGATTGACAATACCTATGGATGTACTCTTGCATTATATGGACATAGCATTACCTCATGTCCCATCACATTACAAATGTGGCAATAGTCATTCCTCGAACACTTCACATTTGTATGACCTTCCATCTTACATTCTGTGCACCAAATGTCATTCCTATCAGGTTTGATCTTTTGTTCTTTTATCATCTTATCAAACTCTTGATGAAATGATGCTACTATCCTTTGTATAGTGTCATCTTCTCCACTATCCGAATCATTAGACTTGGGGTGAGATAAAATTCCTGTATACATCTATTTTGATTCACTCTCAAAATTCTTTGCATGCTTCACTACTTCTTCATATGTTTCTGATGGTACTGCCTTCATATTTTTCTTATACTTTGGAAGCAATCCATCTACAAACCACCACTTTACTAGAACATCTGCCAGAGGCATCTGCATCTTATCGACTAATTGCTTTAGTCTGTGGTTATAGGATTTCACATCTTCATCAGATTTTTGCTTTGTCATGCAAAGTTCCATAATGATGTCTCCATCGTCCTTCAAAGGTCAAAATTCTTCAATGAACTTCTCCTTTATCTGGTTCCAAGTCTAAAAATCTATGGTATTTTCTCTCTTCAAATACCAATCAATTGCCAATCCTCTCAAGGTAGCAGGAAATAAAGTTACCCAATCATCTGGTCTATCCACACCATTTTCTCTCCAAATGGTTATGCAAGTTCCAATGTGCCTTGTGGGGTCTTCCTTACCCTCACCTAAAAATGGTGGACATCTCTGTTTGGCTGCCTTGTTAGCCATCTTCGGAGAGTCATCACTATCACTTGAGGTATCTCATGGAATATCTGACTGATTCCTCCTTGGGGGTGTCTTACTCTCATTGTCATCAGAAGTTTCAATTTGAGGTATCTTGTTCTATCCCACCACTCGGTGACCAAACTCTCATGCATCTTCACTTCATGACCTCCTTCACTGATGTGAGGGAGATGGTCTTGGTCTTTCCTCCTGAGACCTCACGCCCTATTGCTCTGGTGCCTGACTCCCATCCTCTGCACTCCCTTGCAACCCTTCTATCACTTTCTCAGGTGTCACCATCCACTCTCCATCCTCTTGCACTTTTTCTATGTCAACCCTTGCCTCTACGCTAGGTGGTTCTAATTCCTCATCTTCTATCTCTATCAACAATACCTCAAAGTCTCCTTCTTTGGATGTCCAAACTTGCTCTATTTCTGGTTCTTGAGTACTACGGTCTGAGTTACTTGTGTTTTCTCTTTGAGAAATCCTCATGCTCCTTCTTACTAGAATTTTCTCTCATACTTCCCATCTCCTATGGCTTCATGCACTGGTGTCCATCATTCACCTCCAGTTTTGTAGTATTCACACTTCATCAATTTGACCCATTTTAACAAAAATGCCAGATTCGATAAGGCAACGATGCCAAATGTAGCATAGGGGTGTAGTATTCCTAGTGGGGAGGTGATTTTATAAGGCTTGGAATGATCAATATACAAGTCCCAACTCGATTTCCAAATCGTACAACCGTACGATCCTTCAAACTACCCTTTTACGCCTAATGAACAACTTGTACGGAAGTCAAATTCACACATTGTATGATCCCAAATCATACAGTGGCAAGTTTTGTACACTTTTACACTCATCCAAACTATCAGACTCAGTTTTGGAGGCTTTCGTACACAGTTTTGTAATCGTTCAAGTCGATTCCCTTAAACTGCCAAATCGGGTAAGTTTCTCTCAATCACTTGGTTTGCCAAATCGGGTAAGTTTTCCTTGTACGATTTGTATGAACTCTGGTGTATGATTTGTATGAAATGAAGGTACAACTAGGTGCCAAATCAGATACTCTACTAGGCCAATCTCTCTCAGGTATGTTTTGTAAAGGTTTAATATGCCAATTAATCCATTCTCAACAACATGCAAAACATCTTAATGGGGCTTGTGAGAGATTCAATTCCACTGGCTACATCCAAAAATCATACAATAGGGTTCATGACATCCTCCTAAGTGCTTTCATGCTCACAGATCATTCCTCAAGCTTCACCAGTGATAGATTCTTACAATATGTTGCAACAATGCATAAAACTAATCCAAACATTCACCAGAAAACACATGCATCAAGATTAAACCATAAATCCTCATCCATCAGTGCCAAAATCGTACACAACCTATAACAAATGTATTCATACTCATTTGTGTCTTATTATATCATAAATGCAATTACAATATGGTTGTTCTATCAATCTACTGCAATAACTCAAAACTTAACAATCTATCTCCTTGGATTCTAACCAATAAATACTCAATACATCTCTAACAACAACCAGACCTATGAATTTGAAAATGGGGCCTTATATAACATTTCCCAGGCCATTCCAAAGTGGTTCCTGAGGCAATTAGTTATTTACAACTGCCCATCCATAACAGAATGCATAAATTTAGACTTTTACTAAGTCTAAAACCTTAATTAGCAAACTTATGCGCCATTTCATCCCGAAATTACATTTCCCATGCATTTCATTGCATTTCAGTGCACCTTGTATGGTTTTCCCTTGCATTGTATGGTTTGCCTTCCTGGTTGTACGGTTTGCCCCTACCTGTACGGTTTACAAAACTTGGGCAAACTATCAAAACTATCAAAATTGAGCAAATCCCTTGATCACTTTCTCTTCTTCTGGGAGGTGGATTTGTTGCCTACATGGATTCCCTCTTTAACCCTAATAATTCTTTTTGAGATTCTAATTATTAACTCTCTCAATTGCTCACGCTAACAAGTTCCCTTCTACTGCTAGTTTTATTATTTTGTGCTTTGGTGTTGGCTACCCTTGGGGATTGAGTGGAGGAGCCTTGGTGATTGGATAGATCAACCTTATTGGAGTGCTTCATCCATCTCTTCATTGCTTATTGCTTCCTCCATCAGCTCATTAGGTTTTGCATTTACTTTAGTTTCCTTGCAAGTCTATTTTTTGTTGTTTTGCAGTCTATTTTTTGTTGTTCCATGGCTCAAAAAGGGTATCTAAACCATATTCGTACCCCACTCTTATAGGGAATGAATTTGGTAAGCCATATTTGCACTTCCCATTTATAAGGCATAAGTTTAGTAAATTTGGGCTTGGGGGCAAGTTTTGCACCCCAAAACCTTGATTTTGCATTTGCATTTTAGTGTTCTATTGTGTCCACCCTATTTGCATTATATTTTATTGTTATCTATTTGTTTCACTTTGTTTGTGCATGTTCCAAATGTCAAATATCATTTTACTTTTGAACGATCAACTAAAAGGATCAAGGGGGTTTAACTGCTACACCTCCAAGCTCAGTCTTACAGTGGCCTAAGTAGACCCCCAAATGCTGATCAAATATTCTAGGGTTTGTGAAGTTATTTTGTAGGTTTGAAGCTCTTGGATATTTTGTATGCAAGATAAAGCTTGGATCAACCATCAAATCATATAAGTTCCCTAATATATCTTTAGGTTGTTTGGTGTTTTCTTTTGTTCATTTTTTCTCAAAACCTAGATTACAAGTAAAGGAAAATATTTGATTGAATTTCTAGGTATTTGAAAGAATAAAATCATATAGTGTGCATCTAGGGTTTTAATATTGTTTGTGCATTCTCTTGGATCCTTGCTCAGAGACTTTATTTTGCAACTCTAGGTTTAGACATCATTGAATTACAAAATCATACCAGGGTTAGTTCTTGTTTTCTTGCATCTTGTGTGCTTTACATTGTTCTTTCATTTTTATAGATTAGCATAGAGAGGCCAAACATAGATGATTTCTTAATTGACACATTAAAAATTTCTACCCTAGAATTGGAGTGAGTCCTAAAACCATTTTTGGTGAATCCATCCTTTTGTGTCCTCAAGTGTAGAGAATATAACACATCCTCATGGTTCACCTCGACTCCTAGTAGATCTAGTCGAGAATCATATGTAGTAGGGAAGTTTTCCCCCTCTACAATGAGAATAATTTGATTTTTGCAAATAACCAAAACTAAAAAATATATGTTAGAAATGAATTATAAGGGAAATACACATGCCATACCTCTGTATAGAATGAGCACTCCATTACATAATCTTGTACTTCTGTTTAGAAAAAAAAACTTATGATTTGAACATGAGATTTTGCCTTTGCAAGTGACATAGATAATTTTTATTCCAACCTAATGGCTAGAGTTAGACAAAAGAAGAAATAGAGGAACATACTAGGTTGAGAGCTATTTCAAAAAAATGTTCTTAGAGGGCTTTGATCTAGTGACTTATAGTATACAGGCTAAGGAACCATCTATTGCACTTTGCCTAGTAATTATAGTTTAGGAACAAAACTTCTTTCTTAACCTATAGAGGATTGAGGAGGCATGTATGTTGGTCCTTGTGCTACCCATTGAATTGTATCCTCTAGAAACAAATAATGAAAATAAATCTATGAAGACTTGAACCCAAGAGGACCTTGATATTATTGCAAGTTGATTATACTACACTACCTTATTTTGATGCATAAAAATCCTTTATATAGATGATATCACATAACATGACTAAGAAATTTTGGCATGCAAATTTCCCTTTCAGCACCAAAATGATTTATTTGAAGGATGGTGTGAAATTTTGGTGTCAATTTTTTCATTTTTTTTTTGAAAAATTAAAAGAATCTCTCCAAAGATAGTAAGAGAGGAATTGTTTCTTCTATCATCAAATGAAGAGGAATCATTTTGTGTAATTGAGTGATGTTGTTTTGAATCCATTATAATACCATGTTAGGAATTCACAATAATTTCAAAAAATACTTCAAAACATACATTCATCACAATCATATGCTAAAAAGAAATAAGAGGGAAGTTAAGAGCATATAAATGATAAATAGAGAGAGAATCAAAACAAATAGATAAGTGGTGGGTGATCATAGGAACCCACGATCTCAAATATCATGAAACGGATACCATATATCATTCATTGGGGGTATTTATAATGATACCAAATCCCTATAAAATGCTAACCTCAAGCTAATGTAACCTGACTTGAAGGTTAAATTACAATATATTAAATGTATTAAATCCTTTAATTGGGGTTAACCACATAGGTGGTTTAACCAATATCACTAAGGATGAATACATCAACTTTGCTTGTAGGCTTAAATAAATGATACCTATAGTCTTACATAGATGTATTAGGAATTATTATCATCATAGTTTAGTGGCTATGAATTAGAGTGGATACAATTACTACTCACATGATCTATGTATCCATTTTAGTTAAGGTCAACTAATGTTCTTACATGATAATTACCATTCAAAAGGTCCATATGTCAAGTTTTTTAAGTGTTCACAAGGACCATGAGTCCAAGTTAGTTGTTATCCTCACATGGATAGTAGTTATGCCATATTTGGCAATGGTTTGTATTTAAATATTATTCATTTGTAATGCAAATAAATCTAAGCAATTAGGATCAACAACGGTATCAAAGCAGGTCAGGAGAGGCTTGACCTCCTTAGAGGGCTTGTTGTTCTATAGGGGAGAATATCAACTTCCTTAAAGCCATCAATTTCCTTCTCCCTCAACATCCTAGAAAGTTCATTGATGAACATGAACATAGGTATAAACCAATTTTTAGGAGTAATTTGTTTGGAAGATCGGAGAACATGGTGATAATGGATCCAAAAATCAGTAAATATGTACTATAAATTAAGGGAAGGTTGTTTCATATGAGATACTTGAAATCCATGAGAAGTATCATAGGCCAAAATAGCATGCTTGTGATGCATGGAGAAATTTAGAAGAAACTCCACAAAACCATTGTCAATATTTTTAGAAGTTGATGAGTTCTGACTCCATTGCCGATATACAAACTATCTTCCAAATGGGCATGGAGAAATGGGAAGACAAGAAAGAATTGTATATTTAAGAGAATATACATAATGTTCTTTTGAACTTGATGAAAATTAAATTTCTCAACCTGAATACAAAGATAAATTTGAAAGAAATTAATTGAGTTAGGACTCTCAACAACTTGATTGGTGTTATTATCATCATTCTCATCAACATTCTTAGGTTTGGTTTCTACAAAAGATCAAATTTGAAGAAGGTTCTCCTAGAAAATATTTATGAGTGCATTAAATATAGGAAGGAGCATCTGAAAGTGGTCCATAAGGACATGTTAATGTAACTCATGAGAAAAATAATGTTTTTAAATGATATTATTGTAGATTTGATACTCTCTCTCTCACTCTCTCTTGTTTCCTATGAGACTTCCTCCAAATCCCTCACATTTGCAATCAAGTTCCTCACTGAAAATTAGTGTGCATTAGAGGAAATGAGGGCCAAACATGATCCCATCATAAAGGTCAAAGGTGACCAAAAGCTCATGTAGGATGACTACATATCAATGAATTTCACATATTCGATGATAAAGGAAACTCTATGTCTTGGCAACATTGCACAAAGTGTTATCAGAGAAACCATACAAGACATTGAAATAAAATATTTTATGATTCTAAAAGGATGAATGATATTTTTCTTGAATGCCATCCTTGTTAATCACAAGATATAAAAAGAAGGAAAACAAGTAAATAAACACAAGGATGAATTACAGAAAACTTTGAAATGGTATGAGAAACCAGAGGAATACAACCATATTTTGTATCCAAGTTTCAAATATGAGTATGACATAGATTAACAAAGGAGGGAGGACGTAAATGGCAACCAAGACCCATACCAAGCTGTCATCGATGAGATTTTCTAGATCAATATGAATTTTTTAATGTTTCAACACCTTGTCAACACCATCAACATGCTCAAAGATAATCCTAAGCTTTGGAAGAAATTACGTGACTAGGAAACATATTGGACAAGCGGTGAAAGACATATCTACAAAAGTAACTAGTGAAATAAATTAGCATATAGAAATTAGTGATAGCAGGAAGATTTTTGATGCAAAAATTACAAAAATATTTTTAGGTTGTCTTAAAGGAGTTTTAGAAGACAATGATGATAAATAATGCAAATGAGTCAAATATAAGAAGCTCTTGGTCTATGCAAATACAATTATCCCACATTGATAGTGGTGTTGGAGAAAATTTCTATGTCCCTTAAAGATTTTCACACCACAAAATTTTCTAAATCCAATCCTCTTCAACTCAGGAAAAAAAGAAATAAATCTCATAAATACCAAGTTAGGTGAGGAAACCCTAAATAGAGCTATACTATATTCAATTATGGTTAACCAGATAATAAAATAAATGTAATACATTAAATGTTTAATCAAGATCCACAAAACTCATTAATTATACCCTATCAATAGATTGGTGCCTTATCCATTGGGTAATTGTAGCAAGGATTTAAACCATTAAATGAGATAGAAGAAAAATAAATATGGAACTAGGTCAATTATATTCATTCAAATTATGTAACAAACATAATTAAAATTCACCAAAAAGAGGATACGCCATTTACACATTCAAATAATGTAATATGCAAATGTGAAACACACATAACTGAACAAACAAATTGCTCAAAGATGAAAGTAGGATTTGTATTAATATCAAAATATTATTACAATTTGAGCTTGGTTAAATAACCCAAATCTCATTAAACCAATACAAAGGGATTCTCAATTTAAATGATGTAACATAGAACCTTCACTCTTCATTCTAATATAGTAATAAAGAGCCTCCTAGATTTCAATCCAATCACTGGAAATAATCTTAGCAAATCGAATGCTTCTTGAGCAAGACCTACATAATTACAAAGAAGAATAAGGGATGGATATGAGAGACAAGATAGAAAGGAAATACAACTGACAAGGCAAGGACACTCAAGAATACCTTTGGAAAAAATAACATTGCAATATTTGATGCTTTCTTTGGTTGATGCAACCCCTATTTATAATTTGAAAATAACACATTCTGTTGTAACTGCCTCCATATGATCTCTCCATATGGCTATATTTGCACCATTGATTTTGTTATGGTTTATAGCTGGATTACATTTGTCTTGAGTTATCTCACTCTAAAGTTGACACTTGGTTGCTTCTCATCCATAAATGTTATTAGTAGGTTATAGCTATGCTGAATATGGGGCCCACACTCGACTGTATCTCCCCAAATAACCTTCTTTTAGAATTATGGACTTATGCAGAGGAGGATCAAAAGGGAGCTAGAAAATAAGCTAATGAGTGAGAAGGAGAAAAAACATGTTTGAAAACTACCACATGGGAAAGAGTGATCATGGATTGTGGGAAATAGAAGGTGATGAAGAAATACTCACACAAAAAGTGGGTAAAATAGTGGTCCAAAGAGGAAATACCGAAGAAAAGGAGGGGGACATGGTACTATATACAATAATACTCGTGAGAAGAGGAAGAAGTATGAATTAGCACAAATATGAAAGGTAGGGAATATGGAGCAATAGATGAGTAAATGGTAAAAGGAAAACTAATATAAATGAAATAAGAAGAAAAGAGGGAGAGATGGTGCAAGGGGATACCTAGAACATGGGACACCCCACAAAATTGTACCCCCATGAGCATATTTTGCTATAGTCAAGAGCTACTTCAGGTCTAGGCAAGATACCTTAGGCAAAGATTCCAATTGCTTGTAGGACATAGTCCACTATTCTTTTATATCTTCTTCACATAGTTAAAACAAGAACCTATTTTATTTGACATTTGTAGCAACATAGTGCTTTAGTTTTATCTCAAACCCATCTCTGTTAGGATCCCACATCCTAACATTACTTATTAATTATTACTTTAATTATATATTTCATTATTATTGAAAAGTCATGGTTGAAAAGTCATGATTGTAGAGTCATGATTGAAAAATCATGATTGAAAGGTCATGATTGAAAAATTCTATATATATGATATGAGAGGAATCCATATCAAATCATCCATGAAGAATAATATCTAATTGTTTATTGAATGCATTGGAGGGACCTTCCTACCAGTGAAACAGTGATTCTTTATAAAAGTGATTCTTTTAATTTAGATGCTATTTTAATTATTTTTTTATTAAAATTGTGCTAGAACCTTCAGGGTTCTACCATTTGGTATCAGAGCCATGTTGGACCCATCCATGTTTGACCCAGTTAGGTTGGGTGCGCTGATCAAAATCAAGGAAATTAAAAGCGACATCGCAGACTTTAGAAGATGGAATGAACAAGATCACAATAAAAAAAGTATAGTTCTTGATGATATTTTGAGCGATATCAAGTATCTAATAAATACCAAAGTGGAAGCTAAGGAATATGAGAAAGATGAGGAAGATGTAGAAAACAAGGACAATGAGCAAGAAATACCCGAAATACCTGATCCCACCAATGTCAGCAATAGGGTTGATATACCGAAAGTGATTGATGCACCAAGCAAGGATGAGGTAGACATACCTGAAGTGATCAATGCTAGCCATACATGCACTCTACAAGACCTACACACATTCCTCACCAATAGTGAGTTCTTACCACAACCAAACCTATTCAGAACTAATGTAGAGTGACTACACACTCCTTCTTCGTTGGCTCTACCAAGGAACCACAAAAGGATATGAAAGCATTACCATCACTTTTGATGCATCATTCTGAAGTGTTTGAGGAACCCCAATGGTTGCCCTCCCATCATCATCATGATTCTCCTAAGGAAGATTCTACTATTTTTCCTAGCAACCCATCACTAACACTTCGACCTTCAAGATATCCCTGCCTTTGAAAAAGTGACATTAAGATAGTACAAGAACTTGCACAAATTCAACTAGGAAAACAAGCAACGAAGCTCCTTACTTTGAGCTTTGAGGACAAAGATATTTTTAAGGAGGGTGGCATGTTAGGATCCCACATCCTAACATTACTTATTAATTATTATTTTTATTTTTTTTAAGCGAAAAAACCCTTGCGAGGCCACCTTGGTCTGAGAAACCATGAACATGGGGTCCTACACCGTCAAAGTCACCCGAGAGTCGCACCCGACCTTGACCGCACCAACATTATCAATTGGATTTTGGATACCCAATTCAGCTTTTTGGTAGGGTGGATATTTGAACTTGGGACCTCCCTTGGAGGATTGCCCTATCCTCTCCAACTCACCTACAACACCTGGGTTCAAAACTAATTTATAGTGGAAAACATCCCTTTCGAGGTGCCACTTTCAACAGGTTGGGCATAGGAGGAATGGAGCCTTGTCGGCCTCTACCAGCACATAGGACATTTCTAACTATACCATATATCTGCAGGATGGATACAAGGGGAATGGAACCTAAGTCAGCCTCTACCAGCACCTAGGGCATTTACCATTGCACCACAACAAGCAAATCATTACTTATTAATTATTATTTATTACTTTAATTATATATTTCATTATTATTGAAAAGTCATGATTGAAGAGTCATGATTGAAAAGTCATGATTGAAAGGTCATGATTGAAAAAGTCTATATATATGATATGAGAGGAATCCATATCAAATCATCCATGAAGAAGAATATCTAATTGTTTATTGAATGCATTGGAGGGACCTTCCTACCAGTGAAACAATGATTCTTTATAAAAGTGATTCTTTTAATTTAGATGCCATTTTAATTATTTCTTTATTAAAATTATGCTAGAACCTTTAGGGTTCTACCAATATCTATGCAGGAGAGTTTCTTCTTACTGAATTTTGAAGTATGTTATGCTTTTTTATGGAGCCTAAACTCTTGCTAGTTGGCCCTCTTCATAATAATCACTTATTCGTGTCTTTTGATTGGGCACTTTTTTCAACAAATCTAGAATTTGTGCGAATAAATTGCTCATATGTGATTCTTGACGAAAACCTGCTCTTTTGTCCTGGTTATCACTAACCATCTTCTCCATCTGCTTTTATTCAAGATTAAATCTAGGCTATTGAAGATATTCTTATCAAGCGCTATATACCATTTATTTTTGTTTGATTCAATCCCTTAAGAGCATGTTGAATTTTCTTCAATTAATATGGGTCATTGATTAAGACTCTCAAATTGATGCGAGTCATAGATTTTATCTCCTTAGCAGTGCTTTAGCTAAGAATATTACTAGTGACACATGGGATAATGCAAACCGTGGATGTTTGTCTTAGGATAAATGAAGAACACAAGCTTATACTAAGAGGGGGGGTGAACAGTATAAGATCCTTTTTAACTTGATTTATCACTACAGATTTCAAATTATTAACAAGCAGAATAAGATAGCAGTAATGACAATAGTAAAACAGTGCACAAGAAGCAATCCGTAATGAGACACAGCAAATTAATCCATGGATAAAACTTTTCTTCTAAAATTTATATCAAAACCTTTGGGAAACCTCCCCGATTACAATGTTTATGAGCCTCAGCCCAAAGGAGACACCTTCCCCTAAATCTGCTTTGCTAGTGATCCTCTAGAAGACCTCTATCTCTTTTTCCCTTAGCAAGTGGAACTCTTTCCACAGAAGACACCTATCTTCACTGCTCTGGCTGGAGATCTCTGTCCTCAACTCTGTCACAGCAAGCTGGTCCTCTTTTCTACACCAAAACAAAGTCCTTCGGTCTGGCACAATTCTGTCCTCTTCCTACCTCAAATTTTGTCCTCAATCTGGTCCTCAAACTGGTGAAAGAAGAACGGTTCACAAGCTCTTCAAATGCTTGCACAAGGCTACCTCCAAGTCTTTACTATTTTGTTATAGTCGTGTTTGGTTGAAACCAACTCTCGCACAGTTCTATGCAATTACAACAGTACACAGCACTTCGACTGTTGAACCCTTCACTTCTATGTGCTATCTTTGAATGTTGCAACAACAACACCTTCTGCTCCTTTGCGCATCCACCGTAGTACTGTCTTCCCTCTCTGTGCAACCACAACAGCACATAGCAGTACATAGCACTTCGACTATCGAACCCTTCACTTTTGTGCGTTGTCTTTGAATGTCACAACACCAACACTTTCTACTCCTTTACGCATCCACCGTAGTACTGTCTTCACCCTCTGTGTAACCACAGCAGCAAGACTTTCCACACTCAACTTCTTGACGATCAAACTTATCCCCCACACTTTACTTGCACAGATCGCATTACGAACACATACTTCGATCACTCACAAAAATGCTCAACTAGTATTCCTTTAATACTCACAATCTCAAGACGAAATCTTTGATCTTTAGTCGGCTGTTCAATCTTCTACCACATCGGCTGTAAGACTTTATACTTTGTCGACAAAGGTTAACTTCGTCGACTTCAAACGCTTCTACTGTTCTATGGATTTTTTCTCGTGACACTCAAATATGTCACGATATCGCTATGCCTTGGTTTGTCGTACACCTTGTATTACATGCTATCACGAAATCGCTACACTACAGCCTTTGCTGAAGTCATCACAAATATTCTCACAAAATCGTGATGCTCTAGACTTCACTGCCTTCTTCTTCTTTGCTGTCACGAAATCGCGACGCTATAGCTTTTGCTGACATCATCATGAATCTTGTCATGAAATCATGATGTTCTGGACTTCACTGCCTTCTTCTCCTTTACTGTCACGAAATCACGACGCTATAGATTTTGCTAATGTCATCATGAATCTTGTCGTGAAATCGCGACGCTTTAGACTTCACTGCCTTCTTCTTCGTAACTGTCATGAAATCATGACACCTTTGCCTCTTGCTAACGTCATCATGATTTTGGTCACGAAATCGCGACGCTCTGGACTTCACTGCCTTCTTCTCCGTAGCTGTCGTGAAATCGTGACACCTTTGCCTCTTGCTGACGTCATCATGATTTTGGTCACGAAATCGTGACGCTCTGGACTTCACTGCCTTCTTCTCCGCAACTGTCACGAAATCGTGACACCTTTGCCTCTTGCTGACATCATCATGATTTTGGTCACGAAATCGTGACGCTCTGGACTTCATTGCCTTCTTCTCCACAACTGTCACGAAATCACAACACCTTTGCCTTTTGCTAATGTCATCGGAAAATCTATCGCAAAATCGTGACACCTCTTGCTTCTTCGTCCTTCTCTTGGTTTGCACTGGAGAAAATGAAACATGTCATGAAATTGCGATGCTTTCGGTGCCTTAGAATATTTCTTGCCAACTGCTCGTGAAACTGGAACATGTCGCGAAATCGTGACACTTTCTGCATCCGTACGACTTCTTCGAAACTTGTCACGAAATCGCGACACTTTTTGCCCGCTGTGCTTCTGCCTTCCTGCATGTCACGAAATCGCAACAGTTTTGGCCAAACTTTCTCTCTCCTCAAACATGTCACGAAATCGTGACACTTTTGCTCGCTTTGCCTTTGCATTCCTGCATGTCGCGAAATCGTGACAGTTCTGGCCGAAATTTCTCTCTCCTCAAACATGTCGCAAAATCATGACTTTATCTCTCCTCAAACATGTCACGAAATCGTGACAGTTTTTCCAGCAGTGCAAACTTTATTCTACTTAATCTTTTTTTGGATTTTTGGCAACTGGGCTACTCTGATTTTCTTGGAGGCTTACTGACCAACTAAAACCTTCAACAAAAACACATCCTTGGACATAAAAGCAAGTTGCTCCAAAGGTTCCTCGATATCAAAAACAACATCTACCAATAACTCTTTGACATCAATGACAACAACTAAACTTAGCCAAAAGCAATGTACTCAAGGTTCCCAAAATTGCCAACAATCTCCCCCTTTGTCATTGATGGCAACCCTTAACTAAAACACATCTTCCAAGAACCAAAACTGAAACCAATCTCTTCAAGTTTTGCTCCCCCTGACTTGAAGCTCTTCTCTCCACTTGAAAACTCTCCCCCTTACTTAAATCTCTCCCCCTTTGTCATCAATGGCAAAGGGTCATCTTTGGGGCTCGGGACTAAGAAAGAGCCTCTTAGCTTAGTCCCTCCCCCATCTTCTGATGAGATGATTAAAATAGGGTTGGGAGTGACACTCCCATTAAACACTCATCATCATTAGTGTCCAAGATTTCTTTGTCGGGCCTTCTCTTGAATTCTTTTCCTGTATTTTTGTTCTTGTCACTGTTCTGATCCTCGGACCTGTTAATACTACTGTTCCTATTTCTTTTATCTTTTCTGTTCTTATCCGTACCTTGATCCTTGGATCTGTTCATGTCATTTTTCTTATTTTTGTCCATGCCTTGATTCTTGAACTTGTTCATGCTGCTGTTTCTGTTCCTGTATCTCAGAAGATCAGCTCTACACTGTCTAGCTAGATGTCCTTCATTGTTGCATTTATAGTAGGTAACAATATCAGTCATGGCTGTTCTTTGAATTCGCCTGTTTTGACTAACCCAGTTCATGTTATGTGTCTTGTAGAAAATTGCCTTGTGCCCAAATTGTTGACAAGAGTAGCAATACCCTTGAAAGAAATTACGTCTCCTGAAACTGTCATTTACTCTCTGCATTTGAGTCATGCACTGTACAGCCATGTGACCAAATCTGTGACACACATAACATCTGCCATGAAATTTTCTTTTGTTCGACTTCATGGGTCTTGAAAACTTCTTCTTCTCAGTCTGAATATCGTTTTCTGTTTCTGCGTATTCATCACTTATGGACTCATGATCTGAAGTATTTTCTTCAACATGACTCTCTTTCTTTTGAAATATTTTGCTAGATTCACCAACCTGTTCCTTGTGCGGCTTAATAAAATCGAGACCTGTTTTATCTGTTGGTTTTCTCAGTCCTTCAATGAGAAATTTAACCTTCTTGGAGCTATCTTGAAATCTGTAGAGCTTATACTTATACTCTTTATTTTCTTCTTTCAAAGAAGCTATTTCCTGTTCTAACTCACTATACTCCAGAATTTTAGATTCTAACTCATTTTTGAGTTCTTGTGTCTTGGCCATAGATACTTCAAGATTTTCTACAAGTTCATCTATCTCCATACAAAATTCATCTACCTTAATCTTGAGTATATCATTCTTCTTTCTTTCCTTTTTCAAAATACTAAGAGCATTATCGAGTTCGCATTCAAGATCCTCTATTTGATGGCGCTTTGAATCATCACAACCTTTTTTAGATTTCTTATCACTCGAAGTGCTACCTTTTTCAAAAACCATACACGCATCTTCATTGGGGTTTTCTGAAACATCCTCATACATACTAGCAGCCAAATCATCATTTCTGCAATCATCCTCAAGGCGCCCAAAATTTCCACATCTAAAACATTTCATGATAATGAATTTGTGTTTCGGTTCTTCCTCTTTTTTTGAAATGAACAACATCTCATTTTCATCATCACTAGAAGAACTATCACTTTCACTGCTAGAACACTTACTTGCTTTGTCCAAGTAGAAGCTCTTCTTATTCTTGTGAGAATGCCTCTTTCCATGATTACTGTACTCATCTTTGCTTTTTTGGTGATTGTTGTACTCATTTTTGTTGTTTCTGTAATACCTGTGCTTTTTAGAATCCTTGCTTTTAACATCCTGTATATCTTCATCACTTTCATCTTTAGAAACAGTACAGTCAGTAGCATAATGACCAAATTTCCCGTAGTTGAAACATCTTATATTTTTCTTGCTTTTGTGTTTTCTGGAAAACTTGCCTTTCCTGCTGTAATATGCCTCTTCCTCACTAGAAGACGCATCACTTTCTTGAATCTGTTTGCCCTTCAATTTTTTTATAGCTTTGAAAGCTGCCTCTTTCTTTACATTAAATTTCACTTGTGTCCTCAATTCAAATGCTGCAAGAATACTATGGAGCTCATCCTTTTTCAATTTATCTAAATCTTTGGCTTCCTCAATAGCAGAAATCTTTTTGCTAAATCTATTTGGAAGAGATCTTAAAATCTTATCACACACATCATTTTCAGCAAGTTCAAGACCTAAATCTTTCATAGAATTAACAACTTCATCCATCCGGAGCATGTAGTCACTAATATTTTCATCATCATTCATCTTGAGTTGTTCAAACATACCTTTAAAATGTCTTAACTTGGCCTTTTGAACATTTGCATCACCTGTATGAACAACCTGCAATTGATTCCACATTTCATTGGCTGTCTTGCAGTGAATAACTTTAGTGAGATCTGCCTTTTGTAAACCCTTCAAGATTGCATTCATGGCTTTTGAATTGCTGTGATGTAGAAGTCTGTCTTCTTTAGTGTAAGGACCATTTGTAGGAATGGTATATCCATATTCAACAACTTCCCATACCTCATTACCAAGAGCCATTAGATAGACTTTCATTCTTGCACTCCACAGACCAAAATCTGATCCATCAAGAATAGGTGCTGCATTGCTACTCGAGTAGTCCATTGTGTTCTTTGTAAACTTTTCCTTCAAGCTGTTAAACTTTTCGAAGGCACTGGATCTGATACCAATTAAAGAACACAAGCTTATACTGAGAGGGGGGTGAACAGTATAAGATCCTTTTTAACTTGATTTATCACTACAGCTTTCAAATTATTAACAAGCAGAATAAGATAGCAGTAATGACAGCAGTAAAACAGTGCACAAGAAGCAATCCATAATGAGACACAACAAATTAATCCATGGATAAAACTTTTCTTCTAAAATTTATATCAAAACCTCTAGGAAACCTCCTCGATTACAATATTTATGATCCTTAGCCCAAAGGAGTCACCTTCCCCTAAATCTGCTTTGCTAGTGATCCTCTAGAAGACCTCTATCTCTTTTTCCCTTAGCAAGTGGAACTCTTTCCACAGAAGACAACTGTCTTCACTGCTCTGGCTGAAGATCTCTGTCCTCAACTCTGTCACAGCAAGTTGGTCCTCTTTTTTGCACCAAAACACAGTCCTTCGATCTGGCACAATTCTGTCCTCTTCCTACCTCAAATTCTGTCCTCAATCTGGTCCTCAAACTGGTGAAAGAAGAACGGTTCACAAGCTCTTCAAATGCTTGCACAAGGCTACCTCCAAGTATTTACTATTTTGTTATAGTCGTGTTTGGTCGAAACCAACTCTCTCACAGTTCTATGCAATTACAACAGTACACAACACTTCGGCTATTGAACCCTTCACTTCTATGTGCTATCTTTGAATGTTGCAACAACAACACCTTCTGCTCCTTTGCGCATCCACCGTAGTACTGTCTTCCCTCTCTGTGCAACCACAACAGCACATAGCAGTACATAGCACTTCGACTATCGAACCCTTCACTTTTGTGCGTTGTCTTTGAATGTCAAAACACCAACACTTTCTACTCCTTTACGCATCCACCGTAGTACTGTCTTCACCCTCTGTGTAACCACAGCAGCAAGACTTTCCACACTCAACTTCTTGACGATCAAACTTATCCCTCACACTTTACTTGCGTAGATCGCATTACGAACGCATACTTCGATCACTCACAAAAATGCTCAACTAGTCTTCCTTTAATACTCACAATTTCAAGATGAAATCTTTGATCTTTAGTCGACTGTTCAATATTCTACCACATCGGCTATAAGACTTTATACTTTGTCGACAAAGGTTAACTTCGTCAGCTTCGAACGCTTTTGCTGTTTTGTGGATTTTTTCCTACGACACTCAAATGTCGTGATATCGCTACACCTTGGTCTGTCGAACACCTTGTATTACACACTGTCGTGAAATCGCTACATTACAGCCTTTGCTGACGTCATCGCAAATCTTGTCACAAAATCACGATGCTCTAGACTTCACTGCCTTCTTCTTTGCTGTCACGAAATCATGACGCTACAGCTTTTGCTGACGTCATCATGAATCTTGTCGTGAAATCGTGATGTTCTGGACTTCACTGCCTTCTTCTCCTTTGTTGTCGTGAAATCGTGACGTTACAGCTTTTGCTGATGTCATCATGAATCTTATCGTGAAATCGTGACGCTTTAGACTTCACTGCCTTCTTCTCCGCAACTGTCACGAAATCGTGACACCTTTGCCTTTTGTTGATGTCATCATGATTTTGGTCATGAAATCGCGACACTCTGGACTTCACTGCCTTCTTCTCCGCAACTGTCGTGAAATTGTGACACCTTTGCCTCTTGCTGACGTCATCATGATTTTGGTCGTGAAATCACGACACTTTGGAATTCACTGCCTTCTTCTCCGCAACTATCACAAAATCGTGACACCTTTGCCTCTTGCTGAAGTCATCATGATTTTGGTCATGAAATCACGACGCTCTGGACTTCACTGCCTTCTTCTCCGCAACTGTCACGAAATCGTGACACCTTTGCCTTTTGCTGATGTCATCAGAAACTCTGTCGCAAAATTGCGACACCTCTTGCTTCTTCGTCCTTCTCTTGGTTTGCAATGGCAAAAATGAAACATGTCGCGAAATCATGACGCTTTCGCTGCCTTAGAATCTTTCTTGCCAACTGCTCACGAAATTGGAACATGTCACAAAATCGTGACACTTTCTGCATCCGTACGACTTGTTCGAAACTTGTCACGAAATCGCGACACTTTTTGCCCTCTGTGCTTCTGCCTTCCTGCATGTCGCGAAATCGTAACAGTTTTGGCCAAACTTTCTCTCTCCTCAAACATGTCATGAAATCGTGACACTTTTGCCCGCTTTGCCTCTGCCTTCCTGCATGTTGCAAAATCTTGAAAGTTCTGGCTAAACTTTCTCTCTCCTCAAACATGTCGCAAAATCATGACTTTCTCTCTCCTCAAACATGTCGTGAAATCGTGACAGTTTTTCCAGCAGCCTGCAAACTTTATTCTACTTAATATTTTTTTGGATTTTTGGCAATTGGGCTACTCTGATTTTCTTGGAGGCTTACTGACCAACTAAAACCTTCAACAAAAACACATCCTTGGACATAAAAGCAAGTTGCTCCAAAGGTTCCTCGATATCAAAAACAACATCTACCAATAACTCTTTGACATCAATGACAACAACTAAACTTAGCCAAAAGCAATGTACTCAAGGTTCCCAAAATTGCCAACAATAAATGTAGTCCATAGATGTAGTTTAGTGGTTTTATGATAATATGTGGACTTCTTGGATTAGTCACCATAAATGAGAATTTTTAATTTTGAGTAAGTTTTTTTATGTGTTTAAACTACGTGTGTCCATTGATGTTCCTTTTGGAATCAATGTGGATCATTAATTTGGTCAAAATGGATAGTGAGATGTGTGAACCATTTTGACTTCCTTGCCATGTGGGCTTCTGTTGTTTTTTGGACCCTTTGAAATCATCTTAACCACCAATGCTTTGTTACATTTTTCCATGCAGTCTCTTATAAGCCATTGATCTTACTTGGTATGATTAATTTATATCATTGATATTCTCCCACAAATTGTGCTTGATAAGGACTTTTGGTAGCTTTGCTGGATAGGGAGCACATGGAGCACTGTGGACTATTGATTTCATCCTATGGTGTGCACTTAAAATGAACTCCTAACTTTGCTATATCAATGACACATGGGCCACTACGGACTATAGATGAAGCTGTGACAAAATTTGGCATATACAATATGACTTTGGCTTGATTTGAGTCATCCGTATGCATATCTAGATTAATGTAGACCACTGATTTATTTTTATGTATTCGACCATGTGGTAATAGATGAATTCTTGGCACTTGATACTTTTTAATCATATAATGTGGGCCATTGATTTTGCTTGGTCTGGTCAATACGAGCCATAGATTTTATTTTTTATTGGTAATTACAGGCCACATAATCTATGGTGGGTTATATACAAAGGTGAATTTGGTGACACGTGGAGAGTTGCAGGTCATAGATACAACTACGAATAAATCAATGTAGATTGTTCATTTTATTTATTATCAATGACTATGAAGCGATTGAATTTTTGAGTGAGAGTGTGTTAATGGCTCAAATTAATTGATAATAAAGGAGTGAACATGAGCCGTAGATGGTGATGGAATATGAACAACTTTGGTAGACTTAAGACACGTGGATTAATGTGGACCATGGATAGCGAGGGAAAGTGATTAACTTATATAAGTATGGAAGGAGACTATCAATGACTTAGTTTGACCCGATGTTTAAATATGAGCATGCTATTTGGGACCAACGGGGATTCAAAATTGCACATGGGAAGTTTAACGAATCAATTGAATTTAGAGATACTTGGGATGAAAAAGGGATCTAGACTTGCAAAAATAAAATTGTGATGCACTAGATTAAGAATTCTTGGAGATCAATGGACCAATCTAAATGACCTTTATATATAAAGACACGCTAAACAAAGATGAGAAATAAAAATTTATGGTAGGATGTGAGAATTGGATGGGCTAGTGAATTAAAAAGTGCATAGCATGACCTTTCTATTGGGAAAGAGTTAAAAAGGGAATATAGGCTGGGCTAATAAGACTATATAAAGAATCTTGAAGGTAAAATATGTAATAGATGGATTAAATTTATTAAGGGCAATGGACCAATGTGGAATTTTAAGACTAGGGTTGTTGAATTTTTACAAAATCCAATAAGTGAGAAGGCTAATTAAAGCTAATATATTAATTCTCACTCCTTTTAGTTAATGTAGGTGAAAAGGAGAAGCATATATTATTTTAAAAACCTAGAATATTTATGAAGAATATTCCCAGGGGAATAATATTTTCTCTATTTATATTTTTCTCGCGAGACACTAATTCTCTCACAATTCAAGGCATTAGTTAAATCATGAATATAAGTTTATATATACTTGTCAAAAAGCATTTTTGAAGATAATTCAATGAAATTGAAATTTATCACTTTTATGAATATTTACTATGGCTAGTGATGTGCCAAAATTCCTATTGCCTAACTCCGAGCTATTGTAAGGAGACAACTATTCACTTAGAAGACCAAAAATAGTATTCAATTAGAAATCAAAAGGATCGACAAGGCAAATAGAAATGATTGACAAGGAAGAGAATGAAGAGAAAAAATAAAAAATTAACAACGTAAATAGAAAAGATTAAAAATTTCCATAAATCTAAGTATAAGGGTAGAAAAACGAAGGTCTTGTTCTTTTTTTTTTTATGGTCAAGCAAAAAGTAGCGATAGTAAAATTGTGAAGAAAGAAATCATATGCAAAAGCTACTAGGATGAGTTGTTACAATAATTATGGAAAATATGAACATGTGATAAGTGTTGAAACCTGCAATGTTGAGGTTGTGGAGGTAATAATCAATCCAAAAGAAAAAGTTAGCACAAAGAGAATCAAAATGAGATAAAGCAAAACAAATATTGAATGGTTTCTACAAAAGGAGATCAAGTTTGGTTATTGAGAAACATTACAATTTACTAAAAGAGAAGAGTGTGAGTTTACCCATGGAAAAATATCTTAAGAAACTTAAGATAAAATATATTTTTTATCAAAATATGACCAAAGCAATGTAGTGACAGAACCTATAGTGGAATGTTATGTAAACGATTCTAAAAATATGGACTATTTTAAAAATATAATTTGGTAATTTCTAGAGGTGGTGACCTAGAGGCAACAACCTAGTTAGAGGTGATCAAGAGGAAACAACCAAGAGGCAAAGACCCAAAGGAAATGACTCTAAGATAATAAGATATATCCAGTGGAGATTACCTAAGGTTAAAAGAGGCCAATAAGGACTAGGAGTGCCTACATAAGGCACATAATATTAGATCATTTTCATTAGTGACACACCATGACAAGATACAAAAGAAAGAGTAGGGGATAATCAATCTCATAGTAGCAAGCAATTTTGAAGATAAGAAATGGTAACTTAGACAACAATTCCAAAAAGAGATGAAAATCCAAAAGTGTTTGACATAATCCCTACATAATGTTTGGAGTCACGTACAAATTGGAATAGTCAACTTGGATAATATGTTTTGACATATGTATAGTCAGCCACCATACATTTATTATGGACTGATTAGTAAGATTTGTAATGTAAATTGATTATGTGCAAATCAGCCATCATGGAATTGTTAAGGATTGATTAGTTAATTTTTAGACTAATTAGATAAAGTTTCAAACTGATTAGTTATAGGCTAATTAGTTATGGACAGATTAGTCAATGCTGTAAAAAATGGGTAGTTGGGGACGTTGGGGCTTGGTTGGTTACAATAACCACTAGAGCCACCCTATAAATACATCCCCATTTCATTTTTGTGGATGATCCATATTCATGTAGGGAATATCCATAGGTTGTCAAGGAGAGCAGTTGAATAAGTATGCAACATTGTACTGCATTTGGGAGGTTGGATGTATTCTTCAAGTGTTAACACAATGATCAAATTGATGCTCATCTTGTCTTGTACATGTGTTATTGTTCTTGTATGTTAGATCTATGTTGTGCAGATTTGTAGGAGCAAGAACCCAAGTAAAACCATAACATTTGTAGGTGGATTGATTTGTAGGAAAATTGATGTACAAGAGCTATCATAAGCCATTCACTTGGCTTATCCATCATAAGCCATTCATTTGGCTTATCCATCCTAGGATTGTTATCTTAAACATGTAGTCCTCAGTCAATGCATGACCATACAAGATCATTCATCTAAGTCTATCCATCTAAGATATTTTATCATGAGACAATATGTATAGGACTGATCCATCCTAGCACATCTATCATGAGCAATTAGTCATTCATCTAGGACAATATGTCAGGTCAATCCATCATGAATTAGCCATCTAGAAAATCCATTGTTAGTAATTTGCCAAGGATAATCAATCATTGATGACTTGTTATCAGTCATCCATCCTGCCCAATCAGTCATAATAGTTAGTCATTTGAGTGATACACAACATAACCTTAACATTATGTTTTCTAGTCAAAATTACCATTCCTTTCTCCTCTAAGCCTTGATATTACCTTGTTTTAGAAAAGTACTCACCATTGTCTACATTTGGCATTGTTGCCTAGATAAGCTTTGGGTCAAGGAAGAACTAAACATGATAAGGCAAGGAGGTGAATGATAGATTATAGGGTACAAGATCGACGAGGAAGGAATCATATACCACTTAGGAGAAGTGTGAGGCTAGAAAACTAGTTAACATAAATTCAAGATAGAGTTTCACAACTAGAGGTAAAATGAGTGTGGAATACCTTGGATGATGAGAGTCCAGGAGCAGAGCAAGAAATGTGGGAAACACTATTGTTGAAAACAAAGAACAAAGTACAAAATAAAATAGTGAAGGAAGATATTAGGGACATAGTTGAACCTAACATTGTAAGTGAAGAGTGGATGGTAACACCTAATACAATGAAGAGAAGTTGGTGAACAAGTTCATAAGATCGGAGTTTTACATTGGAGAAACCATGCATGGGTTCTTGGGGAGGAATACTAGAACTTCATCTCATTTACTTGTGAAGAAGATCACGAAGTAGTGATGTAAATGAATATGGGAGAAGGCTATTTGAATGGGAACTTGAACGAGGATTTGAACCACCCAAAATAGAGAGGGAGTGGAATATAACTCCATAGGACTCATCATCAAGTGACAAGGATATTGTAAGAGTTCCAATGACAAATATTGCCAGTAGAGTGGGAAAACAAAAATTCCCACCCTTCACTAGAGAAGGAAAATAAGACCCGTCATGCCACATAGGTATTTGTATTACGATTTGGGGGGTGAATGGAGTAACACAATTGACATAATGGTTGTAACTATTTTTGACCACCTTACGAGAAATCACCATAGATTGGTACTTAAAGAAATAAAGTACCCAACCATTTACACAATGGAACACTATGCAAGATGCATTTATAGAAGAATTTTGGTCATTAAGAGATGATACAAATATTATAACTAAAATTTATGCATGCAACAAAACAAAAGCTAGAGAAATATGTGAAGAATTATAACAGAAGACTAAAATAATTGAATGATAAAATGCAAATGCCACTAGCAGATGGACTGGTAAAATGTTGGTTTATAATGGACTTCTACCAATATAGGAAGAAGATGAAGTTAATACCATCTTCCACATATGAGGAAGCTCTCGAAAAAGCAAAGAATTTTGAGAGTGAAGCCAAATAAACAACAACTAGAATCATAGGCATTCAAAAAATGACGATGCTAACAATAATTTCGAAGACAAGGTCCAAAGCGCTATACATTCCTTTCAAAAAAAAATTGAGAAAATTATGAAAGAATTTAAAGGCAAAGCAAAGAAGGACCAAAAATACATCTTGTGTTCAAAGTGCAAATCAAAAGGAAATATTAATATAAACTACCCAAAGAACACTTATTGCAATATGTGATGTGGTAGGACATCTTGTTGTAGACTATCCATTTAATATGAGAGGAGCAAGGCATCAAAAAATGATAATATAATAGAAAGAACAACCAAATACTGTGATAAGTGAACAAAGTGCAACAAGTAATAGATATAGGAAAAATCATCAAGGTGGAAGATAGGATGGACAAAGCCATCTACAACATGAATCCTATGGAATATCGATTATCCAATGTCGAAATTATCAAGAATAGGGACATTGATGCAGAAAAAAATGTCCAAAGTTCTATACATTCCTTTCAACAAGAATTTGAGAAAATTATGAAAGTTAAAGGTAATGTGAGGAAGGATAAAAAATACATCTGGTGTTTGAAGTGTAAACTAAAAGAACACATGAATATCAACTATCCAAAGAATGTGTATTGCAATATATGTGATGTGGTAGGACATCCTATTGCAGAATATCCATTTAATATGAGAGGAGCAAGACATCAAATGATGACAATACAATAGGAAGAACAACCAAACACTGTGAGAAGTGGACAAAGTGCAACAAGCAACAAATATAGGAATAATCATCGAGGTGGAAGACAAGATGGACAAAGCCATCTATAGTATGAATCTGATGGAAGATCGATTATCCAATATCAAAATTGTAAAGAATGGGGACATTTTTCAAAATGCCCCAAACCTCAGAATGGAGGTAATACCAATGGTAACAATGTTACCTAGATGTGCTAATGGTGTGGACCAGGCAACAATAGAGAGATAAATTAACCCAATAAAATAAGTAACAGTGGCACGCAGAATGCCAATTTAATTGATATTATTGAAGTTAGTAATGAGGGTGAGAAAGAAAAAGTTCTAGCGATGACCAAAGATCACACTAGGAAAATGGAGTAGTATCAAAACACTACCAAGGAGAATGAGTGATGAAAGGTAGCTCAGGAAATAATAAAAGAATAATTGGAGAAGGATAAGCAAGAAAGGCTACTCCAATAAAAAGCCCTAAAAAGAACAAAGATCATAACAGAGAACCAGGAATCAATGGAATGTTTAGTGACACAGGTACTCAACACAACTACAAAAGCAAAAATATTAAATCTACTCAATTTAGTACCTAAATTGTATGCTACAGTGGGAAAAATGACAACGATGAGGAAAATAAATGAAGTCAAAGAGGTAGCTAACATCAAACAAGAACAATTCATTGATCGAACAATATTAATGATTGAAGCCAGGAAGAAGCCAACATTGGTGCGTATGGAGATATTGGACCATAAACTGACTCAAGTGATCAGAAACAGAGGATCAAGTGTAAATGTGATACCAAATAAGACATGGAAAAACATTGGCCAACCCACATTAATATTTCCAAATTTTAGGTTATATGGAGTAGATCAATATGACATAGAAAGATGAGAGCCTCCATATATTCTATTATGTAGATAATAGAAAGATACAATTAAGATGGAATTATGAGTTCCTTATATAGGAAGAGAGGTTTCTTGGTCCTCACTCTTCCTATGACACTTGGTATCTCTTACATGACGCTTGGCATGATAGCAAAATAATGGAATATATTCCAAAACCCCCTCTATATTACATTATTTGGTATGAATTTTTTTGAGTCGCATAAATGATCTCTAAATGTTTGAAACATGGTTTTTCCAAGTACTTTTGTGAAGATATCTGCCAGTTTATTTTCTATAGGGACATGCTTGAGAATGATATGATGGTTCTAAAAGTTGTATTTGATGAAGTGATAATGTGCTTCAATATGTTTAGTTTTTTCATGTACAATTGGATTTTTGATCATATTGAGTACTCCTTAGTTGTCGCAAAATATCAAGGTTGGAGTTCATCTGATGCCCATGTCTGATAATATGTATTGTAGCCATAATGCTTCATAGGCTCTTGTTACCCATTATTCTACTTCAGTTGATGATTGTGCCACTACATGTTGTTTCTTGCTATGCCAAGATATAGGTCCTGATCCAAGGTAGAAAATGTATCCTGAAGTAGATTTTTTATCATCAATGGAGCTAGCATAATCTAAATCTGAGTAACCCTGAAGAAAAAAATATTTGACATTCTTCATATTAGTTAGTCCATAATTAGTATTTTTCTTGATATATTGTAATATTCTTTTTGTGGCTTTCTAGTGAATCTCTCTTGGTTATTGCATGAATCGTGAAAGATAGTTTACTGCAAAATCTAAATCTGGTCGGTTGTTTGTTAAGTACAGTAGAATTCCAATTAATTGAAGATACATGGTTGTTGAAACCAATGGTATTTTATCATTCTTAGATAACTGAATCTCTTGTTCCATTGGTGTATCTTTTGGTTTACAATCCTTCATTCAATATTTTCTAGTAGAGGTTTAGCATATCTGGATTGACTAATAGTAATCTTATCTTCACTTTGATGAATTTCTAACCCAATATAATAGTTCAATAATCCTAGATCAATAATTTCAAATGTTTTTTCTAGATCTCTTTTGATATCACTTATTAGTTTTTTAGAAATTCCAATGATTACTATGTCATCAATATAAACAATGAGAATTATTGTATGATCTCTAATTTTATTTGTATACAAACTAGGATCAAATGTACTTCTTTTAAAGTTTTGTTGTAATAAGTGATTGTTGATTTTTATATTCCATGCTCTAGGAGCTTTCTTTAGACCATATAGAGATTTTTTCAATCTACACACTTTATTTTATTATCCTTTAATAATGAATCCTTTTGGTTGTGACATATAGACTTCCTCTTCTAAATCACCATTAAGGAAGGCACTATTAGCTTTTGATGAATAACCACCCAATAATATGGCCACTAAATCAATAATACTCAATTCAATATGAAGGAAATAATAATGCTAAGCAAATAATCTTATATTCATAATATGAAATAACTCCAATATTGCTAATGGTAAATGCTGAAAAATACAATAAACTCTTATTGAATAAAAGACCTCAAATACATCATATTACATCACCTTCCATTGCTCCATGGGTGATGTCCCATCTCCTGATCTTCCCTTTATGATACTATTCTATTACAATTGCACATCCATATATAGGATAAAATGCAACTCTTCATATGGTGTTTCTTGGCCCTTACTCTTCCTATGACCCTTCATATTCCTATGCATGGTAGACATGTGTACGCATACATACCTAACTAGAACACTTGTTATTACTATTCTAAAGGACTCATGTACATGTGGAAAACATACACATTTACATCATTGCACATTATTATGCATTTATTCCATTGCATAAATTAAATCCTAATATAGACATGTACCAAATAATGTAATATTCTCCAACACCCCCCTGTATTACATTATTTGGTTATTGAAGACTTTAGTCTTCAATTTGGATCTTCATCTTCTTTCTTGAACCTGTCTTCTTCTTCTTTACCACTTCCTTTGTCATGCTTCATGTTTGTATCCTGATTAGTATTTTTTGGTTCTTGTATTTCTTGTATATTTTGGGTAAAGTGCTCCTTTTGATGTCCTTCTCTGTATTGTAGCTGAGGTTGATTGTACTGACATTGAGATTGTTACTGGTGTAGTCTTTTCTAATTTATCCAATCTGCTACCTTTCTGTATACTTGATCAAATGAATGATTGGTACATTTCAGTCTTTGTGGCTTCAAGATTACAAGTTTCTTGAGTTCTTGCATAGTCATCAGATTCCTGTATAAGAATTTTTCTTTTCCTTCTGTCCTTAGAATCATATTATTCTTTGTTTCCCTGTCTAGACACTTTTGCTTCATCACTTCCATCCTTTGATTCTTGTGTATGAATATGGAAGATAAATTTGGATCACCATTGATCCATTTTCCTTTTCTATTCCCTGCAATTTGATTCTCAAAAAATCTATTAGTGTTGTCTTGAACAACAATATCTTGTGTGAACCCAAATAAATCTTGAGCATATGTACCATCATTAATAGGTCTTGTAGCTTCTACTTCATACTTGAATTCAACCATCCTTCTACTTTCAATGAACTTGGTTACTAAATTGAGGTTTGTAATTGTTGGAATACGAATTGACATCAAGTAAACTTGATACTGCAACTGTCTATCTTCCAATTTTTTGACCAGGCTTGCACCCACTAGTCACAACTCAGAACTCAACATTGGATGGACCAAAGATTGCTTCAGCCCAACCTCCAGAGTAGGTTGGTTCCTTGTCAACTGATAGAGTGTTGACTCAATTAAGCTCAATAATGGTTTTGAGAGATAGGGTTAGAAAAGGGTTTAGGGTTAAGAAATTATGAGTAAACAATGGCTGGATAGGGCTAACAACATAGGCATCCACAGGGAAAACCTTCAGCAAATTATTTCCAGTGTCCCACACTCAGGATTAGCAACACCCAAAATAGAATAATATTCATACAATAAAAGCAAAATAGAGATGTGCTTCAAGAAGTAATTTCAATATCTATGATACTAACAATCCAATTTAGCAGAATAGATCAGTATTTAGACTTAACAGAAATAAACTTCTTAACAGCACAGATCTAACTATGAACAGATTTCAATTGCCTTACAACTAGTAATCCAATATAGGTGGAATGAACTAACCATAACAACATTGATAGAAATGCAATTCACAGCTCGAACCTCTTAATGAAAGATATCGAAGATGACAAATCTTGAGTCAAAAATCCGAGTAATGCTCCTTCCATTAATTTGCAAAAGATATTACATAGTAGGGCAAGCAAACACTCTAGAGCCGACCCTAAAAATCGAGGGTTCGACCTCTATATATAGTTTACAATGAAAGAAAAATAGGGGAAACATTACAAGGATTTAGACTATGACAGATCAGCAGAAAGCTATGGTGGCATCATTTCATTCACCTATAGGGTCCAAGAAATCCGCTCGATACCGCACGCCATGGTAGCTCAACTCTGCAACTTGTTGGTTCGGCAATGGTAGTTAGACTCTAGGTCATTAGAAACCAGATCTAAACCACTCATCCTTCTTGAGGACTCCATCCCATCGTAGATCTACAACTACCCTGGTTCTTGGTTCTTGGAACCATGGACGCTTCGTCTACCCACTCGAACTGACTGGTTCTCATTCACCAAGAATCCACCTTTGTATACTCATGAAAATATCAGCATAATATCCATCATTGATGCACTTCATGGATGGCTATGATTAAACTTCAATAATGCTCTATAGATGAGCAATGTAGAACATGTCACCAATCCACTCTAAAAAGAACGTTGACGTCAGCTTGGATGGCTTTGGCCAGTGGATTGGAGACTTCATGAGAAATACACTGAGTGTTGAGCGAAATGTAGCTCATCGTCAATCCACTCACTTAAGTCTTCAAAATACTTTATTCCCTTCTCGCATCCATGGCATAGAACATAAGTTGCAATCCGCTCCTCGATATCCTCTCCTCCAGCTTTGACTTGAGTTGACTACGAAATAGAGTATATCGCCAATCCACTCAAGAAGTAATGGAAAATGACTTTTGCACTATTCCACTGCCTTGTACTTCTTCTCGAGCATTTTGACCTTCTTACCCAGCGGCGTAGAGCCTGTCACCATTCCACTCTAAAATAGATGTGGAACTCAATGGAATGGGACATTTTCGACACTTAGTCGCTTTAGTGTGCGAGATGAAGTAATGTCGCTAATCCACACTTTGAAAGATGCTGACATCATCTAGACTTGATTTGATTATGGATTGGGACATTCACGCTAGGCCACTACAAAATACACTAAGTATTGGGCAGGTGGAACACTTTGCTTATGTTTGCAAAAAAGAACTAAGTGTTGAGCGGATTGGAGCATCTTGCACTGATCCACTCTAAAATACACTATATCTTCAGTGGATTGGAGCCTTTTCATGCCTTAGAATAAATTTTCAAAGTTTTCTAAGGATGTGGCCATTTTGGGCCTACATTCTGGCGCCTCCTAGGTGGATTTTCTCGCAAAGCCATCGAACTCAGAGTCTTATCCATTGGGTATCAGGAGTCAAAAATGCTAGTCTTCAAGCAATGCTTCATAGAATAATTTCCATATGATCATTACCCTCTAAAAACTTTGTGAATCCACCCAGAGGATAATGGTTCATATCGAGATCATACTGGAAACAAAAATATCCATCGCTCCTTCAAAACTGCTCAAATGTTAAGCAAAACAGAGCTATGCTCTCCCTTTTAATGCTTCTTCAAAAATGATATGAATACCTTCACAAAACTTTCATTCTCTACCTTTTGACCTCATGCTTTTATTATTGTCTTCTGACAGTGTCAGAGTAAAAAACAAAACAAAAATACAACACTTCTACATGACTACAAAAATGTTCAAAGTGTAAAAAACTTTATGTTTGTGCCTCTTGAGGGTCTGTAGCAACCCTATCTGGTTCTTCACCTCCTTTCTGAGCTTCTTCTACACCATTATCTTCCTGGTCTTGATCAACCTCCTCTTCTTCAAGTGAATCTTGCTCTTTATCCTTTTCCTCAGCATCATTACCAAACAATTGGACCATCAGCTTAAGAGTCTGCAAGGCTTGTTTCCAAACTACTTTAGAAGGGTTGGAAGTCTCCTTAAGCTGCTTGTGGATGAACTCCAACTCAGTAGTATCTTCATAATTTGTAGAGCTTCCCTTATTCACCAAGTCTTCCATCAAGTCTTAGAGTTTGGTTAAATCAATTATCATTTGTGAAACCTGCTCTTGATCAATTGGCTCCTTCCAGGCATCAATCTCAGATTCATCTTGGAGGCTCGAAGCTACACTCTTTTTAATTTCTTCTTCTGATAATAAAGTGTTATTCTCAAGCCATAGTCCTTTAAATCCATTTTGAATCATCTCTTGATTGATGTCTACCACATCTCGAATTGTATTCTCCACTTTATCATACAACAACCAAGCCTTTTGCAGCAATCTATTCTTCTTTACTATGACTTTGGTAGCCAATCTAGTAGTATTCCATTCCTTGTTGGGAATAGGTTTAGTAGTCTCACTGAGCCTGCTATCTGCCAGTTTGTAGATTTGCTCTACTGGAATCACCATGGGTTGCAGCTCTTGAGTGAATTTATCTAGATCTTCTTGAGTATTCTGAAGCAAATGGTTGGCATCATCCATATAATCTATGATGGGCTGCAGCTCAGAGCATTTCTCCAAAACTTCGGATAATAGCTCTTTCCTTACCTTCTTTAGCCCTACTTTTGAGAAGCTTGAGGACTTGGCCTTTTCAATTTGAAGTTGGTGCTTCAAGTCCTGTATCTCTTTGGCTTGTTCTTCATTTTTCTTCTTTTGCTCCTCTACTTGATCTTTGAGCTTAATGGCCTCTTGGAATTTGCTCTACCAATTTTTTGCTTCATTCTTGATAGCTTTCTCTACCTATTTCTGGTTGTTGACTATCTTCTCTAGCTTTTCTATCATCCGCTCTAGCTTGTCCACTTTCTCTTTGTATATATCAATCTTGACATAGAAAGTTTCTAAGTGAGATTTTGCTATAACCAACTCATCTTCAATAGGTAGCTGCTCAATATCTTCTGTATACTCTTCTAGATGATAGTCTTGCATAGTCATTTCTATTTTAGGCTTACTCACCAAAGGAATAATAGACCTGGATGCTCTCTACCTTGAAACTAGGTCAATAGATATGGTACTTCTCTTTGTAGCCATCCTCTTTGAAGGCTTGGATAACTTCTCTACCCAAAAATCCTAAATTTTCTATGAAACTTCCTTCTCCTTTTGCAAAGATGCCAGTGTGGGATAACTTGTAGGAGGAGGAGAAGCTATAAGATAGGGAAGAGCAGACTCAATAGTTGATGATGAAGGAGTGGTAGTGACTACGGTTGAGTCTATGACTATTGTTGTTGCAATGGGAAAAGTCATGGGAACTAAAGTAAAACTCATAGAAGGGTGAGTGGGTGTGGATGAAATAACTTGTGTTTTAGATGATGTTGGAGGTTGCAATGGTAAAGGTGGGATTATAGGGGATGATGAAAGTAGAATTTTAGATGATTGTGGAGGAGATGGATTGGCTTGGCCCTCTGTATTTTCTGATGAGATAGGTGGTGAATTATGAGGGGGAGAGGGCACTTTTGTTTCAACCTTTTCTTTAGAATGGGAAGGAGTTTTCTTTGGGGAATTAGGAGGAGAAGGAGAAGAAGGGATAGAAATCATACCTTCACCTATAGATGTAGGAATTTTTGGAGCTACCTCTGTACTTTGTTGTTGTATTGGTTGTACCAATTCTTCTGCAACTGAGATAGGGGTCTTCTCAAAAATCTTCCCCTTATCCATTTTCTATTTCTTACAAACCTCCTTCTGAGTTCCTTTCGGTGCATTTTTGGCTTTTCTCTTAAAAACTTGAAATACTGTCGGCTTATCACTCTCTGTATCTTCCTCTAAAGGCCCTTCCTCTAATACATCTTCAGAAATAGGGTTCAGCTCAACTATGGCTGCAGTGGTGAAACTCACTGGTGTAAACATGAAGTCCTCATCTTTCTTATTCCAATATATTTCTATTTTAGGGGGCTCTCCACCTAGGGCTAGGTGCTTGGGCCTACTTACTATCTTGATGACTTCTGTGTTTATGGCCCTATCATCAAAATAATGCATTTTACTCATTAATTATGCCCCTATAGGGAAATTCTCCAGTTGTTCTATTGAGGGCTCAAATGTTTTAAGAGCTTTAGCAGTAGTTAATTGAGTATCAACCCCTTCCTCTTGAGTTTCCTCTTGTGAAGGTGGGGAAGGAGAATCTATCCCTGGTTGTGGTTTCTTGTAAATCAACACTAGATTCTTAGGGTCCTTCACCTTCCAAGTTTTGATGTTCTTGTCATATCTCTCAGAAAAATCATCATCAATTACTCGCCCAAGTTTGGATTTCTCTATGCCGGTTTCCACTCTCATCCTCCACCAGTCTACGATCTTACCTTCATCCCATTTATTTTTATTCTCAACTTCTCTGATCTTAGACTCCTTCAACTGGTGGCTTTCATTCTTATCTGGATCAAAATCAACTATCTGTTCGTAGAAGTCTAGCCATGGGGGAAGTTGTTCCATTTTGGCAACATTCCAATCTAATGGGGCATTTTCCTTATTATTTCTCCCCTATTCAAAATGAGGCCTTGAGGTCTTCTCAAACTTGTGGGCCTTCTCTCCATTAAGAGCAATGTTCCTCTTGTAGAATTTGTCATCTGGGTCATATCTCCACCTCTATGGGATGTAAAACAGGCCCAACCTATCCAAATACTGGGTGATTTGTTCACCCTGGCCCTTTCTGGTAATAGTTATATCATCGACATTATGGTAGGTCAACAAACATCTTCTTTTCTTACCAGAGCCATAATTCATATTAATAAAATCTGCTTGCCTCAAATATTCTAGAGCTAACAATCTATTTGTAATAAAATGAGGTAGCAAAAAAGGCTTACCAGTGAAGCCATACAGTCTAATAATTGTGCCTTCTATAAGAACATACTAGTCCCCTTCTTCAGCACCTTCTGTTCTTAACAATTCTCTGGCCAAAGGTGGTAACCTAGGGCATTTCCCATACATAATTTTCAAAGTTAGCCCTAGAAATTCTAGGTTAAACCTATAAAAAGACTCAGTGCTCCTCAAATGAGCAGTCCAATAGTATACAGGGATAGGGTCTCCCTTGTCATTCTTCTCTTTTATAGGAATCCAGGGCATCATCTACCTCACAGCAGCATAGAACATCCAAACCAAACTCGAACAATGCTAGAAAGAGGGCATCTCTGAATCCCTTTTCATCCTTACCAATTGCTCATGCATTCTTTTGGCAAGGAAAGTTGGCCAGTCAAAGTAAATGGCCTTAATACCCTTCTTCTCTACTTCAGGTTCATACATTTTCTCATTTGAAATGTAGTAAGTAGTGGCTATTTTCCAATCCCTCACAAATTGGTCAAAATCCAAACCCTCCAAACAAGCTAGCATGGAATACAACTCTGGGTTGACAAACTGCTCAATGGGAATTAGGGTTTTGGGCAATCCTCTCCTGGATTTAATGGTTTTGAATTGGCTATAAACCCATTTCCTAAAAGGTTCCCCTTCATGAGCATGTTATTGCAAAGAGTAATATTTAGGTTGCCTTATGAGTGGTTCTACTCCTAGGGTGAAAAGGTCATGACAAGCCTTGGTAGTGATGTTAAATAAGATTTTACCCTTAGCTATCTTTACTCCCTTTTGCCCTTGGGTCATAGAATTTTACAATGGCTGCTATCAACTCCGAACAAGGATGAATTGAATCACAGATGTAAAAAGATAAAAAGGAGTGAACAACACAAATACCTTGGACTATCAAGGCTTCACCTTTCTGGTATCTATCATTGATGCTCTTTCTGAGCTTAGTTCTCTCTGTGAGAACCAGTATGGTGTCGACCACTACTTCTACTTTGTCAATGTAATTGCCCAACTCTTCATTTGCTAAGGGTTCTACTTCCTAGGTGTCTTCGGAGGCCATTTTCATGAAAATTCTTAGAGCATTCTTTCTCTAGTGTTTGCAGATAATGCTTTTCTATTCTCCTGCTCTTTCTTCTAGGTAGGCTTTGCTTTTGTCAAATGAATGAGCTCTACACTTTTGAGCACTTTTAAATGCCACTGCATGTACACCTTCCACCATTAATGTGGCCACTACGAGAACTATCTATTTGCATGCTTTTCAAATTAAACTCATGCATCTTGGTGGCTTGGAGATGTTACATCACTCACTGATTGGTTAAGGCATGAAGCACTTTGCTGAGCTTATGATATCTTTCATCATATTTCTTTCCTTTAGAGTGGTGTGGGAAACTTGCACAACAATTTGTGAATATTTCTTTCTTTAGAGAGTGGTGTAGCACGAGTGTCCAATTTCCCTCAAAAATAGTCATGAACTCTAGTGGATTGGAACACATGTTGTGATCTACTGCCACCTTAGTCTTTTTAAGAGTGGTGAGGAACACATGCGGTATTCCACTATCATCTTAGTTCATTTGAGAGTGGATTGGGACCATGTTGTATTCCACTGCCACTTAGCTTATTTTGCAACTCATCACTTTATTTTTTGAAGCAAACTTTTTTTTTTTTATAACATTTTATCAAAAAATGAAAACTTTGAAATAAAAAGAAAAAGGATATGATACAAAAATATGTACATATATTACAATGAATCTTTATCTCAATCAAAATAGAGTTTAAGGTGAAAACCATTGATCGGGATCGGTTGTATGTTTCCTTCAAGATCTTCAAGCTGGAAAACATTGGTTTCCTTAACTTCTACTATTTTGAAAGGACCATCCTAGAAGGAGTCAAACTTTTGATGGTGCCCTGGTTTAGCTCTTTCCACATTCCACCTGAGTATATAATCTCCAACTTGGAACTTTTTGAATCTGGCCTTCTTATCAAACCATGCCTTGATGTCAAATGAATGCTTTTGAAAATCCTCATATGCCTGAGTCCTTTTCTCCTCTAGCTGCAATAAATGTGTCAACCTGCTTTCAACTAGATTTTTTTAGACTCATCCTCTGTATTTACCAACTTGAGGGCTAGAATTTCCAAGTGCATAGGTAATACTACTTCCTTGCCATATACTAAGGCATAAGGGGAGGTCTTGATGGACTTTTTGATAGTGATTCTATCTACCCATAGAGCTTGTTCCAGCAGTAGGTGCCAACTTCTCTTGTTACCCTCTAATGATCTTCTCAAAATTCTTAGCAGATTCTTGTTAGTTGATTCTGCTAATCCATTTCCTTGGGGGTAGTAGTTTGAAGTATTTTTTATGGTGATGCCATACTTGCTGGCAAACTCAATGTATTTAGCCCCTATGAATGTTGGTCCATTGTCGCTCACTAAAGCTTCTGGAACACCAAACCTTGTGATTAAGCTTTCCATGAAATCTATCACCACCTCTTGGTCTGATTTCTTTGTAGGAATGGCTTCTACCCATCTGGTGAGGTAGTCTATAGCAGTCAGAATGTACTTGTGCCCAGCTGAGGAATTTGGATTGATAACCCCTATGAAGTCCAACCCCCATTGCTGAAAGGGTTCTTCAACTTGAATTGGCTTAAGGGGGAATGATGCATTCCTTGTTCTTCCCACATACCATTGGCATTCATCATAGGCTCTTGTAACTTTGAAGGTGTCAACAAATATGGTAGGCCAATAATAGCCTACCCTAATGATCTTTAATGTTGTAACTCTTCCTGAGAAGTGTCCTCTAGATAGTCCCCCATGGAACTCCTCTATGACCTTTTGTTTTTTATCATATTTTAAGCATCTTATGAGGACTCCATCAAGGTTTCTCTTGTATAGACCTTCTGGAAATAAAATATATTTCAAATCCTAAAGCCTATATCTTCTCCTCTGTGATGGATTAATATTAGGAGGGCATACCCCAATCTAAAAGTACTTAGTCATCTGGTCCACCCAGTCTGATTCTCCTGATTGTAGATCTTTAGTTTGGTCTTCTATTGTTGATTGATAGGCTATCACTTCTACTAAAACTATTACTTCTATCAAACCTTGGCATAGGGCTCTACCTATAACCATCTATATTCTTGGATCTTAGTAATCCAACCAGCTCTCTTATCTCCCAGTTCACCTTGTAAAATGAAACTTCTCACATCCGGATGAACCACATAAACTAGGGTTTTACTTTGAACCAAGTATTGCCTAAATTTTTTCAATGATTTCATTACTACAAATACTTGTTTCTCAATAAAATTATACTTGACCTGATATTCATGAAGAGTCTGGCTCCAAAATAATATGGGGTGTTCTTCTCCTTCATCATTCTTCTGGGTGAGCACTGATGCATAGCTCTCTTCAGCTCCATAAGCATAAAGAATGAAGTCTTTGTTGAAGTCTGGATTGACTAGAACTAGAGTTGTAGCAATGGATTGCTTGATGATTTCAAAGGCTTGCTTTCTCACCTCAGTCCATTTGAAATCTGCATTCTTCTTCAGTAGTTCTGATATAGGCTTCACCTTCTGAGCAAAGTCAGAGATGAATTTCTTGACAAAGTTTATCTGACCAAAGAAGGACTGCAAGGCTTTCTTATTCATGGGAAGTGGAAGGGCAAGGATGGATTTGATTCTATCTGGATCAATGGCCATACCTTCTTTGGAGACCACATGGCCTAGCAACTTTCCCTCATGAACTACAAAGAATGACTTCTTAGGATTAAGAGAGATGCCAAATTCTCTGCACTTCTGAAATACTTGTTCTAGATGTACCAGGTGGTCTTGCTTGTCATGGGAGAAAACAGTCATATCATCTAAGTAGATTAGAATGACCTTGTTGATCAACTCTCCAAAGGCATAATCCATTGCTCTTTGGAAGGTGGCTCCTGCATTAGATAGCCCAAAAGGCATTCTCTGATAGGCAAAAGTGCCCCATTTGGTGGTGAATGTTGTTTTAAACTGATCTTCATCCTTCACCCAAATTTGGTTGTAGCCAGAGAAGTCATCTAGTAGTGAGAACCTTTCTGCTCCCACCACAATCTACAAGATTTGATCAATCTGTGGGAGGGGGTAGTGGTCCTTTAGTGATGCTTGATTGAGGTTTCTAAAATCTACACACAAGCGGATGTCACCATTCTTCTTCCTTATCGGTACCAAGTTGGCTACCCAGGTTGAATGCTTGATTGGATAGATGATCTTAGCCTTTAGCAACTTCAATAGTTCTTCTCTCATTATGGCTTCGATCCTAGGATTCATAGGCCTCTATTTCTTCTTGAAGGGTTTTGCATTTGGCTCTAGCTCAATTGTGTGTTGGATGACCTTCTTGTCATATACTTTAAGATCTTCATATGACCAAGCTACAATGTCTTGGTACTTTAGGCATAAAGCTTTGATATCCTCCTCTTCTTCTGGAGAACATCGGACTCCAACTTTGAGCTTCTTTTCTTTTTCAATTTCAATTTCTTTATAGATCTTCTCATTGATCTCCATGGATTTGATCTTTTTCCTATCTTCATTGTCAAACAAGCTTTCTAGAGTAACCAACCCTCTAGGTATATGATTGTTCTTGAGTTGGATGACATCCTGTTGGTTAATCTCTTCTAGATTTTCCTCTTGAACAGTAGATAAATAGGCTTCTCTCACCAAAAAATCAATGATTTGTTCATCACTTTCAAAGACCTACTAGAAAATCTGCTTGTCTGGTGTAAAAAGCCTAAAAATAATTTTGATCCCTTTGTCTTTCATAACTCCTATATCTGCAGAAGGGTTGAAATTAGCTCCCCTCACTGCTAAGGAATCCACCAAGGTATTCTTTCTTCTAGGAATAAAATTAATGTTTAGGGCATCAAAGGATTCCATCAAATCCCATACCCTATTTCTATATGCTTTCAGGTAATGGTGCTTATTGTTGCACCTCTCTCTTACCTGATTGACAATCAATTCAGAGTCACCATATATATTCAAGATCTTGATGCCCATGCTTTCAGCTTGCATTAGCCCAAGGTATAGAGCCTCATATTCTACAACATTGTTAGTGCATGACCATGTTAGCCTATATGTGAAACTCTTTGTCCCTTATGATTGGGATTGTAATACTACACCGACACCAACACCATTTTTGCATCTTGCACCATCAAAGTGCATGGTCCAAGTTTTTATTTTTTGAAGAACATGTGCTTATATTGAGAGGGGGGTGAACAGTATACAATAAAACTTTTTGATTTTTAATCCAAATAGTAGCATCAACATTATTAAAGTAGTAAACATCACACAAAGCATCACACACATGAGAGACATAATTTTTACGTGGTTCACCCAAAGATGGCTACTTCCACGGAGAAAATATTTCTTATAATTTTTTCTCAAATAAATTCTCTTGGGAATCCTTTCCCTACAATGTTTATGAACCTCTATCCAAAGGAGATGCTGATCCCCTAAATCAAGTTCATGGATCTCTATCCACAGGAGAACTCCTTCTCCTCTACTTTGGCTAGTGCTCCTCTAGAAGACTACTGCCTCCATTGCACTGGCTTGTGGATCTCTCTCCATTGAAGACTCTTGTCCCCACTTAGAAGACCTATCCTCACTGCCCTGGTTGATGGATCTCTATCCATTGGAGACTACTACCCTCTCTGATCTGTCATCTCCAAATATCTGTCTCAAATTTTTACTAAACATGGTCCTTCAATCTAACACAACTCTGCTCAATATCTATCTCTGGTCTGGCACAAACTTATCCTCAAATCTGCACCAAACCTCCACAAGTCCACACAGAACTTGCTAAAATCTACTCAACAAGTCCACTCAAAACTTGCTCAAATATTCTCAACAAGTCCACTCAGAACTTGCTCAAATCTGCTCAACAAGTCCACTCAGAACTTGCTCAAATATTCTCAACAAGTCCACTTAGAACTTGCTCAAATATGCTTAATAAGTCCACACAAAACTTATCCAATATCATAGAAACATAAAGAGAATTGTTAGAGACTCAATATGTTCTACACTCAATGCTCAATCACTTTCTCAACTCAAATCAGAATATAGAATAGTTTATTTTATGGAACTTGAACAATCACTTCACACATCCACTTGACTAGGCTCAATCAACTCTACTCAACCAATCACTCAATGAAACACCCCTTTCTCACAAACCCTAGTCCAAGCATATAACCACCAACTCAAAATATTTCCAACAATGCTCAACAACTAATCTCACATAACAATGATACTCATGTTCTTTTCAAACCCTAATTCAAGTTCTTTGCTCAACAACTCACTTCAACAACAATGCTTATCAAACAAGGTTTTAACAACTCTTTATTCCAGAAAACCTTGATGCATTAACTCAAACACTCTCAAAAGGAAACCCTAATCAAGTCCTTTTCACTCCAAACTTATTTTCCAGAAAACCAATCAATCAACTCAACTTATGGAAGAATGTGCTCATACCTTTTTATTGAAGATGAAGGGATCTCATAAATCTGTCACAACCACAAACACTTCTATGCCAAGCTCAAAGAGGTTAGAAGATAAATCTTTCTCACAATATAATGTAAATACTCAATTACACCTTATCACTCCACCTTTCAAAAACAACCATCAACATACATAAAATATTTATCCATTAACACCTTATAAACTCCCAACTAAAAATAAATTCAACTTCCACCAAAATAACTCAAAACCTCTTTAATCAATTTAATGGCAAAAAGAACTTTGGCAAGAATCAAATCCTCTTTCCTTAAAATAACATAAATCACTTCTCAATAAAACAATCTTTCAAAAACCCTTTTAACTCCAAATGGCACAAATCAATTTCCAATAAAATAATTCTTCACAAACCCTTATAACTCCAAATAACACAAATCAATTACCAAAAATAATTCTTCAACAAACCCTTATAACTCCAAACCACACCTTAGAAAAACTTTAGGCAATATAAAAATTTAATCAAAAATTACCTTTGCCACTAGTGGGATTCGAACCCACAATCTCTACCTCCGTGAGCACTCTAGCCATGACTTTGACCATCGCGTGCGCTAGACGCACATTTGAGAGCTTGGATGCTCTTCATCCCCTTTGTCCTAGGCTGGCGCTCAAAACAAGCATGTGCAAAAGACTTCCCTTGGTGCTCAAGACACACACCACTCCATGCGAATCGATCATGGGCTCCTCAACTCCCAATACCTTCACAAAACATGCACTACCAATGGACCACCATGTCCTTTGTGATTCAACCAATATGCTCTTCCCCTTATGTCTTTCACCTAGCGCTAAAGACAAGTGAATCCCTTGTCTTCTTCCTCAATGATCAACGATTGCACGAAAACGTTTCCAACTTTGTCGCATGCATTAAAATGTCGAGGGGTGAATTTTGAATACCTCTTTGGCATTAATTTATACACGAATTCCCTTTGTTTCTTAGACGTCGGTGCTCCCACTTATTTGATGATGTCGACGCTTTCCAACCTTTATAATTTATAAATTATTTAAATTCTAAGGAATTTAAATTTTATAAATTATATTTATAAACTTTAACTTTAAGGAGATTAAAGCCTTCCTTGGGTTTAAACTTAAACCTTTAATTTGTAAATTATTCTGCCACCGTGGGTCTTTTAAAATATTAACTGCCATATCAATGTGTGAGGAGACTTTTATATCCTCATAATGATTTTAATAAAACCATTTAATCTTCCACCATGAGTTTACCATAAATCCTCATAAAACATTATTTTGCCAACTTTTTCTTCAACTCTTCGCATTGTTCCTGGTGCTATTGATAGTGTGCTCCATGGTATTAATGATGTCTTCATATGTTTACTTTGGCATCAATGACGACTTTTCACCTTGACATCAATGACAACTAAATGAGCTCAAAATGTCCAACAATCTCCCCCTTTGTCATTGATGGCAACCCAAATTCTTTTAACTAAAAACTTGATCTTTCCTTTTTTTTTCTCCCCTGGGACATTGCTCCCCCTGGCTCAATGCTCTCTCAAATATCAAATCTCTCCCCCTTACTCAAATCTCTCCCCCTTTGACATCAATGGCAAAGGGTCACCTTTGGGGCTCGGGGCTAAGAATGAGCCTCTTAGCTTAGCCCCTCCCCCACCTCCTCTTGAGGTGGTTAATTCTGGGGTGGGAGTCTCACTCCCAATTTTCCTCGAAGATACTCAAAATTTTCCTTTGAAAGTGGCTTAGTGAAAATATCTGCTATCTATTCCTTTGTAGTGACATATTCCAATCTGACCTATTTATCTATCACCTGTTCTCTTAGAAAATGATACTTAATCGAAATGTGCTTTGTCCTAGAGTGCATTACTAGATTTTTTGAGATACTTATGGCACTAGTATTATCACATAGTATAGGAATGGGATGATCATGCTTTATCTTGAAGTCTTCTAGAGTTTTCTTCATCCATAACACCTGTGTACAACTGGCTACTACTGCAATGTATTCTGCTTCTACTATAGATAAAGATATTGAAACCTGCTTCTTACTTAACCAAGAGACTAAACATTCTCCAAGAAAGAATGCTCCTCCACTTGTGCTTTTTATGTCATCAATGTTGTCGGCCCAATCTGCATCTGTATATGTTGTTAGTGTAAAACTGTCACTTTTGGGATACCAAAGCCCAAAGTCCATAGTCCCTTTTAGATACCTAAAAATTCTTTTTACTACTGCCACATGTGTTTCCTTAGGTGTCACCTGAAACCTTGCCACTAATCCTACTGACTGTACTATGTCTGGTCTTGTAGCTGTAACATACAATAAGCTACCAATCATAGATCTGTATAATCTCTGATCTACCTCTGGAGATTCATCATCCTTACTCAACTTGCATCCTATAACCATGGGAGTACTTACTGGTTTACAATATTCTAACCTAAATTTATTTAACATTTCTTTTATATACTTGGCTTGTGAGAGAAACACTCCTCTTTCTGATTGTGAAATCTGAAGTCCAAGAAAGAAGGACAATTCACCAAGCATAGACATCTCAAATTCATTTTGCATGTTCTTAGAAAATTCTTTACACATCTTATCATTGTTTCCCCCAAATATTATGTCATCAACATAAACAACCACTATTAATAGATCACTCCCTTCATTTTTGATATATAAATTATTGTCTGCTATTCCTTTTCTGAAGCCCTATTCCTGAAGATACTTATCCAATATTGAGTACCATGCTCTCAGAGCCTGCTTTAAACCATACAATGCCTTTTTCAATTTGCATACCTGATCTGGTTTATCTGCTAGTATGAATCCCTCAGGTTGTTCAATATAAACCTCTTCTTCTAGAACCCCATTTAGAAATGTTGACTTGACATCCATCTGATATACCTTGAAGTTATTGAAACTTGAGAAGGCTAAAAACATCCTTATAGCTTCAAGCCATGCAACTAGAGCAAAAGTCTCATCAAATTCAATTCCTTCTACTTGTGCATAACCTTTGCATACTAACCTTGCTTTATTTTTGACCACTTGTCCGTCTTCATTTAATTTATTTCTGAAAACCCATTTTGTGCCAATCACATTTTTGTCCTTTGGTCATGGAACAAGTTCCCAAGTTTTGCTCTTCTCTATCTGATCCAATTCCTCATTCATTGCCTTAATCCAAAATTCATCCTCACTTGTCTGAGTGAAGTCTTTTGGCTCAATCTTAGATAGCAAAGAAAAATTTGCTTGTTGAGATGGTTTTATTATTCTTCTCCTTGTCTATCTTTCATCTGGATTCCCAATGATCTGCTCTTTTGGATGATGTTTTTGTACATACCTGGATGGAGTTTTGGGAAGAAGTCTTCGTGTTTCTTCTTCTTATTTATCTGATTCCTCACAAAATTCTTCTTGACAACATCCATCTTCTTGATACACAATTTGTTGAACTGGTTCTCTTGAATCTATCTTTTCATCAATTGTTACATTTATACTTTCCACCATAGTGCATGTTATTTTGTTGAAACATCTGTAGGCTTTACTCCTTGTAGAATAACCAAGAAAAATTCCCTCATCACATCTTGGATCAAACTTGCCTAAGTTTTGGTCTTCCCATCTTATGTAACATTTGCTTCCAAAATTTTTGAAGTGTTTTACAGTGGCAGGTCTTCCTTTCCAAAGCTCATATGGAGTCTTGTGATGATTTACCCTCATTTGAGCCCTAGTGATTATGTATACTATTGTGTTTATAGCTTCTCTCCAAAAACCATCTGATAGCTTAGATTCATTTAACATAGCTCTAGCCATGTTTTCAACAGTCCTATTTTTCCTTTCAACTACCCCATTTTGTTGAGGAGTTCTTGCTGCTGAGTACTCTCTCTTGATTCCATGTTGTTCACAAAACTCTAAAAATTCATTTGAAGTAAATTCTCCTCCTCTACCAGATCTTAGACACTTAATCCTTTTGCTAGTTTCATTTTCAACCAATTCCTTGAATGCTTTGAATTTTTCAAAGGCCTCTGACTTCTCTTTTAGGAAGGCTACCCAAACCATTATGGAATAATCATCTATAAACAACATAAAGTAGCTCTCACCCTGAATGCTTTGTGTTCTGGTAGGACCACATAAATCAGTATGTATTAGGCTCAATGGCTCAGATGACATATATCCTTTTGACTTAAAGGTTGTCCTAGTTTGCTTTCCATGTTGACAGGGTGCACAAATTATGTTTTGAGGTCTTCTTATTTTGGGTAAATCTCTAACTGCATATTTATTGCTTATGTTGACTATGTTGTCAAAATTCAAGTGACCCAATATTCTATGCCATAACCAAATCTCATCTTCTTGTGATAGAAAGCACTTTTCCCCTTTGATCTCATTGAGCATGTATAAGTTGTTTGGGGTTCTTCTTGCATTGGCAATGATTTTTCTAGTTTCTATTTTTCTTATCTCACATCTATCTGGATAGAAAGTAACCATGTATCCTTGATCACAAAGTTGACTTATACTCAGCAGATTGTGTTTTAACCCTTTAACATACAATACATTCTCTATTTTTGTTTTCCCATTATCTAAACTTAGAGTTCCTCTTCCACCAATCCTTGTTGATCCATTATCACCGAAACTTATTGATCCTCTATTTGTTTCTTTTAGAACAATGAATTTATCTTTGACTCCTATCATGTGACTAGAGAAACCACTATCAAGATACCACTGTTCTTCTTTATCCTGAGCATGAAGGGCTGTTTGAACTAACATTGATCTAGTCTTAGCATTTTCCCTTCCATCTTTCCTAGTTGTTGAAATTATTTTTCTAGACTCAGGAAGTATCATTTTACACCATCTAGCCTTGTGCCCAAAATTATTGCATTTGTAACATATAATATCATCATCCATGAGAGGTGCAAAGGAATTGAGATTTCTATTGACATTGTTTCTTGCATGATGAATACAGTGTACAACTCTATGACCATATTTATTACAAGAAAAGCAATGACCATGGAAGAAATTATGTAACTTGTTTGGATGTCTTGGAGTTTGTGGTGAAGTAATCTTCCTCTTGTGATTAACTCTTATCTAGGGTTCTCCTTTGCTTTCTTCCTTTCTTATATCCTTTGCTTGCCTATCCTTGTTTGAAGTTTCTGCCTCTTGAAGACTTGATTCCTCTTTCTATTTTTCATATTCTACATCTTGTAGTGCCTTGGTCCTTTTGACTTCATTCCTTAGGTGGAAAATTTTTGCTTCCAATATCTCACATTCTGTTTCCCTGGATCTCAATAGATCTATCATGTCCTGCTCAATTTTCTTTCCTTCTTCCACTCTAATCTTGAGTTCTGTGAGATTTTGTATAAGTTCCATCCTTGCTTCTTCATCTTCTTGAACTTGTTCCTTCAAGCTTGAATTCTTCTCTCTAAGTTTTTCCAACTTTCTGAGAGCAGCAAATAATTCCTCTTTTATGTTAAACATAGTCTCTTCTTCACTCTTTGAAGTCATGTGTGCTACTTATGGATCCTCCTCCAAGTTGTTAGTCTTTTCATGGAGGGACCCACTCTGATACCAATTGAAGAACATGTGCTTATACTGAGAGGGGGGTGAATAGTATACAATAAAACTTTTTGCTTTTTAATACAAATAGTAGCATCAACATTATTAAAGTAGTAAACATCACACAAAGCATCACACACATGAGAGACATCATTTTTATGTGGTTCACCCAAAGATGGCTACTTCCATGAAGAAAATATTTCTTATAATTTTTTCTCAAATAAATTCTCTTGGGAATCCTTTCCCTACAATGTTTATGAACCTTTGTCCAAAGGAGATGTTGATCCCCTAAATCAAGTTCATGGATCTCTATCCATAGGAGAACTCCTTCTCCTACTCTGGTTGGTGCTCCTCTAGAAGACTACTTCCTCCACTGCACTAGCTTGTGGATCTCTCTCCACTGAAGACTCTTGTCCCCACTCAGAAGACCTATCCTCACTGCCTTGGCTGATGGATCTCTATCCACTGGAGACTACTGTCCTCTCTACTCTGTCACCTCCAAATCTCTATCTCAAATCTATACTAAACATAGTCCTTCGGTCTAGCACAACTCTGCTCAATATCTATCTCTGGTCTGGCACAAACTTATCCTCAAATTTACACCAAACTTTGCTCCACAAGTCCACTCAGAACTTGCTAAAATTTTCTCAACAAGTCCACTTAGAACTTGCTCAAATCTACTCAACAAGTCCACTCAGAACTTGCTCAAATCTACTCAACAAGTCCACTAAGAACTTGCTCAAATCTGCTCAACAAGTCCACTCGTAACTTGCTCAATCTTAGTTTTTCTAAAGTATTCAACTTGTCAAATCTTCTCAAAAATTCCATTAAGAACTTGCTCAAATATGTCAACAAGTCCACTTAGAACTTGTCAAATATCATAATAAAAATTATCCAATCTCATAGAAACATAAAGAGAATTGTTAGAGACTCAATATGTTCTACACTCAATGCTCAATCACTTTCTCAACTCAAATCAGAATATAGAATAGTTTGTTTTATGGAACTTGAACAATCACTTCACACATCCACTTGACTAGGCTCAATCAACTCTACTCAACCAATCACTCAATGAAACACCCCTTTCTCACAAACCCTAGTCCAAGCATATAACCACCAACTCAAAATATTTCCAACAATGCTCAACAACAAATCTCACATAACAATGATACTCATGTTCTTTTCAAACCCTAGCTCAAGTTCTTTTCTCAACAACTCACTTCAACAACAATGCTTATCAAACAAAGGTTTTAACAACTCTTTATTCCAGAAAACCTTGATGCATTAACTCAAACACTCTCAAAAGGAAACCCTAATCAAATCCTTTTCACTCCAAGCTTATTTTTCAGAAAACCAATCAATCAACTCAACTTATGGAAGAATGTGCTCATACCTTTTTATTGAAGATGAAGGGATCTCATAAATCTGTCACAACCACAAACACTTCTATGCCAAGCTCAAAGAGGTTAGAAGATAAATATTTCTCACAATATAATGTAAATACTCAATTACACCTTATCACTCCACCTTTCAAAAAAAACCATCAACATACATAAAATATTTATCCAGTAACACCTTATAAACTCCCAACTAAAAATAAATTCAACTTCCACCAAAATAACTCAAAACCTCTTTAATCAATTTAATGGCAAAAAGAACTTTGGCAAGAATCAAATCCTCTTTCCTTAAAAATAACATAAATCACTTCTCAATAAAACAATCTTTCAAAAACCCTTTTAACTCCAAATAGCACAAATCAATTTCCAATAAAATAATTCTTCACAAACCCTTATAACTCCAAACAACACAAATCAATTACCAAAAAATAATTCTTCAACAAACCCTTATAACTCCAAACCACACCTTAGAAAAACTTTAGGCAATATAAAAATTTAATCAAAAATTACCTTTGCCACTAGTGGGATTCGAACCCACAATCTCTGCCTCCGTGAGCGCTCTAGCCATGACTTTGACCACCATGTGTGCTAGATGCACGTTTGAGAGCTTGGATGCTCTTCGTCCCCTTTGTCCTAGGCTGGTGCTCAAAATGAGCATGTGCAAAAGACTTCCCTTGGCACTCAAGACACACACCACTCCACGTGAATCGATCGTGGGCTCCTCAACTCCCAATGCCTTTGTAAAATGTGCACTGCCAATGGACCACCATGTCCTTTGTGATTCAACCAATATGCTCTTCCCCTTATGTCTTTCACTTAGTGCTAAAGACAAGTGAATCCCTTGTCTTCTTCCTCAATGATCAACGATTGCACGAAAATATTTCCAACTTTGTCGCATGCATTAAAATGTTGAGGGGTGAATTTTGAATGCCTCTTTGGCATTAATTTATACATGAATTCCCTTTGTTGCTTAGACGTCGGTGCTCCCACTTATTTTATGACGTCGGTGCTTTCCAACCTTTATAATTTATAAATTATTTAAATTCTAAGGAATTTAAATTTTATAAATTATATTTATAAACTTTAACTTTAAGGAGATTAAAGCCTTCCTTGGGTTTAAACTTAAACCTTTAATTTGTAAATTATTCTGCCACCGTGGGTCTTTTAAAATCTTAACTGCCATCTCAATGTGTGAGGAGACTTTTATATCCTCATAATGATTTTAATAAAACCATTTAATCTTCCACCATGAGTTTACCATAAATCCTCATAAAACATTATTTTGCCAACTTTTTCTTCAACTCTTCGCATTGTTCCTGGTGCTATTGATAGTGTGCTCCATGGTATTAATGACGTCTTCATATTTTTACTTTGGCATCAATGATGACTTTTCACCTTGACATCAATGACAACTAAATGAGCTCAAAATGTTTAACATTTTTCTCAGGAATTGGTTAGATATAGTAGGAATTCTTTTCTTTGTTATGTCCCGAATTGACTATAATCCTCCCTAAAAGGAAGCTCCTATTCAATCTTCAATTCTTCAAAATTATCCACTAATTAAATTCCTCTAGATGAGTGATATTGCATATGTCCTCTTAAAAATTATCAATGTGATAGGACACAGGCTTCTTGGGTGTTATTATTATCCTCTTCCCTTTGAAAGGGATCACCATGCTGGAATAGTCCATATACATGCATCCTACCAATTTTGCATTGAAATCTATTGAAAAACATAAGCCAAAATAAGGCTCTAGATCCACCACCACTATTTCTTGTACTATGGTTATCTCAGGTGCTCTATGTAGCCTCATCAAGACATTTTTTATCACTCCCCCTATATTTACCAGTATCCCATCTAATTGCAAGACTCCAAGGTAGGATTTGGTATGTTCCATATCCATCTCCTCACAAATTGCTTTAGGCATAACTATGTTGGATGCTCCTGAGTCAATCATACAGTTGCCGATAATCCACCCCTCCATCCTCAAATAGATGTAAAAAGGAGGGGGTTTGTTCTTTAAAGTGACAAGGGATATTTTATCCTTTTTAGAGGGGATGCTGAGGATTGTGGTGGCCTACTTTTCCTACAAATATTTGTTCAGAGAAGATTTTAGTAGGTCTATTTGACCAGGAATAAAGAGAGTATCATATAGGCTAGCTTTGGATAGTATCTCCTTCATTTTCTCCATAATGTTATATTCAAACTTGGCAGAGGTGGGTCTCTCAGGCCTTCTCTCTGGCTCATAAAAATTTCTTTATACTTTTGTGTGTCTTCAATTCTCTACCTCTTGGTAATGGAGGGGAATCTAAGCCTCTCTTGGGATTTATTATTGGATCTTATCCTATCTCCCTCAGTTTCCTTCTCAAATATTTTAGGAAAACTGACCACCTTTTATTGGCCTTTAGGAACCATATATCTATTTTTATTGGCCTGGGGGATAGGGAATGTGTCACTGCTTTGGGAAGCTGAATCCTTCTTATTTTGAAAGGGAACTTGAAATTGACCCATATTTTATGGATCAACCTATAGTATTTTCTTTCCTGACCTTGTCATGACATAAATGGGTCCATCCTCATAAAAATATTTTCCAACCATGATCTGATTTAGTTTCCAGAGCATGTTTAATATTCATTTTTGATTTCTCTCTACTTTATCCATAGTCTAATGTACATGGTGTTGGTACATAACACAAGATTGTGAATCATGGGGATCATTGCACACTAAACACCATACATTCACTAGAATTGTATAAGAAGAACATTTAGTCTCTTCTTGAATTACATTTACTTTAACCCCATTGTTGCTAGGACTAGGTTTTTGATCCCTGTTAACATAAGAAAATCTCTTTTGTTGAGATCTCTCCATCTCTCTCTTTTCCATTGAATTCATTTTTTTACTGAGAGTTTTCAAGGTATTTTGATTATCAAGGAGCATAAATCATTCTTGGGATATTTGAGAAGGAAGGGGAGGGAAAGGAACTATAGCAAGTGATGCTTTTGAATTAGGAATATGAGTCATTTACAAAAATGGGGATGAAAAAGGAGGAGGGTCCATATAAGATGATGCAACCATATGACCTTGGATATTGGAGGTTTCCAAATTGTAGGGCAACACAACTTTTGAGGGTAATCTTCCCACATTGATAAGGATATTTTTAGCATGAACATCTGCATTGTAGACCTGTGGAAATGTGTCTACTCTAGATTGTTGGATTTGTAGACCTAACTATGATACAAGAGCTCTAATATAATACATGAAAGTGAGGGTTGAAGCTAATCTGGCTTTAGGGGGAATCCTCTTCGGGGTCCTACTAAACCTCAAGTTGAAGTCTGAATAAGTTTCTTGCTAATGCTTTTGCATGGATGTGAATTGATTAAGGAGGGAGAAAGGATCAATAGACTCATTGAATTCTTCCACAAAGGGTTCATATAATTTTTCCCATGAGGTGATGGTATTACCTTCTAATGTCCTAAACCAATGTAAAATCTTTCCTCTAAAGGACAGGGCTAAGATTATGATAATAACATCTTCATTTTTTATATTGTGGATTGCTGACAGATTCAAAAATCTTGGTAGTGCTCATATGAAGTTTTACCATATCCATCATAGGTGGGGATGACCTCAAATACAGCTTGGAGAATGTCATGCATATGGTCCAATCTAAGGGGACTAGCTGTATTCCAGCTAGGATACTTTTGTAAGGGCTAATTTGGAACTGCATTTTGATTCTTATTTTGGGCCATGTTCCAAAGTGTATCTCCTGTTGGAGGTGGCCTTGGGTGTACTGTAGGATTCTCCTCAAGAGGAGTTTCATCTGAATGAAAATCCTAATTCAAATCCCTTATGATAGTAGACCCTCTAAAAGGTAGTTCACAGTAGAAAAAGGAGTCTGGGTTATTCCTTACGTATGACCTAGTATTCATGAAAGAACTACAAGCTACATGGATAACTTTTCTAGATTCATAGACCAAGGAGTCGCCAGGTGAATTTTATAATCTTTGCTTATCAAGATCAAGACAATTCACAAAATCCTGATTCTATTAGGAAAACATAAAAAAAATAAAGAATAATATGGGTTCTAGTGTTTCTTGTAAACATGTCTCACCAGGAGTGCCAAAGCTATTGGGATCTAAATTAACATCAAGTAAAATTGATATTGCAACTGTCTATCTTCCATATTTCTGACCAGGCTTGCACCTACTAGTCACAGCTCAAAAATCAACATTGGATGGACCATAGATTAATTTAGCCCAACCTCTAGAGTAGGTTGGTTCCTTGTCAACTGACAGAGTGTTGACTCAATTAAGATCAATAATGGTTTTGAGAGATAGGGGTAGAAAATTATTAGGGTTAAGAAATTATAAGTAAATAATGGTCGGATAGGTCTAACAGCATAGCCATCCATAGGGAAAACCTTCAACAAATTATTTCCAGTATCCCACACTCAGGATTAGTAGCACCTAAAATAGAATAATCCTCATACGATAGAAGCAAAGCAGAGATGTGCTTAAAGAAGTAATTTCAAACATCTATGATATTAACAATCCAATTTAGCATAATAGATCAACATTTAGACTTAACAGAAATAAAATTCTTAACAATACAAATCTAACTATGAATAGATTTCAATTGCCTTACAACTAGTAATCCAATGTAGGTGGAATGAACTAACCATAACAAAATTGACAAAAATACAATTCATAGCTCGAACCTCTTAATGAAAGATATTGAAGATGACAAATCTTGAGTCAAAAATTTGAGTAATGCTCCTTCCATTAATTTACAAAAGATGTTACATAGTAGGGCAAGCAAACACTCTATATCCAACCGTAAAAATCAAGGGTTCGACCTCTATATATAGATTTACAATGAAAGAAAATAGGGGAAACATTACAAGGATCTTGACTGTGCCATATCATTAGAAATCTACGATGGTATCATTTCATTTACCTACAGGGTTCGAGAAATATGATCGATGTTGCATGCCATGGAAGCTCAATTTTACAACTTGTTGGTTTGGTAATGTTAGTTAGACTCCAGGTTGTTAGAAACCAGATCTAAACCATTCATCCTTCTTGAGGACTCCATCCCACCGCAAATCTGCAACTACCTCGATTCTTAGTTCTTGGCTCCAAGGACACTTCGTCTACCCGCTCTAACTGATTGGTTCTCCTTCACCAAGAATATACCTTTGTATACTCATGAAAATGTTAGTATAATATCCATTGTTGATGCATTTTGTGGATGGTTCTGATTAAAATTTAATAATGCTCTACAGACGAGCAACGTAGGACATGTCACCAATTTGCTCTAAAAAGAATGTTGATGTCAGCTTGGAATGCTTTGACCAATATATTAAAAAATTCATGAAAAATACACTAAACATTGAGCAGAATGTAGCTCATTGCCAATCCGCTCACTTAAGTCTTCAAAATGCTTTATTCCCTTCTCGCGTTTGCGATATAGAATGTAAGTTGTAATTCGCTCCTCGATATATGCTCCTCAAGATTTGACATTGGTTGACTTTAGAATAGAGGAGGTCACCATTCCACTCAAGAAGTAATGCAAAATTATTCTACTACCTCGTACTTCTTCTTAGGTGTTTTTAAGTTCTTACCCAGCAATGTAGAGCCTGTCACTATTTCACTCTAAAATAGTTGTGGAACTCGGTGGAATGGGATATTTTTGACACTTAGTCACTTTAGCATGTGGAATGAAGAAACATCGCTAATCTGCACTTTTTATGTTCTTACCCAGTGACATAGAGCCTGTCACCATTTCACTCTAAAATAGATGTGGAACTCGATGGAATGGGATAATTTTGACACTTAGTCACTTTAGCATGTGGAATGAAAAAACATCACTAATCTGCACTTTGAAGGATGCTAACATCATTTAGACTTGATTTGACTATGGATTAGAACACTCGCACTAGCCCACTGTAAAATACATGAAGGGTGGAACACTTTGCTCATGTTTGCAAAAAACTAAGTGCTAAGCGAATTGGTACATCTTGAGCTGGGCCGCTCTGAAATACACTATATCTTCAGCGGATTGGAGCCTTTTCATGCCTTAGAATAAATTTTCTAAGTTTTCTAAGGATGTGGCCATTTTGGGCCTATAGTAATTAGCTCTTTCAAACAAAAAATATTTAAGACTTTGAGGCAATCGGTCCATTGAGGATTTCCTATTGTATGTTTACTAGTTCCCATATCCATAATTGCTTTAGCTTTGAATGTTCTAATCCTTTGAGGTGGACTTCCTTATGGCTCCCTAGTTTAGTTTATCAAATAAGTATTTGAAACTATCTCAAATTAATTCCTTAGTTTTGAATGATAGACTAAGGATAATATTTAAATGTTGACAACCTTTTATCTCCCTAGTTTCAATATTGTCCTTTCAATTATGTTTTGTAGAAATCCTTGTATCTCCCTAATGTTTGAATATGACAATACAATATTTAATATCAATTCTATCAATCAACAATCCTTTACAAATATTCAAATATCTAATAATTTTGAATTTAGAGATTAAGCTATCCAATGCAATTTTATCAATATGTAGGATTCCTTTTATCTCCCAAATTTATGAATAAAATATTTAATTCCTAAATTTCATATACTATATTTGATGTAGAAATCCTTATACCTCCAAAATTAGAAATTTAGAAATTTTAAAAATAATATTTGCAATATTTTGTAATTCTAATTTGATGTAGAATCCTTATTTCTCCAACCTTATTTAATTTGTAAATATTTAATTGGTTTTGTAAACTATGGTATGCAATTTTACAAAACTCCAATATAGCCTTCAAATTCTAGAAAATGCTCTTCAAAAATATAATTATAGGCTTCAAAATAATAATATGATTTTCTAAGGTTATAAAAATTCTTATCACTCCACTTTTACTTTTAATAAACTTTTGACCTTAGAATATATTCCCTTCTTATTCCTCCTATCAATATAAAACTTTAATATATGGTAAATGCTATGGTAAATACCTCAAATATTCAGGCACTTATTGCTGGTCTTGCTGGGCGCTTATCTCTCTGGTCAAACTTGCTTGGAATACTAAGTATGACTCTTCAAAGATATTTTGACCTTATTTAATGCTTCTCCTCTTGCATTTTCTATGTAAGGCACTGGAAAAATTGCTATATTAATACCTCTATGGCTATATGAGCACTTCACCTTTCTTTAGATGTGTGCCACATGGTGTAGACGTTATTTGAATCCTTGTCTTCCTTTCTTGGTGGTGCTAACATTCATGAATAGAATAAAGTGGACACTTGTCACCTTTTTCCTTGCAACTTGGGAGTTACACAGTCTTCTTGGGTGCTTGGATAATAATGAAGAATATTTGAATGTTTGAGCACTCTTTTCTCATGTAGAGTTACGTTCAACCTTATGCACCAACTTCTGTCTTTAGTGCCAAGTGGAGATATTCCCTTCTTTTGGAAGAGACAAGTGTAATCAACTCTTTGTGCATGCACTCTTTTTCCAAAAGTATGGATTGTAAGGTCCTTTTTTCTTCCCAAACTTATTCTTGCTCCTTGTAAAACATATTCTAGCTTCTTGAAAATGTATTCTTGCTAGAGTTTCTCCTTCCTTTGGATGATGGTGGACTTGCTCATGGATGGCTTCAACCAAATACCTTATTGTATGCTTCAATGGTGTCCTTATGGTAATTAATTTTGCAATTTGATCTTTCTATCATTTTTCTTTGATAGTGCACCTTGTATTTTGTAATATGCCCTAATGTAATGTCTCTTTTGAAGGATATAGCTGATGTTCTCTATATTCTTGGACTAACCAAAATTTGAGCCTAATGGCTCCTTCTCCTTAATCACTCTTGTTGGTGCTTATTTCCTGCAAGTGGGTGGACGTATGATGAAGAACTTGCCCACCTATAATCTGCTGCCAAATGGTGCAATGTATGGTGGTGGTTTTCACCACTTCTTTGGTGGTTGTCTATACCACTCACTAATATGTATCTGATGTTTTTAAACACCTAAAATCTACTCAAATTTTGAAACTCTTTTCCTTTTCAAAATCTGCTTTTCCTCTTCAAAAATTGCTGTAATTTTTAGGAATTTTCTTCCACACTAAAGTAGGATAATTTTATTTCAAATTTACTCACAAATCAACATATACTATTCACTTATATCTCCTTTTATAAACTCAATTTAATGTTGTAATAATCTGGTAGATTTCTCAACTAATAAGAGTAAATTTATCCCACTAATAAATGTTAAGCAAATCTGATTTTTCTTCTATTAAAAAATAGCATATAATCAACTTCTTATCACTCCAAATAAACTATAATATTGTTGTTTATAATATGCAATATTTCACTAATTTCAATGGTGTGAAATAATGTCCTTTTGAGCTTAATGGTACCTTAAAAACTTCCTCTTAGCTAGCTCTAAATAACTTCAAAAACTGATGCTTTAAAAACTCTTAACAAACTCCTTTACAAACTTTGCAATGATAAGTTATATGGCATCAATTTTACACACCTTTTTGTAGCTTCTTTCTTCTTGGCTTGTTGTCTTGTATTTGCTAGTTTTTCACCCTTATTTTGCTATTAGTAGACCCTTCTATTTGCAGCAATAGTGGCTGCCTCAAAGCTTGCTTTCTTCTCCTCTATTCAGGTACTTTCTTTTCCTCTAATCAGGTGCTTTCTTCTCCTCCAAATAGGTGATTTCTAACTCTATTTTGTACTACTTCAAATGTTGTCCAAATGCTTTCCAAATATGCAACTAATTTCTTTCATAGGTGCTACTACTAACCCTTTAGCTCTTCTATCCAAATCTATCTCAAATATTTCCCAAAGCTTATTTAAAAGTGCAACTAATTTTGTTCTTACAATGCTACCTAAAAATGCAGCTTAAACACCTTCTAATTGTTATTCCAAAATATGATTTGATGAAGTTTAATAACCTTAAAATTTGCTGCTCTCTTTACTATCAAGCCTTCTCTTAGTTGGCTGTCCAAAACTTCTTTGAAAGCTTCTCCAAAGATTTTCTAATATGCAACTTTTTGCTTCTATATTTTGCAGTCCTTTGTCCTTTCAGCTTTTCTTCTAAAAATCAGCAACTTGTGCTTTTACAAATCAGCCTACAAAACTTGTGTGGTTGTCTCCAAATTTCTCAAAATTATGGCTTATGCAATATTCTTACTTTCTTCTAACTTCTTTCTGAATTCTGTCTTCAAATATGACCTCTATCTCTGTCTTCTCTCTCAAGAATCTGAATGTCTTGAGTTCTTCAAAATCTTCTTCAAATTTGACAAACTTCTTGCCAAATCCTTTTCCTTGTGTACTTGTTGCCGGATGGTGACAATTGTCCCAATTTCTTCTGGTCAGGTGCTCTTTCTTCTTGCAATATTATACAATGAACTCTGCTTCCACTCTTTTCCAATGGCAGCTAGTTCAACTTCTTTAATAAGACATTTATGTAGCCTTCTTTTCTTCTTCAAAATATTCTTTAGACCTCTAATCTTGGGTCTTCAAATTCTGCAGCATTCAAATATATTTTTCAATGAAACCTTACCTTGGTTTCTTCAATTTTCCACTATGGGAAATTCTTCAATGAGATCTCTTTCTGGATCTCCAAAATCTATAATAGGACTCTCAATAGTCCTATCTTCAATCTTCAATTTACTGCTTCAATCTTCAATCTGTTGCTTCAATTTGCAATGGGACTTTCAATAGTCCTTCAATATTCAATCTTCAATCTGCAATGGGACTTTCAATAGTCCTTCAATATTCAATCTTCCAATATTGGAAGTTCTTCAATATGACCTCTCTTAGGGTCTCTTCAATTAGCAGTCTTGCAATGAGAACCTCTCCTTGGTTCTTCTCAATATTCAATTGGGACCTTCTTCTTGGACCTCCTTCAATGTCTATTTTTTTGCAATAGAACTTAAGCAACAATAATATATTCAAAGTTCCAGAAATAATAATCTTCACTAGCTATAACTAGTAGAATCAAATCAATGTTGAATCCTAGTCTTCACAGGTGTTCCTTTAACCTTGTGGAAATATTCTAGCCAATCAATAATATAGAATCTATATTCTTTCAATCAATCAAATTTATCAATAGGACCTCTTCTAAGGGTCTCTAAATCTTCAATATCAAGGTCTGTCTTCAAGACCTGTAAATTTTCTTCTATTTCGATTTTGCTCTTGGAATAGGTAAATATTTAACTTTCACTGGTTTTCTTTCAACCTAGTGAGAAATGCTATCTTCTCTGGTTTTATTTTCTAGAGGTAATTTTCTTTTATCTTCTCTGGATTCTCTTTCCAGAGGTAATCTCCTTTATCTTCTCTGGTTTCTCTTTCCAAAGGTAATTTTCCTTTATCTTCTCTGGTTTCTCTTTCCAGAGGTAATTTATTTTATCTTTACTGGTCTCTTCTTAACCAGTAGAAATTTCCTTCCTTCCAATATATATAATAACTTCTATCAAAAAATCTCAAATCCAACAAATTTTGCAAGTGGTGGGTCCAAAGGCGCATTTATTTTGCAAAAACACAACAATGGTGATGAATGATGAAAACTATAATAGTTTCTAGTGGCTCTCTCAATTTCTATCTAGACCTATTATGGCTAGATCTACCATGGCTTTGATACCACTATTAGCTTTTAATGAATAACCACTCAATAATATGGCCACTAAATCAATAATACTCAACTCAATATGAAGGAAATAATAATGCTAAGCAAATAAGCTTATATTCAGAATATGAAATAACTCCAATATTGCTAATGGCAAATGTTGAAAAATACAATAAACTCTTATTGAATAAAAGACCTCAAATACATCATATTACATCACCTTCCATTGCTCCATGGGTGATGTCCCATATCCTGATCTTCCCTTTGTGATACTATTCTATTACAATTGCACATCCATATATAGGATGGAATGTGACTCTTCATATGGTGTTTCTTGGCCTTCACTCTTCCTATGACTCTTCATATTCCTATGCATGATAGACATGTGTACACATGCATACCTAACTAGGACACTTGTTCTTCCTATTCTAAAGGACTCATGTACATGTGGACAACATGCACATTTACATCATTGCACATTCTTGTGCATTTATTCCATTGCATAAAGTAAATCCTAATCTAGACATGTACCAAATAATATAATATTCTCCAACAAACAGTTTTTATATCCATTTGATGAAGCTTCCAACCCTGATGAGCTGCTAGTGTACAAACTATCCTGATAGTAGTTATTTTAGCCATTGAAGCAAATGTTTCTTCATAGTCAATTCCTTCAGTTTGTGTGTATCCTTTCGCTACTAAATGAGCCTTGTACTTATATAGAGTTCCATATACTTTATATTTAATTTTTTAAACCTATTTACAACCCATTATTTTCTTTCCTAGAGGTAGTTTCACTAGATTCCATGTTTGATTCTTTTGAAGTGATGCATATTTTGATTCCATAGCTTCCCTCCAATGTGAGTCATTCAATGCCTAAAGTATTGATGTTGGTTCTATTGTATTGCTTATTAGTCCTCTATTTTTTCTAGTTTGACTATGATTTTGAGGTCTAGAAGAAGTGAGGCCTAGCATTATTTCTAGATTAGATTCCCTAAGAGTATCTCTAAGACATATTGGTTCCTTTCTAGGAATTGTAGATGTTTCTGTGTATTCTTCTTCTTGTGATTTTGATTTTGATTTTGATTCTTTACTTGTTGTGTCTTCTTCAGAGTAATTTAGAAGAATATTTGTATCCTTAATAGGTTCTTCTATGTCACTTTTTACCTTTTAATCAAATATTACATCCCTACTAATGTAAAATTTCTTTGTATGTGGATCGACTATTCTATACCCAGTAGATTCAGTGTCATAACCAAAAAATATGGCTACCATAGTTTTATAATCTAATATTTGTATTTTTTTTGTTTTGGAATATGCATATAACCATTTACATCCAAAAACCTTGAGTTTTTCTATATTTGATTTTTGTCTTGACCATGCTTCTTTAGGTGTAGTATGTCTAATTAATCTTGTTGGTAATATATTTTGTACGAAAACTATTGTTTATACTGCTTTTGCCTAGTATTGATGACCAAGATTAGCTTCCTTTAACATACATCTTACCATTTCTATTATTGATCTATTTTTTATTTCTACAATTCCATTTTTTTGTGGAGAATAAGATGTAGTGAGTTGTCTTTTAATTCCATTTTCTTCTAAAAAAGAGTCAAATTATTTTGATACAAATTCACCTCCCCTATTTGAGCGAAGTGCTTTTATAGTCTTCTTTGATTCTTTTTCTACCTGTAGTTTGAATTTTTTAAAACAACCAAATGCCTTTGATTTGTATTTCATGAAATATACCCATATTTTCCTAGTGTTATGATCAATAAACAATTGAAAGTATTTATATCCTCCAATACTATTGGTCTTCATTGGTCCTCATAGATCTGAGTATATTATTTCTAGTGGTTGTTGAGTCATGTGTTGTCAAAGGTCAAAAGGAATTCTATATTGCTTGCTTGCTAAGAATTATGGACATATGGTAGGTTTTAGAGATAGATTAGGTATTCCTTCAACCATTTTATATTTAAGTAATTCTTTCATAGTAGATTCACTAGTATGTCCTAGGCATTTATGCCAAATATCTAAAGCTTTAGCTGAAAGAGCTGAGTGAGTGGTAATATCTAAAACAAATAGACCATTTTTGTAGGACCCTAATGTTGTCTTTTCCCCTTGTTTAAGAACGTAATATAGTTTTCTTTCATAAGATACTTTGAAATCTATAGCCATGTTTTAATCCATGAGTTGAGAAACTGAAAAAATATTAGTAGTTAAACCTAGGATATATAATATGTTTTTGATCATCCCTTTTCCATCTACTAGATCCACTAGAATGATTCCTATTCTCTTCACTTCATATGTTTTGCTAGTTTCTATAACAACTGGTTTCTTATTTACCTTATGAAGAGATTCAAACAAGCGTATGTTTCCTATCATATGCTTTCTTGATCCTGAGTCTATATACCAATAATCCATGACTTGAGACCTATCTTGATAAATTCTTTTATATTTGAGTCTTGTAGAACACCTTGTATCTCCCTAATTATTAGAGTATGCTTAGTTCACCTTATAAGTTGATATTTTAATGTTTTAAGAATAATACAATTTTTAATTTTGCCTTATCTTTCCAATAGATTAATTTTCTAAGTTTCAATTATATGTGTATAGTTTGAAGTAGTATGCCTTATATCTCCCTACTTTTGGAATATTATAAAATAATGATATTTGTAATTTAATAATTATTTAATCAAAGTTGACAACCTTATATCTCCTACTTGGTTAATTGCAAATATGAATATTTAATACCTTGAAATAAGCTTGCTCAATAATTACGAATGCGTGATAAGTTTATTCCAATGCAATAGTCTATATCACCTTATAACTCTAATTTTAATTAAAGTAAGTAAATTTTATCTTTACCTTAGTAAGGCTTGATGCTCTTCATATCCTTGAGTAGCTCCATGTACTTTGATGGTTTGTTGGTATGTATCTCCACACTATATTAATACTGCTTTGACCTTGTTGTTCAATGAAGGGAGTGTGTGCTCTTTATTCAAACTCTGCACTTCCACAATGCCTATTTTGGCTTTGTATCCTTAATGGACACTTATCACAATGAGAATTTAATGCTAGTTTATGATAGTTCTTGCTGCCTCCTTTGACTCCAATTTTTGTGTGCTCTTACTTACTAGAACGTTGTAGTTTTGCTCCAATTTTGCTTCATGTATTTACCTTGGAGTTGAATGCTTATGTAGCTACATGGCATGTGTGCTTTGAGTAACATATGAGGTAGATTTTAATTATTCTTTGTGAGATATCCAAGTGGCTTTTGATATCCAATGTGCATGTGCTTATTTACGTAGTGCTTGATAAAATTACGTAAATACATGATATCAAAAGCCCATGCGCATTGGAAGGCCAATATAAGCCCATAAAAATACATGATCAGATTGAAAAACTAGGTAGTGAGCCAAGATCCTTGGACAAATCAGAGAGTTCCTCATCCAATGGTGAAATAGCATACAAACCAGATGAAGGATTTTTGCAACTAGAAGAATGCTCAAAAGATGAGAATGATGATGATAGAGGCCTAATCTATTGGTATATGTAATATTATGAAGTGTTCACACCTCAGTACCTTTTAATACATGTAGAATATAACCAAGAGGATGGGAAAAATGAATAAAAAGTAGGAGAAACCACAAATAAGAAAAAGTAATAGAAAAGGACCAAGAATGAGAGAAATGGAAATTTTCAAGGAACATCACAAAGTGCACAATGGGAGACGCAGTGATTGAAGATAAACCAACTCATCCCATTGATGTATAAGGCATTAGAAGAACATGAGTCCATTAAATATGAAGGACCAAGAATACTTTAAATTAATATTGGGGAAGAAGGCAAAGAAAATATGATTAAATGTAGAGATGATTGAGATCTTGTACTTAAGGTAACGTAATTTAGGATATTCATGGAATATAAGAATGTGTTTGCTTAGATGTACAAGAATTTGAAGGGAGTACCACTAGAGTTATATGTGCACAAGATTCCTCTAGTTTAATGCACACAACCATTGTGAAGGTGGCCATACCAAATGAATCCAAAGTGTATCACCCAAATTTTTCGCACCCTTACCTTCAGGCTAAAGGATCCGTACCCGAAGGGGGGTGAGAAAAGGATGGAACAATACCTCGGACGAAGAGGCCCTTTGAAGGTCGCGCCTCTCGGGGGAGGGGTATAAAGGTGAATTTTTGACGGATGGTGGGGTTCACTAGGAAACTTTGAGTGGTAGTTTCCATGCCTAGGTTGAGAATGGGTTTGATTTGTTCGTTTTATGTTCAATCATTCAGATTCCTAGGTTGGCCAAAATTAAGCTAAGCTATTCTATATGAAGATTCTGATTTATATGAAGACAACAGACATAAATGAATCCTAATGTGATTGAATATAGAGAATATATAAAATGGAGAAGAGTACACCTAATTTTTGATGTCTGATGAAGATTATGAAGCTTGTAGGAGTCTAGATCATCTCGGATATGACAGGATCATCTGTAATTGTACAGAATCATCCTAAATCATAGGAGATCATCCGATATCACCCAAGATCATCTACGACTTGACGAATTTGTCAATAAAATTCGTCAAAAACCTGTAATAAAAAAAATAGACACCAAAAACCAAAAATACAATCGCAAGAATGATGCAAAATGATAGAAATAAGAGTATAGATGTTTGAATGATAAATCCATATATCAAATTAAATGAGATGCACTATTTTGGAAACTTACTTTGAATTTTATCATGCAATTATGCTAAATGAGGTGAACTCCAAGATGCAAAACAGAAGTAAATTAATCTAATGCACCAATAAATAAGGAAAATGAGATAGAGAATGCAAACTCAGGGCTCTAATTTCCCCCAAGCTGAATTGCAGACCAGATCGTCTATAATCATACAAGATCGTCACCGATCTTGATAGGGTCATCTAAAATTGTAGTTGAATCACCTACGACGATCCGAGCTACCTCAGGTTGAAACACAGTGAAATCCTACAACAAAAATTGAAAACACAAGTGCAAATTATGGGAGATCACAACAAAAACTAAAATTACAAGGAGATAATCAGCCAGGTAGCCAGGTAGGGAGTCAGGGGGATAAACTAGGAAAATCCTAGTTTATATAGGATTAGGGGGAGGTTAGGAGGTTGGGGATCATCCCAATCTAGGAGATCCCCAACATGGGAATCTCCAACCACGTAGACACGCTTTTACCCAAGTTGGAGAGGTCGTTGGAACATAAGCTAATTGCAAAAATTTGGTTTTGGGATGAAATCGTCTGGACGTTCTGTTCCAGATGAATTCATCCGATTTGGGATGATATCGTCAGATCGATGATGATATCGTCAAATCGACGACGATATCATCCAACGGTCACAACAACCTCTAAAAATGGTATGAAAAATGAGGTAAGCGATTAATGAGCAATTTCGAGGTTAAAATTCAAATTTCTACTTTTTACTGATGGTTTAACTGTGCCAATTTTAGGGTGCTACATTTTGCCCCCTCTTTAGAGAATTTTTCAAAAAAAAAGCATTAAAGATGAGTTCTTCACGCTTTATGAAAAAGCAAAAATTTATTCCATTTTTTAGATGACGATTCTAGGTCGAATCGTACGACTGTTTGCTATGGTGCCCCCTATGAGTTTTTACCCAAATCGAACGTTTGAGGTAAAAGCACGGAAAAGCAAAAATAAAAAAATGTCGTTTTGAATAAAAATAAGAAAAATAGGGTAAAACCCTAATTCATTTTTACTGTTCACTTTCGCTGTTTCAGAGCTCTACAGGCGAAATGGTGGAAACGACGCATAGAACGACATAAATCCAACACGGGTTGCGGGTAAGGATCTAAACCTAGTTTACTGTGTTTTTAACTTGATTTACTTGATTTTTGACTTAAATTTTAAGTGTTTTTGGGCATCACGGATATTTTTAGGCCGTCGACAAAATTGTCTCTATATTGCCGATTTCGTCTAGGGACGAAATCGAAGAAATAGGGGCGATCTCGTCCAATAAGGGGCGATCCCCAAATTGAAGAACAGAGACGATTTCATCCTATTAAGGACAATTTTATCTAAATTTGGTACGATATCGTCCAATAATGGGCGATATCAACTTTTATGGGATGATTTGATTTTAATTGATTTTTTTTTAATGATTATGTACTAATGATTTTTGTTTTTTTATTGCTTATTTTGCATAGGGGAGTGCTAAAGAGTCGGGAGTGGAAATACGAAGGTCTAAGAGATGATTTGGCCATGCTCAATTGGGCTGAGCGAGATAGATTTGCAGAGGTAGGACTATAGCATGTGGCAGAGATGCCACAAATTCCTATAGACATGGGGCTACTGACAACTCTAGTAGAGAGATGGTATCCGGAGTCGTCCTGCTTTCGGCTATCAACAAGGGAGATGACTCCCACTCTAGAGGATGTATGGAGGATCTTGAGGATCCCCATACACGGTCGATTCATGACCCCTTCGGCCAATCAAGGCCATGCTATGATGAGATTGTGCGAGGACCCGAGCTTTGTCCTAGAGAAGGGCAAAGTGAACATCGAGGCTTTGAGGTAGATGCCTAGGGCATCTCGGTTGACCCGAGTTTTGGCAGGGGTGGTGGGTGGCCTTCTTCTATGCCACCAGAGTGGATGCAGATTACCATGGCTACTTTTAGATGTGGTCTGTGACATGAGAGACCACGAATACAGGTTTTCTTGGGGCAGCTTTGTACTGTGTCGCTTGTATAGGATCCTTTTCAGGGTCGTATACAAGGGGGGTCGATATCTGGTGCTGACATCACTTCTATAGGTTTGGTGTTGGGAGCACATTATGGTGCGGAGGCCGATAGGGCTTCCACTGATAGGAGTTGACCAAGAGAGACCCCGGGTTTTCTATTGGTGGCTCTAGAGAGGGTCACAGTGATAGATAGATCTGTCGATGTCCTAGAGATTGTTGGATGACCTCACCCTAGATTGGATCACCTAGAGACCATGGAGAGAGCATCCAGGGTGGGTAGAGGACAGACAAGAGTTGGCTCACATCAGGCGAGTCATATGGTTGAGGACAGAGCGAGGAGAGGTAGAGCTCCATCGCTATGATTGAGTTTTGAAGCAGTTCGGTCTATAGCAGGGTATCCCTACTCTTAGGGATTATGAGTACTCCCGAATTGTGTAGGATAGTACCACACTGAGTGGGGCTCTATACATGCAATGGTTCTAAAGTCAGGATGCTGATGATGCCCCCAATTAGCCAATGGATGGGGATGATGTGGGGATAGCAGATGGATATGATGTCTGGTATGCAGGCATCCGCCCTCCTCGGATGATGAGGGCATAGGGTCCGATGCATGCTGTAGTGCAATGGATGAAGAGGCAGTGAAAGGCTGCCATCAATGCAACGAGGGGTTGTGGAGGGAGGTATCAACGATAGCCTCCTCAGGAGAGACATCGAAGAGTACCATAGGCTATGGAGAGACATCAACAGCCGAAGAGGAGGGAGGAGAGGAGAGAGGAGAGGAGAGAAAGACTCCCTCCTCAACAGAGGGATATGCCACCATTGCCTGATAGGGGCAAGGGTGTCGAGGTGGGGGAGAGCAATGAGATGGCACCTCTCTAGTCAAAGAATGCCCACCTACGAGCTTAGGTGTAGAATTTGCAGGATGAGGCTACATATCTCAGGGCTCAGAGAGGAGGGGCAAGCATTCTGGAGATGGCACGGTCAGTTGCTCAGCCCATGTTCTATCAGGGAGTGTACTACCAGCTGGTTCTAGAGGGCCAGAGGATACAGTTGCCAGCCGACATTGCAAAGCCGATCAGGATGGGGTCGTTGAGGACATCATCATGATTGACATTGAGGACCCATGATACAGGACGGGCTTCGATGGGACCACCTCCTCCACCTCAGGGCGGGAGAGGAGATGAGGCTGAGAGCTCAAGGTCTTCTCGAGACTAGATGCACATTGTACATAGACTATTTTTGAGATGATTGAGTATGCCAGGGTATAGATTGTGGCATACCAATCCATTTTGATATGATGTATATACTTCTTGATATATATATATATATATATATATATATATATATATATATATATATATATATATATATGATGTTATTTTTGTGATATGACTTGTGCATATGTTTTATGATGCTTTAATATTTTAATTGTTGATTGACTATTCATGTAATTATGTTGTTGAAAATATTATAATTTTATGTCATGCTATAAAATTAAATGAAATAATATGATGTAAACAAACTGGTTGTTGTGGTGTGTTTTGAGGAAAATAAAGTGAGTTCTAACAATAATTTCAAAGGACATTGTCGTTGTTACATGACCATTTCATTGAGTCGCCGCTCGCTAGGTCATCAAGCTAATCTCGGTATGAGAGAAATATTGTTAAAAGTAAAAGGGTGTGTAAGAGACTTTCTTAAGACTTTGTGTTGTGATGATGAAAAATGATGATAGTGATGATTTGTTTTCAGATTTCCATGAAAATATTAGGCATGAAATATTAAAAATATGATTTTTGCTAGGCATAAAATTCCTAAGTATGATAGAAATTTGAACAATTCCCTAGGAATTATACCATCGTCGCAAAAAAAAAAAAAAAAAATGAATGTTGACATAATGAAATGAAATAGGAAAGTTTTCGTTCTTTTTAAAGCACAATTGTGTAACATAATGATTTAAGCCATATGCTTTTATGGTTAAATAAATGGGAAATAAAATTAGAATGATGGTTTGCGCTAGGCATAGAATTTTAGGTATAGACTTATACCATCATCGCGAAATCCAAAGAAGAAATTGATATAATAGTTTTATTGCATAGTTGATTTTTGATTTTGAGATAAACATAAAATATAAAAATGAGGACTTGCACTAGGCATAAAATTCCAATTTAGGTTTAGGAACTATACCATCGTCGCGAAAGTCAAAAATATATAAATGTGACTTTATTGCTAGATTTTATGAATGTGACTTTAGGTTTTGGATTTTTGAAAAAAATGTATTTAATTGATTTTACGCTAAGCATATATTCTCAAGTAAGAAAGTCAAATTATTCTAGAAGATTTGAATAAATATTTTAAATTATCTCAAAGAAAAAATTTAGATTTATAAGGAACCCCGTGCGCATACGTGAGTTCATTGCCGGTCTTGATCTATCATAATGATACAAAATCTCTCAAACACAAATGTGTGTGCAATTGTAATGTTCATTTACCGATTTTGAGCAAGATAATTTGATACAAGTAATTTGAATTAACCAAATGAGTGTTCGTTGACCATGATTTATATGCATGTAACCGTACCAGAATACTATGTAAGTTGGGTCATCAAGAGCTAGCTGATCCATAAGCGGACATAGGTCTATACAAAAGAAGGTCGCTAATGTGACAAACATATCACCATGCTAGGAGTTACCCAATGTCAAGCAAGTTGGGCACAAATCACCTGTTATGGGGTTTACCTCACAGTTTTCAAATAATTGAGAATTCCAGGGATTCAAGCTTCACACTTCCTTCTTTCAAAGGGGGGGAGGAATTTTTTTTTTTTTTGTATTTTTTTTTGCTTGACATTGAGATAATGCTGAAATATTGCTGAGATGGTACAAAATGATATTGAAATAATGCTTCTAAATAATTTATCTTTTTCTCATGATTTTTCTTGATTTTCTTTTTCTTTTTCTTTTTCTTCCTATACTAGGGATACTTTCTCGGATTGGCTGTAGAGCAAGGTATTTTTATTCTGGGCAGGAGTGAGCTTGTCCTTTTGTCAATTCTCAAAGATTCTAGACCATGTGCATGATAGGATAGCAGGGGAAAATTTTCGCTCAAGAGACCACTTCTATTGTGTAGCATCGTTTTGAATTTGCAATGAAATCATTTTAATATGAAAAGGTGTACTTAGTTCAAGTAAATAACAAGATCAGTTCTCTATGCCCAAAACTTTATTTAATTCAACTGTGGACTTCGATATAAGAGAGATTAATAATCATACAAAATAAGATCAAGATATTTATTCATGTGAGTGTGAAAGTGAGGGATTCCAGATAAATGCTAATTTATCCAAAATAACTAAAAATATAACTACAATACTTCAAGAATTGACAAGTGCAAAATAGAAGATGTTTTTGAGGATTTTGATGATTTTGATTTTTTTATATTTTGATTTTAATTTATGAATTGAGAGAATACATAATATTACTGTTTTTAAAATTTTTATATGAATTACTAATATGAGACAATATGTATAATATATACAATGACGAAATTACCAGATTTATGCATAATAGTGCTTAAGATGCATAATGTTCATAGGTTCTTTAAGATATTTACCATCTAAGGTAGCTAATATGTATGCTCCCGATCCAAATTTAACAGTGATAATATATGACCCAAGCTAGTTAGGCTCGAATTTTCCTTTAAGGTCTTTAGTTGCATTAGTATTTTTTTGATTTTATTTTAAGATGAGGTCGTCGATCTCAAAGGATCGATTATGAACTTTCTTGAGATATGCTCGTTTGAGCTTGTTCTGGTAGGCACGAAGATGATCCAAAGCATTAATGCACTTCTCATCTAGGAGTTCCAGCTGACTAAATATGCCAACATGATATTCATCTCCTACTTCAGTATATTGAAGTAGCAGAGCCAAAGAAAGAACTTCTAGTTCAAAGGTAAAAATAGCTTCAACGCCATAAACCAAAACAAAATGTGAAGTGCCCGTGGGAGTATGAATGCTAGTTCAATAAGCCCACAAAGCAGGATATAATTGAATGTGCCAATCACGACCAGATTTATTGACCGGTCTCTTGAGTATTTTAATTAATGTTTTATTAGATGCTTCTGCTTGGCCATTACCCTGAGGATAATAGGGAGTGGACCAACTATGTTGAATTTTATATTTTTGACATAGTTTCTTTACATATTTGTTTTTGAAACAAGTTCCATTATCTGATATGAGATTTACAAGAATTTTGAACCTAGAAATAATTTGATTAAGAATAAACTTGGAAACTTGCGTTCCAGTGCAAGAAGCTAAGGGCATAGCTTTGACCCACTTTGTAAAATACTCGGTGGTGGTTATGATGAATTTGTGTCCATCAGATGACATAGGATTGATTTTTTCGATGATGTCTAAGCCCCATTTTGAAAAGGGCCAAGGAGATGAAATAGCCTATAGTTCTTATGTAAGCACATGGACAAGGTCAGTGTGTTTCTGGCACTTGTCGCAATGGCGCATGTAATCATGTGCATAATTATCCATGGTATGCCAAAAATATCCTATCCTAAGGAGCTTCTTAGCAATGGCGCTACCACTAAAGTGTCCCCCACAAGATCCATTGTGGGTTTCACTCAAAGCTGATCTAGACTCTTCTAGATTCAAACATCTCAATAGGATACCTTCAAAAGATCTCCTATATAACGTATTGCCAATTATTACGAAGCGACTTGCTCATCTACGTAATAACCGACATTGGTTTCTATTAAAACCTTCAGGGAAGGTCCCATTTTGAATAAAATTGAGGATGTCAGTGTACCAAAGTTCAGGAATAGTTTCATTGATTAGAAACACGTCTAAAGGTTCCAAGCATGATTTAGTTGAAGCGGGTTCCTAGAGTCGACGAATAATTATGGTAGCATATTCGTCATCTAACTCCAAGGGTAAAAGAGATGCAACTGCGGCCATAGCATCAACCACACGATTGCTAGTTCTAGGAATAGCTTCCAAGGTAACTTGATCAAATAAAGATATTAATTGTAATACATATGCTTTATATGCACGCAATTTATCATCTCTGGTGTGATAAAAATCGTTAATTTGATTTATAAAAAGTTGAGAATCATTGAAAACTAATAGATTTTTAATTTTTAGTGCTAGGGTAGCTCGTAATCCAAGGATTAGAGCCTCATATTCAGCAGTGTTATTAGTACAGGCAAACATTAATTTAAAGGATAGAGGTATGAGATGTTTCTATGGAGATATCAAAATAATACCTGCACCAACCCCACTCATGCATTGGGCTCTATCAAAGTATAGGGACCATTTCTATGAATGATCCACCTCTAGGTTAAGGTATTCATCAGGAAACTCAATGACGAGGGGATGTGTGGACTCTAAGGGTGCAAAAACTAATTGATCTACTATGATTTGACCCTTAACAGAATTCTGTCCTATAAACATGAGTTCAAACTCGCTTAGAGCAAGAACCCACTTCGCTGTGCGACCAGATAAATAAGGTCGACTCATGAGATACCGCAAGGGATCGAATTTAGCAATAACATATGTTTTTTGACTGAGCATATAATGGCATAGTTTCTATGTAGAAAATACGACTGCTAGACATAACTTCTCTAATGTTGTGTAGTGGGTTTCATAACTAATTAATGTTATGCTAATGTAATAATTAGCACGCTCTCTTTTCTCATCATCAAGTTGAGCTAACATGGCTCCTAAAGCAAAATTTGAAGCAAAAATATAAAAGATAAATGGACGATCAGGTTTAGGTGGTGAAAGTATAGATGGGTTAAGAAGATATTGTTTGAGTTCAAATGCTTCCTTACATTCATTGTCCCAATGGAAAGAGACATCCTTCTTAAGAAGCTTAAGAAAGGGTCCAGTTTTATTCGCCAGCTTATCGATGAAGCAACGGATAGCTTGAAGCTTACCTTGTAAACTCTATAATTCAGATATATTTATAGGTGCGGGCATATCAATGATAGCCGTAATCTTGAGAGGGTCAATTTTGATGCCACATAAAGAAACTATAACCCCCAATAATTTACCTGACTTAACTACGAATATACATTTGGTTGGATTTAATCGAATAAGATATTCCCTTAACCGATCAAATACTTTTCTCAAGTCATTTAAATGGTCATATTCTTCAGTAGAACGAGCTATAATGTCATCTACATAATCATGTAGTATATCATGCATCATATCATGAAATATATAAGTCATGACTCGTTGGTAGGTTGCACCTGCATTATTCAAACCGAATGGCATCACTTTCCAACAGAAAGTCCCCCAAGGGGTAGTAAAGGCTGTTTTAGCCTAATCTTCACGAGCTATCCTGATCTGATTATAACCAAAAAATCCATCCATTAATGATATCATTCCACTCCTAGCAGTAAAATCAATGATCTGATCCATATTGAGAAGGGGAAAATCGTCTTTAGGGCATTCAACATTAATATATCTAAAGTCTGTACAAACCCTAATCTTAGTAGCTTCTTTCTTAGTTACTGGAACTACATTCGAGATCCATTCAGCATAATCAATGGCTTGTATAAAAATAACATTCAGGAGTTTTTCTAACTCCCCTTTGACTAGTAAGGCCACTTTAGGATGCATTTTTCTAAGCTTATTCTTAACAGGTTTAGCATCCGGATGCACTACTAGGTGATGCATAACTACAAAAGGGTCTAAACCTAACATATCTTCATATGTCCAAGCAAAAATATCTTCATATTCTTTAAGAAATGCAATGTATTTATCCTATTTTTCTTGACTCAATTCTGATCCAATGTTGATTATGTGAGGGTTATCGTTGGTTCCAATGTTAATTTTTATGAAATTTTCTACTTCCATGTGTAGATCTCTCTCAAAATTAGGTGGGGCAGGTGAAACACCCAATTCTTGTAATTATTCCAAGGTTAGCTTGGATAATTCGTCTTGAGGAGTCGTGGCCTCAAGCTGGGCTATACTAGGTATAGAGCCATCAAAATAAAATCCATTATGTAATAATTCCTCAATGGAGACATTGTGAAAGATATCTACCTCCAACTCATCATTGAATTCAATGATCATCTCAGGATAAGCTATAGATAGCATATTACATGTGAATGTCTTATTCGTTAAACACAAAACATCACGTTCATCTAAATAATCTTGGTAACATATAAGATGGTCATCATCCTCAAATGGGAATGGCTAACCCTTACTAGAAAATAGGCCCACACCACATCGGGCGAGCCATGCTTCTACCTCAAAAAGTTCTTTCATACCATTCTGGAAAGGTCCCAAACATTTCCCTTTATATCCCAATTTAAGCATTATAGGTTTGGCTTTAATATACTCATTAGTAAAATAACATCGAGCATATCCATCATAATGATTTCTGATGTTTTTGGGTATTCTACCCTAGTCATATCCCTTATAAATAAAGGCACAACTCTTGACTTGGTAAATACTTCCCATAGGCTATGGGAGGCCCAAGGTACGAGGAGATGGTGGCAAATTATTTAAAATAAGGGAATCTTGCATAGAAGCATTCGTTTCTTCTAATATAAGAATTTTAGATAGATTGGGTAAGAGCTCGTCAGTAAGAGCATAAGAGGTAGAAGGAACATTCCCTACGTCTTTCGATGCAGAAAATATGAATTTGGTGGATGTAGATGGTGTAGAGGTGTCGATAGATGGGTCTATTACAAGTATGGAAGTTATAGGAGTAGAACAAGAGACATTGGTTGTGGGATTAGGATATTTCTTAGGTCCTAATGCGGTTTGTTCAGAAGATGGTTGAGCTATATGTGGAGGTGCAACTGATGGAGAACAGGTAGATGATGTTGTGGGTGTGAGTTTCACACGTTTAGATGGATAATGAGAATTAGGATGTGTGGATGACAGAGCTGGGTAAAATTAAACTCCAATAGGTTCTGCCAAAGCACACATATCAAAGGGTCTTCGATCACCATGAATGGTAACCAATTGATTTTTAAATTCAAACTTAACACATTGATGTAAATTTGAGGGAACAACTCGCATTGCGTTGATCCAAGGACGACCCAAGAGTATATTGTACGATGCAGGGAAATGTACAATAAACATAGTTGTATCCAAGGTTCTTGGACCAACTTGCAATGGAATGGTAATAACTCCACACGTTTCTTGTGTTTCGTCATTGAAAGCTTTTATGATCATATCAGTTCTTTTTATTTCATCACTTCTAAATCGAAATCTTTGGTAGAAGTCAAAAGTGCAGATATTTAAAGATGAACCACTATCAATCAAAACTCGTTTGACTGCTACATCTCCAATTAAGGTAGTAATATACAAGGAGTTATCTTTATGTAAACTATGTTACGGTATGTCTCTATCCCAGAAGTCAATACAATCAACTTCACTAGTTATTATAGTATCGGCTATGGCTTCAGGTTGAATGTATTGTGGTACCATCATCTGACTTAATGTGAGCATTAATTCATCTCTATGTGTAGGAGAAGATCTTAAAAGGTCCAAGAGAGAAATTCGAGCTGTAATATTTGATAATTGTTCATTAATATTATAAGAAGGTTTAGGTTGAACATTAGGTGAATGATTCCCTTTATTAGGAACCTTCAAAACAAATGGAGCTGATCCACCATTCTGAATTTGATCTTGTTGAGAATTTTGAGCCTGTTGTCTAGTAACAGCTTCGATGGTACCCACAATATTATTCTACGGATGATGAATAGGTCTTGGTATAGTGTTTATAGCTAGCTCATTAGAAAGTAATTGGTGAGATGATGGTCTAGTAGTGAATCTTTTTGGAAATGGCTCTTTTGGAACTATATAACTTGTGATAGGGTGAATAGGATCTGATTCATATTTAGAACTATTCGATTGATTTGATGTGATTTCCATATCACTCTGTCTTGTATTTTGTATCACTAAGATCAGGTATCTGAATATTATATAAAGGCATGGTTGTAACCACGGATAAAGTTGTGTCAAAGATTTCCAGATCATGACCAGGTAAATACCCACTAATAGTTCCTACATATCGGGCAGGAGGAGGAACATTATGATGTTCAACTTGATTAGCCACCTCCTTACCATGTTTTGGTAAGGGGTGTTGAAAGATGTCCAATGATTGATTGGCATTCTGATTCTAGTTTTGTGGGGTGTTCTTTTGAACATTATTAGGAGGATTTTGCTTAGGTTGAAAGGCTTGCACCTCCATCTCATTGTTATCAATCAAGTCCTGTATTTTATGTTTTAATATTTTACAAGAGTTGGTAGTGTGTCCAGGTCCTCTATGGAAGTCACAGTGTAAATTTGCTTTATATCCAAGTATAGTTGGATCAGGTTCCCAAATATTTGGTAATTGAATCAAACCTCATTCTAATAATTGTGGTAGAATAGTTGATAAAGGTTGATTTAACCTAGTAAATTCTCGAGGAGTTCTATCAAGAGGTTTCAGTACAAACTTCTCCGCTGTCTTCGTAGCATTAACATTAGCAGTATTTCTGCTATCGATGACTCCATCACCCACAACTTGTTTATTATTATATTTATTTTTGGATGTTTTCTCATTGTCTCTCTTTTTAAGCTGGCCTCTCCTAATGAGAGCATCTTCCACTCTTCGGGCTAAGTCTATAGCCTGATCGAAGGTGGTCAAGGTAGCAGTTGATAATTCGTAAGATAGTTGCTCTTGAAAATTATTAATAAATATGTCCAACATCTCCTTATAAGGTAACACAAAGTGCAATTTTCCTATCAACTGTCTCCACCTAGCTAGGAAATTAGCAAAGCATTCATCTTTGCCCTGTTTTAAGTTATACAAATATTTAATGGTCACATATCTTTCGATGTAGGCACTAAATTGATGAACAAAAGACTTGGTAGTTTCTTCGAAATTCCTCAAAGAATTAGTGGGTAATTGATAATACCACTCTAATGCCATTCCTCCCAAGATTTTTGGGAATATTTTTAGTAATAACAAGTCATCATGTGATATATCATGACATGCTATCCTAAACATACGAAGATGCTCTATGGGATATTTGGTTCCTTTATTTATGGAAAGAACATACATAGGAAAATTTTTAGGATACGACTGTGCTACGACTATAAGATCTAAAGGCTAACTACACATCTCTCAATAATTGTACGAGGGACGGTAGGGATCTATCTGGTCCATGCGGGAAACTAACTGTTTCACCATGACTACAAGATTGCTAGTTTGTCCACCATATTGGTTCGGTGGCACATAGGTATGGGATCTATGAGTGTATGATGGTGTGACATAAGGATTAGATGTTATATTTCTATTATGCAAAGTGTTGGTAGGAAGAGTATTATGAAGGGGATTTGTAATAGTATTATGTTGTACCTTAGATTTTTGGTAATTGGTGTTCGGTTTTGTTTTGGATTTTTTTTGATTTGAGCTATGTTGATCAAGAGCTTGGAAAAATAGAGCAGTAAATGATGGTTTATTTTGTGCAAGAATGACCCTAGGCTTGTTAACAGACACTTTAGATTGTTGGGTAACCTGCTGTTGTTGCATGCTCTGGATCGCAGCTACTATATACAAATTGGATGGTCTAGCTTGATCAATCTCTTTTTCAATAAAGGAAAAGGGATTAATGCATGTTTGAAATACTTCTTCTAGAGTTGCTTGAGTGTCACTAATTCGATCCTTGTCCATATGGGCTGCTCTATTAAAAACACCAATATTAGTGTTAATGAACTTCTATAATTGTTCCATGTTATCAAAAGTGATAGCTCCTCTCGGAGACATTTTAGGGGATGAGGATCCTTCCTCTCTAATAGTTTCTTCTTGTTCATTTCCTACAACAAGCTCTTCTTCTTGCTGGTCTAGGATTTCTTCTTCCTGAACTTGGTCCTTAGGAGCGACATTTTGGTCAGTTAATGGTCTTCCTAACCAATCTTCATCTTCTTCGATTTGTTTTCCATTCCTAAGTCTAGGCATTGTGCTAAACTTAGGTTTTAGAAAATATATATACTTATATATATATGCGATAGGGTTGAGAGGTATATATTTTAACTATATACCTACTATAATACTTTAAAAGGAAATGTTTTGTTGTTTTTTTTTGTGTGATTTTATTATATTATTATTTTGTGAGAATAAAAATAACAAACAACATGCTAGTTGTAAGAAACAATAGTAGAAAGAATCACTTAGCTTTCTATGAATAGTTTATGGATATCATTGATAAGGTCAAGTTCATCAGGATTCATGAAATGCTCCTCTTCAAATTGGAATTTGTTTTTCAAGAACTTGACAAAGTGTGCTATGGTAATATGATCTATTTCAAACTCTGACATGTAAAAATAAAGTTCATGGCAATACTCTCGATACAACACAACTATAGGAACTCTATTCCATCTCTTTCTATTTGTAAGAATGACTTCTTGATCCTCTACACGAGATAGAATTTATGTACTACAACTGCGTTCTCAAGGTATTCCTCAAAGCTGTATAATTCAGAAGACACAAGTGCTCTTTTATCGGCTAACCACCTATGGCAAGCTCTCTAAAGTTCATGATACAAATTCACTTGATCAGGATCCAGGATTCTATCTAGGACAAACCTCTTAATTTGCCTAATTTTTGCAAATCTAGATTCAATAATACCCAATATCCTATCAAGTTCGTCCCACAAAGGTTGGGCTCTATATGTTTGAGGTACTCTAAGCACAGAAGTAATCTCTATGGCCGTTAATTGATTTTCAAAATTTATGGAGACATCTCGTATTCTATTATAATCTACCATCTAAGTATGATATGCAAATTTAACAGTTTTCTAATGATTCTAGATGTTCTTAATAATGTGTTTTTTTTTGGATTGTTTTCAAAAGGTGTTTTTAGTTTCACGTCGGGTTCACCAAAATGTATCGCCCAAATTTTTTGCACCCTTACCTTCAGGCTAAAGGATCCGTACTCGAAAGGGGGGTGAGAAAAGGATGGAACAATACCTCGGATGGAGAGGCCCTTTGAAGGTCGCGCCTCTTGGGGGAGGGGTATAAAGGTGAATTTTTGACGGATGGTGGGGTTCACCAGGAAACTTTGAGTGGCAGTTTCCATGCCTAGGTTGAGAATGGGTTTAATTTGTTCGTTTTATGTTCAATCATTCAGATTCCTAGGTTGGACAAAATGAAGCTAAGCTATTCTATATGAAGATTCTGATTTATATGAAGACAACAGACATAAATGAATCCTAATGTGATTGAATAGAGAGAATATATAAAATGGAGAAGAGTACACCTGATTTTTGATGTCTAATGAAGATTCTGAAGCTTGTAGGAGTCCAGATCATCCCGGATATGACAAGATCATCTGTAATTGTACAAAATCATCCCAAATCATAGGATATCATCCAAGATCACCCTAGATCATCAACAACCTGACAAATTCGTCAAAAACCTGCAATCAAGAAAACAGACACCAAAAACCAAAAATACAATCGCAAGAATGATGCAAAATGATGGAAATAAGAGTATAGATGTTTGAATGATAAATCCAGATATCAAATTAAATGAGATGCACTATTTTGGAAACTTACTTTGAATTTTATCATGTAATTATGCTAAATGAGGTGAACTCCAAGATGCAAAATAGAAGTAAATTAATCTAATGCACAAATAAATAAGGAATATGAGATAGAGAATGCAAACTCAGAGCTCTAATTTCCCCCAAGATGAATTGCAAACCAAATCATCTGTAATCGTACAAGATCATCGCCGATCTTGACAGGATCGTCTAAAATTGTAGTTGAATCACCTGCGACGATCCGAGCTACCTTCGACTGAAACATAGTGAAATCCTACAACAAAACTTGAAAACACAAGTGCAAATGATGGGAGATCATAGAAAAAACTAAAATTGCAGGGAGATAATCAGCCAGGCAGCTAGGTAGGGAGTCAAGGGGATAAACTGGAAAAATCCCAATTTATATAGGATTAGGGGGAGGTTAGGAGGTTGGAGATCATCCCAATATGGGAGATCCCCAACGTGGGAATCTCCAACTGCACAGACATGCTTCTGCCCAAGTTGGAGAGGTATTTGGAAGAAAAGCTAATTGCAAAAATTTGGTTTTGGGACGAAATCGTCTGGATGTTCTGTTCCAAACGAATTTGTCCGATTTGGGATGATATCGTCAGATCGACGACAATATCATCCAACGGTCACAACAACCTCTAAAAATGGTACAAAAAATGAGGTAAGTGGTTAACGGGTGATTTCAGGGTTAAAATTCAAATTTTTACTTTTTACTAATGGTTTAACTGCGCCAATTTTAGGGTGCTACACAAAGTACACAACCCTAGTGAATGCTGAAATATAGAAAATGCTTGATGTAGGCATCATATTCAAAGTTATGACAAGTGAGTGGGTGTCATCGATAGTGATTAACCTGAAAAGAGAAGTAAAAAATATCTAGATTTGTATGGATTTTTGGAGTCTTAATGATGTAACTATAAAGGATACCTTTCCAATTCCTTTTATAGATTCAATCTTAGTGGAAGTAGCTGGCCATGAGATTTATTCATTTTTGGATGGATTTTTAGGTTATAATCAAATCAACATTGTAAATGAGGATAATTTAAAGACCACTTTCATACTAGAAAATGATATTTATAGATATTATTACATACCATTTGGATTATGCAATGCGCTAACTACTTTTCAATGAATCATATTATATATTTTTGATAATATGTTCATAGGAAATTTCAAGGTCTTTTTGGATGATTGGTCCCTATATGGCTGAATATAGGTTCACTTGAAGGCATTGGAGGAATACATGAGATTGTGTAGAAAATATCAAATTGCATGAAACTTGAGGAAGTATGTATTAATGGTGCCATATGGGAAGTTTTTAGGACATGTCGTATGTCAAGAAGGCTTAAAACTAGACCTAGACAAGATACGAGTAATATTGCTAATGGAAGAACCACATGATGTAAGTTATGTAAAAACCTTCTTAAGATCAATAGATTAGAATAGGAGGTTCATAAGAAACTATGCACAAATATCTCATCCATTAGATGATATTTCACGTAAGAGTATTCCTTTTAAATGGGTGAAGGAACACCAAGAGGTCTTTGAGGGCCTAAAGATGCATTTGGTGAAGGCTCCTATCTTGGTTTATCCAAACTAGGAGAAAGAACTCCATGTTCATATAAATGCCTCAAATTTTGTAGTTTGTTGTGCCTTAGATCAGAAAGGAAAATTTGGATTAGATTAGTCCATATAATTTGCAAGTCGGTTATTATCCAAAGCAGAGAAAAATTATAGCATGATAGAACAGGAAGCACATGGAATGATGTATGTAGTACAAAAGTATAGGCATTATCTGCTAGCCAACTTGTTTGATTTCTATGTAGATCATTAGGTGATGCTATACCTAATAAATAAGCCAAAAATATATGGATGATTGTATAGATGGCTCATCATAGTACAAGAATTCATGTTTCAAGTGGTAGTAATACTAGGGAAGAAGCACATAATATCAGACTAGTTATCAAGGATTGCTCGGGAGAACTTGCAAAAGGAGGAATATAGGATGAGTTCCCTAACACATAAAATTCTTGATAAGTGTCGTACCTATGTGGTATAATCATATCAGAGAATACTTATTGATGGGTGAGCTACCAAAGGAGATGACAACAATGGATCAAAGGAGAATCATCATAAAATTATCTCCTTTTACATTGATTGCATGTTTGCTTTATAAGATGAGGGAGGACCATATTGATGAAGTGCAATAGTTGATGAAGGAGACACATGGGGAATTAGTAGAAGGACATATGAGATTAGATGCAACAACTAGGAAAGTGTTGTTGGTAGGGCTATGGTGGCTTACCCTTTATCAAGATGCTAGAGAGTACGTAAAGGCATGTGATATGTATCAAAGAATTAGAAAGCCATTGAAGTAAGACTACACCATTCCCAACCCCAATAAATTTTTGAAAGGTGGGGATTTGATTTTATGGGACCATTACGATTGAGAAAAAGAAGGAAATTTTAATACACTGTGACAATGAAATATTTGATGAAATAGATAGAAGCAAAGGCCTTACCAGATAACTTTGCAAGGAGTATGAATCGATTTTTGTATGAACGAGTTATCACCAGGTTTGGAATTCCTGCTTAGTTGATAAGTTATTGAGGAGGAAATTTCATCAATGAAATCATTCAAAATTTTATAGAGGATTTTAGAAATTTTTATTTGTTGTCTAGTCCATACTACCCTCGGGTGAATGGGCAAGCAAAGACAACAAATAAAGTTTTGGTTTTTATAATGTATAAAATATGTGGTGTAGAAGGCATCAATTGGGAAGAATATTTACTAGCAATCCTATGGATATATAAGACAACCTTTAAATCAACTACAAATCACACCCTTTCTAGTTGATGTATGGGTAAGAGGTTGTGGTGCCAGTAAAATTTTTGGTACCAAGTTTGAAAATAGTAGTAGATAACCACCTGATTTATGGTGAGAGCATGGAAGAAATGCTCACAAAACTCATACAACTGGGAGAAAATAGGGTAATGACATAGTGGGCAATAGATATTTCCCAATGAAGACATAAATATTGGCATGATAAGAATATTTGAAAATTGGACTTGAAGACTTGTAAGCTAGTATTCAAGTATAATGGGAAGTGAGAGATCAAGCTAGGGAAATTGAAGTTTCTATGGCTTGGACCCTTTCAGGTAGGAGAAGTACTAGACAATGGGGTTGTCTAGTTAAAGAAATTGGATGGTACAATTTAACCTAAAATTGTAAATAACTCTAAGTTGAAAGTGTACAAAGCATAAACACAAGTGAATGTGATCAACTTAGAAGCATAATGGAAGAATAATGACCAGGGATATGATCCTATGAATAGGGAGAACCAAGTGGGATTGTTAGAGAAGAAGAACATGTTGAGCAAGGTGTAGAAACAATATTGTCATTGTTGTCAACACAGACAACGGATCGGTTGATGCAATGGACAGGAGTGCATAGGTCATTAGATAGATCGGTTGATGAAGTGAACAAGAGTTCAGAGTAGTCAAAGCATGTACAGTGAATTTCCAAGAAGACAAAAGTGGCCTAGAGTCAAAGGATCAAAGAAAAAGGCAAGTAAGAAAACTGTCACGATATCGCGACATGTTTGAGCAGAGAGAAAGCACAAGAAAAACTATAGCAATTTCGTGACATGTTGGAAGAGAGAGAAAGCGCAAGAAAAACTATCGTGATTTCGCAACATGTTTGAAGAGAGAGAAAGCACAGGAAAAACTGTCGTGATTTCACGACATGTTGGAAGAGAGAGAAAGCACAAGAAAAACTATCACGATTTTGTGACATGTTGGAGGAAAGAAGCCAAGTGGAAAAACTGTCGCGATTTCGTGACATGTTGGCAGAGAAAAAGCCAAGTGGAAAAACTGTCGCGATTTCGTGACATGTTGGCAGAGAAAAATCCAAGTGGAAAAACTATCACGATTTCATGACATGTTGGCAGAGAAAAAGCCAAGTGGAAAAACTGTCGCGAATTCGCGACATGTTGGTAGAGAAAAAGCCAAGTGGAAAAACTATCGTGATTTCATGACATGTTTGGAGAGAAGGTGCAGGCAAAGAAAACTGTCACGATTTCGTGACATGTTTGGAGAGAAGGTGCAAGCAAAGAAAAATGTCACAATTTTTTGACATGTTTGGAGAGAAGGCGCAAGAAAAGAAAACTGTCGCGATATCGGGACATGTTTGGGAGAAGAAGCTCGCAAAGAAAAGTGTCACGATTTTGCGACAATCTACAAGAGAGGCAGTATGGACGAAAATGTGTCACGATTTCATGACATGTTTGAGAGAAAGATCTTGCAAGGAAAAGTGTCATGATTTCGCAACAATTTGCAAGAGGAAGCACTAAGGAGAAAAAGTGTCGCGATATCACGACATGTCGGGTTTTCGCGACCCGAAGGGAAGAAAAGCGCTAAGGCAAAAAGGTGTCATGATTTCGTGACATGTTTCATTTTCACGGGTGAAAGGCAGAGAAAGGCACAAGGTAGCGAAAGTGTCATGATTTCGCGACATGTTCCATTTTTGCAAGTGAAAGGCAGAGAAAGGCACAAGGCAGCAAAAGTGTCACGATTTCGTGACATGTCATGCTTTCGTGGATGCATGCCGAGAAGAGTGCAAGGAAGCAAAAAGTGTCACGATTTTGTGCCATGTCATGTTTTCACTAGTGCTTGCAGAGAAGAGTGTACGAAAGCGAAAGGTGTCGCGATTTTGCGACATGTCATGTTTTCGCTAGTGCTTGCAGAGAAAAGTGTACGAAAGCGAAAGGTGTCACGATTTCGTGACATGTCATGTTTTTGCTAGTGCTTGCAGAGAAGAGTGTATAGAAGCGAAAGGTGTCATGATTTCATGACATGTCATGTTTTCGCTAGTGCAAGCAGAGAAGAGTGCAAGGAAGCGAAAGTGTCACGATTTTGTGACATGTTCTATTTTCGTAGGTGCAAGCTAAGAAGAGGACAAGGAGGCAGAAAGTGTCACGATATCGTGGCATGTCATGTTTTCATGGTCAAACGACAAGAAAAATTCAAAGGGGTAGAAGTGTCGCAATTTCGTGATAGGTCGCCTTGGCGTGAGCTAAGAAGAAAACTCAGCCAAAACAAAGAAATGTAACAGTGAACTGTAGACAGTACAATAGTAAAAGAGGCAGTTACAGAATACATTCACGCAACCAAAATTAGAAGAGTTAACTGAAGTCAGTACAATAGTTATAGGTGTAGTTACAAATAGAAATCATGCAGTTAAATAAGAATAGTGAACTGAAGTAATTACGATAGTTATAGGGGTAGTTACAGTGACAGTAAACATAAGTCATTACTACAGTTACAGGAGCCATTACAAAGAAATATCATGCAGCAGTGGTTACTGAAAGACATCAGACGAAGACCACGAGTTGGACAGAGAAACATCTCGAAGCCCAAACAAAGAACCATTCTATTAATAAGACTACATGTGAGAATAAATAAGTCGTTACTATTAATAGGCTGCATGCACGAATATGGAAGTTAAGAATAGAAACAGAACACTTTTATAAAAGGAGATTTGCGTGAAGTAGTAAGGAAGAGCTCCGTGTGGGAAGAGAGAGCAACGTGTTGTAGAATAGAGGGAAAGTGCTATGAAAAAGAGAATAGAGAGCATGGCTGAGACAATGCGTCTGAGAAAGAGCAACTGAAAGATAGAGCACTACTGAGAGAAGAGCGATGGAGAAAGAGTGCAGCTGATAGAGTGTGACTGAGAGAGTGTGGCTGTAAGTGCATAAAGGAATATGTGTTTCCTATATTGAAAGAGAGGTTGGGTGAGCAATAGACCAATGAGGGTATTGTAAAAGTGAAGGCATATTTATGTCAATCTAAGATTCAAAATAGAAATCCAAGTTGGTGCTTGGAATCAGGGGTTGGTGCTCCTTCTAGTTGGTGCTGGTAAATCAGGGGTTGGTGCTCCTTTCTGTTGATGCAAATAAATTAGGGGTTGGTGCTCCTTCTAGTGTGTGCTAGTAAACTATTTGTAAAGTTGGTGCTTTGCAAAGGCTGGATTTGGATGGGAGTCCAAGCAGTCTATTTTTGAGGAGTAGCCAAAACTGGTGAACCTCGTTAAATCATGTGTTGTGGAATGCTCTCTTGTTATATTTGCTTTATCTATTTTAATTTCTCTTTGCTTTAGCTCTAAGAGTTGTAGATTTGAATTTAAATAGCTACACTGATTCACCCCCCCTCTCTCAGTGCCATTGTAAGACTAACAATTGGTATCAGAGCCAAGTTCTTGAACAAGCTAAATCAGCTAGGGTTGATCTTGGATTAGTACACAATGGGTAAGAAGAATAGATCCTCCTCCAAAAAGGCATCTCAGCCAGTTTTAGTTCTTGTGGAAGAGAAAACTAAACTAGAGAAGGTAGAAGAAGTGGATTCTAAAGTATGCAATGAAAACCTAGAGATTGAAGTAGATCTAGAAGGTGAGTTGATAGCTGCACTTGAAGAGTTGAGTATAGAAAAGAAAAAAAACAAAAGAATATCCAAGAAGTTAGAAGAATATGGGGATGAGATTGAAGATCTCTTCCTACAAGTTCAAAAGGCCAAGAAATCAGAAGAAGCCTTGAAGACACACTTGGACGATGAGGATGATGTATGTAGCACAAGTGAAGAGGAATCTAACAAAGTTATTGTTGATCTAAAGCTGCAAGTAGAACAGTACAAAAGGATTGAAGATATTCTCAGGTCTCAAATCAATGAGAAAGAGACTGTTTGCTGCCAACAAGAAGAAGAGATTGTTTCATTGAAGAAACAACTAGAAGAGGCCAATGTAAATCTCAAATATGAGAAGAGCACAGAGTTGCTAGATAAAATGATAAAGCAACAAAGAAGCTCCACGACTAAGCTTGGTCTAGGATATGAAGCTGAACAATCATCATCTTCCAAAAGTATAGAAAAGAAGAAGTCCACTGCTGAAGGATCGAAGCAAGAAAAGTCTGAAGCTGAATATTCAAAAGGAAGAAAATATCAAAGAAGATCTACAACAAAGCAACCACAGCAAAAGAGGTTCTCTCACTCTCACTCTTTTAATAATAATGCTTTTAATGGCTATTGTTCTAAATGCAACCATTATGGTCACAAGGCAATTTATTGTGGATTGACCAATAGATCAAAGAGTTATGCTGTTAAAAATACATCTGTCTTTCTGAGTGAACACCATGAGCAATGTTTTAAATGTAATGGCCATGGGCACATAACAAGGTTTTTTCCAAGCACTTCTACATCTAATCTAAGGCAAGACCATAGATTTCATCATACACACATAATGCAATATAGACATGGAATAAAACATGTGCAATGTTTTAAATGTAATGGTCAAGGGCACATAACAAGGTTTTTTCCAAGCACTTATGTATCTAATCTAAGGCAAAACCCTAGATTTCATCAGACACAAAGAGTGCAACACAGACAGGGAACATATCATGTGCATAAAAGAAAGGAAAATCTTCATCCATCAAGGATGCACAAGAGACAACCCCGCAAGAGAAATGTTCAAGTTCACGAACAGGGGCAAAATAGGGATGTAGTTGAAAAACTCAAGCCCAAGTTCAGGAAATTCTGGAGAAAGACAAAAGAAATGGAATCGTGTCTCCTTGGATTGAAGGAGACTACTCCGCTATTGCACTAAGCCACTCCAGGTGGCACATCCTCAGGGGGAGCAATATTAAAGTTTTATTTTAATGCTCCTATGTATTTGTGTGGTTATCTAAGGATGAAAGGAAAGTATTCGGGGAGTTGTTGTATAGCTATCAAAGTGTGTTTTCTGTTCATACAGTTGTTTGTGGTAGTGCCGTGAAGGGTGGTGATTAAATTGAGAGCTATCTTTATTGGTAATATTGCTATATTTCATTTTTGTACTGTTGATGGTTCTCACTGCCACTGTCAAAAGTTAAGGATTATAACAGTTCAGATGATTTGGTTGGTTTTGTGGTACTGTGTTTGATGCTTGCATAGAGTTGGTAGTAAAATTGTAGTGTTGGTATAGTGTTGGACAAAAGTTGGTACAAGTGTGAGTCACTTGTCAATTTTGTTGACAGATGTGAAATCAGCGTGTTGAATGGGAAGATTGAAGAAGAGGCTTATAATGAGCAGCCAGATGATTTCCAGCCTAGTGATGAATGGTTGAGTTGCTTTCATAGAGGTTGTTTTGATCAAGTTAATGCTTTACTTGATACATGATTTGGGCTTACTCCATTGATATTGATTTGATGTTGGTGGCTGTTTTGTTCAAATATCTTGGAAGGAAAAGGATGTCTACTAGTTTCTTTTTCATGTAGTGATCGGTTGAATGCTTCAAGGTTAATCTTGAGTTGAATGATGTTGGTTAAACCTTGTTTACAAGCATTGTTGTTAAAGCCCTAATTGGTTGAGAAAAGATACAGGTTGTGGAAAGAACATGAGTATCATTGTTATATGAGTTATTGCATGGTTGGCAATTATTGGGTTGTGTTTCATGTTCTTGAGAAAAGCATACTACATCTATCTTATTATTTTGATATTGAGATTGAGTTGAGATTGATATTGGGAGTTAAGTATAGAACATATTGAGTCTCTAAAAATTCTCTTTATGCTTCTATGAGGTTGATGAATCACATTGGGTCTCTAACAATTCTCTTTGTGGGTTCATGCTAAGAAAGTTTTTCTTGATGAACTTGTGAGCTGATTTGAGGACAATGCTAGGACAGATTTGAGGACAATGCTGGGACAAATTTCCAGATGCAGATTTGGGTAGGATGTGTAGATGACAGAAAGAGTACCAGTGGAGGTGCATTCTATCGTGGAGATAGTTTGGTCACGTGGAACAGTAAGAAACAAGAGTCAATTTTCTTATCCATAGCAGAAGCAGAATATATTGCAGCGACAGTGTGTTGTACGTAGAGGGAGAATTTATATATTTAATTATCTTTGTGCTCATATTTGTAATATTTGCTAACTGTCATAACATGTGCCTGAGAATTTTGTGCATGGACTCAGGGGGAGTCTGTAGTAGCCCTTTGGTATTATTGTCAAAGGGGGAGAAGAATTACAGGAGATTGCATGAGTGTTGCCAACAATTCCAAAGGGGGAGATTGTTGAGCAAGGTGTAGAAACAATATTGTCATTGTTGTCAACACAGACAGAGGATCGGTTGATGCAATGGATAGGAGTGCAGAGGTCATTAGATAGATCGGTTGATGAAGTGAACAAGAGTTCAGAGTAGTCAGAGCATCTACAATGAATTTCCAAGAAGATAGAAGTGGCCCAGAGTCAAGGGATCAAAGAAAAATACAAGTAAGAAAACTGTCACGATATCGCGACATGTTTTATGTTGTGATATCACGACATGTTTGAGGAGAGAGAAAGCGCAAGAAAAACTGTTGCAATTTCATGACATGTTGGAAGAGAAATAAAGCGCAAGAAAAATTGTCACGATTTCGTGACATGTTTGAATAGAGAGAAAGCGTAGGGAAAACTATCGTGATTTCACGACATGTTGTAAGAGAGAGAAAGTGTAAGAAAAACTGTCGCGATTTCGTGACATGTTGGAGGAAAGAAGCCAAGTGGAAAAACTGTCACAATTTCACGACATGTTGGCAAAGAAAAAGCCAAGTGGAAAAACTGTCGCGATTTCGCGACATGTTGGCAGAGAAAAATCCAAGTGGAAAAACTGTCACAATTTTGCGACATGTTGGCAGAGAAAAAGCCAAGTGGAAAAACTGTCGCAATTTCACGACATGTTGGCAGAGAAAAATCCAAGTGGAAAAACTGTCGTGATTTCGTGACATGTTTGGAGAGAAGGCGTAGGCAAAGAAAATTGTCATGATTTTGCGACATGTTTGGAGAGAAGGCGCAAGCAAAGAAAATTGTCGTGATTTCGTGACATGTTTGAGAGAAGAAGCTCGTAAAGAAAAGTGTCACAATTTCGTGACAATCTACAAGAGAGGCAGTACAGACGAAAAGGTGTCACAATTTTGCGACATGTTTGAGAGAAAGAGCTTGCAAGGAAAAGTGTCACGATTTTGCGACAATTTGCAAGAGGAAGCGCTAAGGAGAAAATGTGTCGCGATATCGCAACATGTTGGGTTTTTGCGACCAGAAGGGAAGAAAAGCGCTAAGGCGAAAAGGTGTCGAGATTTCATGACATGTTCCATTTTCATGGGCAAAAGGTAGAGAAAGGCACAAGGTAGCAAAAGTGTCGTGATTTCGTGACATGTTCCATTTTTGCGAGGCGAAAGGCAGAGAAAGGCACAAGGAAGCAAAAGTGTCACAATTTCGCGACATGTCATGCTTTCATGGATGCATGCCGAGAAGAGTGCAAGGAAGTGAAAAGTGTCATGATTTTGCGACATGTCATGTTTTCTCTAGTGCTTGTAGAGAAGAGTGTATGGAAGCGAAAGGTGTCACGATTTCATGACATGTCATGTTTTCGCTAGTGCTTGTAGAGAAAAGTGTACGAAAGCGAAAGGTGTTAGGATTTCGTGACATGTCATGTTTTTGCTAGTGCTTGCAGAGAAGAGTGTACGAAAGCAAAAGGTGTCACGATTTTGTGACATGTCATGTTTTCGCTAGTGCAAGCAGAGAAAAGTGCAAGGAAGCGAAAGTGTCATGATTTCGTGACATGTTATGTTTTCACGGGTGCAAGCTGAGAAGAGGACAAGGAGGTGAAAAGTGTCACAATATCACGACATGTCATGTTTTCATGGTCAAATGGCAAGAAAAATTCAAAGGAGTAGAAGTGTCGTGATTTCATGATAGGTCGCCTTGGCGCAAGCTAAGAAGAAAACTCAGCCGAAACAAAGAAATGTAACAGTGAACTGCAAACAATACAACAGTAAAAGAGGCAGTTACAGAATACATTCACGTAGCCAAAATTAGAAGAGTTAACTGAAGTCAGTACAATAGTTACAGGTGCAGTTACAAATAGAAATCATGCAGTTAAATAAGAATAGTGAACTGAAGTAATTACAGCAGTTACAGTGACAGTAAACAGAAGTCATTACTATAGTTACAGGAGCCATTACAAAGAAATCTCATGTAGCAGTGGTTACTGAAATACATCAGACGAAGACCATGAGTTGGACAGAGAAACGTATCGAAGCCCAAACAAAGAATCATTCTATTAATAAGACTGCATGTGAGAATAAAGAAGACGTTACTATTAATAGGCTGCATGCATGAATATGGAAGTTAAGAATAGAAACAAAACACTGTTATAAAAGGAGATTTGCATGAAGTAGTAAGGTTGAGCTCCGTGTGGGAAGAGAGAGCAGCATGTTGCAGAATAGAGGAAAAGTGCTATGAAAAAGAGAATAGAGAGCACAGCTGAGATAGCACGTCTGAGAAAGAGCAACTAGAAGATAGAGCACTATTGAGAGAAGAGCGATGGAGAAAGAGCACAGATGATAGAGTGTGACTGAAAGCGTGTGACTGTAAGTGCGTAGAAGGAATATGTGTTTCCTGGATTGAAATAGAGGTTGGGTGAGCAATAGATCGATGAGGGTATTGTAAAAGTGAAGGCATATTTATGTCAATCTAAGATTCAAAATAGAAATCCAAGTTGGTGCTTGGAATAAGGGGTTGGTGCTCCTTCCAGTTGGTGCTGGTAAATCATGGGTTGGTGCTCCTTTCTGTTGGTGTAGATAAATTAGGGGTTGGTGCTCCTTCCAGTGTGTACTAGTAAACTATTTGTAAAGTTGGTGCTTTGCAAAGGCTGAATTTGGATGGGAGTCCAAGCAGTCTATTTTTGAGGAGTAGCCAAAACTGGTGAACCTTGTTAAATCATGTGTTGTGGAATGCTCTCTTGTTATATTTGCTTTATCTATTTTAAGTTCTCCTTAAGCTTTAAGAGTTGTAGATTTGAATTTAAATAGCTACACTAATTCACCCCCCCATTTCAGTGCCATTGTAAGACTAACAGAACAAATGAACCTAGAATGGTTTTTTAGAGTGGAAAGTAAACCTGTAATCGAACAAAGAAAGTTGGAACCTTGAGAAGGAGAACAAAGGTGATTACAAGTTTATGTAAGATTTCCAAGTAATGAAGGAGAAGAACAACTTTGGACCCTCATGGATGTCACATTACAAGAGCAATAATTAGAAGTAGAAGAGGGAAATGAGAATGAAAATAAGGAATCAAGAGTTCTACAATAGATAATTAGAGAAACACATAGGTTGTAGGAAGAATATGAAACCTTAAGGATGCATAATGCATGATTGAGAGAACAAGTAGTTCAAGAGCTAGATAAGACCATGCAATGAATGTAGGAATGAGAAGAAGTATGAAGAGCCAAGTTGGGTGAATTTTAACATCAACTGGAGAGGCAACAAGGAGAGTTAAGGGGAAGCATAGAAGAAAATGAGGAAGTACCTTAAAAAAGCAACCTATTTTCCTTAGACTCTAGTAGTTCATATTCAAAAACACTTAGAATCCATTTGAATATCGAACACTCTTCTAGTATTACTTCACTATTGATAAGACATTCCGTAAGACAAAGGACCTTAAGGCCACTAGAACAAAAAAAAACAAAGAATTAAGGATAAACCTCAACAAGGTATTATCGATAATACAATATATTAGGTAAGGAGGGAACAAAATGAAATGGCCAAAAAGAGGCATTTGATCTAACAACATATTAATGACAAATGTTATTCAAGAAAATGTATTTTTATTCATGTAAAGAATGCATAGGTTACAATGGGGGCAAATTCCCCTTTATCCTTTCTTTCCATAAATGATACAGTATACCTAATGTCATCCTTTTGTGTTCCTTAGTGTATATGGGCTTGCGTACCATTGTAGGGTTGTAGTTTGTAGTTGCTTTCCATCCTTGGTTCTAGGTCAAACCTGTAAAAAAGGGTTAGTTTATTGGGGGGCTTGCCATAGTTAGGCCCCAAATTTATAAAGATAAACTGACTATAAAAACATGATAAAAACTAAAATAAATTATGCATAAGGTCATGAAATGACAAAATAAATCTTACCTCCAAAATCTGAGCTAATTTGGGACTTGTAGGACCAATTCGCTACTCGGGGACAAACTGGTGTTGGATTCATGAGGCAGGGGGTGAATCAGACCTTGAGAGCTGTTCTATAAAAATCCTTCAGTGGAGAGGTCCCTTTGCTATCGTAATGTTGATGTGTAGGTTTAGATCTACTTTGCTATACTTCGGTACATATTTTGGAAGAGTTTCTATACTTTAGACATAATATGGAGAGAGATATAAATGAGGGTTTTAGGCCCACTATATATAGAAAATGGCAAGGTGTAGGGAGGAGAGTTAAGGAAAATAACCCTAGGATAAAGTCTAACCAAATTTAGGTTAGGTTTTATGAGGTGGAAGCCTCACATTCCTCATAGAAAATATCCTATCCTCACACATGTGTGAGGAAGGATTAGGTCTAATCAGGATTAGGACGTCCTAAGTCAAATTAGAGATTTATTTGGGTTCTTAAGAAAATATCTGATCTAAACCTAATTACATACATGTGGGAGGGTGCAATTAGTGTTAATTAAGGATTAAGAGTTTAATTAATCAATTTTGCCCTAAAAAGGTGACTTAAGTAAAGTCAACATTGTGACTTGATAATTGTTTTTGCCAATTAATAGCCCATGGGGCCTCAATTGAGTGCAAATAGGTTTTGTATCACCTTGGGAAACTGATGGAAGGTATCCTAATGCATGGGAGATGTTTGTGATGTGATTTTTCTAACTTACTAGGGTTTTGGACCTGAAAACTAGCAAAGTGGTATATGGAAGTCTACACAATGCTACGATAATATACGGTGATCTACACATGACTATGGCCATCTACACATGACTACGCATGACTACAACAATATACACATGTCTAGGATGATCTATAATAGTCTACAATGGTCTAAAATAGCCTAGGGGTACTTAGGATGGCCTATGTGAACCTACAAGTGTCCAAAAGGATCTACAAGTACGTAGGTATAACAATGTGCAACTTTAGGTGTTTAAATTTTGTCCCTTTTTGTACTATACTATGTGGGACACAATTTAATAAAAAAATGTGAAGGGTTGTGTAGAGGAAAATGGATATAAGGAGAATGGGATCCAATCAAAATTATGTATCCTCGAAGCGTGATCATACCAACTTGATTGATAGAAAAGAAGGAAGAAGGAAGAAGAGGAGAAGAGGAAAGAGATAAAATGGAATGAAAAAAATATCAGTAAATAGAAATGGATGATTGCAGATGCAACGTGATGGTTTTGCTAAGTCTGTATGATATTTTTGATGTCATACTAGTTGCTTGGGGTAGGCAAATTTTGACTACTTTGCTTTTATGACCAGATCAGCATGGTCCAAAAGTACAAATAGAACAAATGCCTATTCAAATATTTTCTATTGATTGATTGATGAGCACATGGTAATAAGTGTCAAACCATTTGAGCTAAAGGGACATTTGGATTATTCAAACGTGACCAGTTAAGCATGGTCAAGAAATCCTTTTCCAAATTTTGCACTAGAATTATGTCAAACATATCATTCGTTAAGTATTCAACATACATAAATGCTAGATTGACTTCTCCATAGAAACATGTAGCTCTCATGATATAACAAATATTTGGTTGGGATTGAGATTATGATCGTAAGATAATCTTTAGCAAAAAATTTTGTAGACAGATGTGATATCCATGCTTTTGCATGCAAAGCTAACTTTGGATATGAATACCCCCTCAAACAAGGAATCAACAATGAGGTGAATGGAATGTGGTGATTTGGTGATGCAACGATTGATAGAATACCAATGCATGATGAAAATGGTGAAAACGTAGGTGAGAGGATAATTTAGGAAATTTCTTAGGGCTTTGGAAGAAATTTAGATGATTTACTAGGGTTTTGGAAGAAATTTGATTGATTTTGAAGGTCATGGGATCAATCTACATGCCAGGGGGTGAATTAAACCCTAATTCACGGGTAGGGTGTGAATTAGACTATTTGACCCATTTGTAATGTTTTGGAAGTTTAGGGGACCAAACAATGTCAAAATTAGACAAATCTTATACCATTGGAAAGCTATTTCCAAGATATATCTAATGGTGAAAGTTTTAGGAAATTCAAATATGATTTTAGCGGTGAAACGTTAGGTCAAATATGACCCTAATTTTAGCAATGATGAGCACATAATTGCAAGCCTTGTGAAGGGTGAACATGATGATTTTGTGTTGTGCCTACATACAGTGTATGTGATTTTTTGTGTATGTAATGTGATTTGATGTGAATACAATTGTAGTAAATACATGTGACATAGGTGTGACGATGCAATGTAAGAAAATGCATGTAGGATACATGCATTGCTGTAATGTTTGATGTGACGCACGTAGTGTAAATGCATTGATGTAATGTTTGGTGTGATGCATGTTTGGTAAATGCATTGATGTAATATTTGGTGTGATGCATGTTTGGTAAATACATTGATATAATATGTAATAAATATATGTAACATAGATGCATGGATGCATGTATGGGAGGGTTGAAATGTGTAAAGGAAACACTTGTATCGTTGCATATACCTATGTGAATGTGATCCATTCCATGATATCAGAGATGTAGGATGATATAAGGCATCTGTAATGGATTTGACCAATGTAGTTTTGGAAATAAAATATTGGACCCAAAAATGTGCAAGTTTATGTGGCAACTCATAACTAATCGGACTAGTTCAAATTCTATCATGGACCTGTGTGTGTAAATGAGTGAGGTTCATTTATCCATTTTGAGGGAGGTAGGATTAAACCATTGGAGACGTGACCAAACTATATAGCTCATCCATATGTGAATAGTGATCTGTATAAAAGTGGGTGGCTAATGTGATAGATATATCACCATTTGTAAGACTATTCCACTGATAGGCAGGCTCTTGGAGCCTATTTATATCGATGATGGTGTAACCTAAGGACCAAAGGTGATGAAGCATAACATGGGTGATATTAGGAGGCTTTTCCTTTTGTTTTATGCCCCTCATCTATTGCTTACCTATTTATTGTGGTGGCCTTTTTTTTTTTTCTCTTTTTTCTATTTTTTTCTATGGGCATTGGCTTTTGTTTTCTTCCTTGTTCTTTTACTTTTGCTTATGCTTATCCATTTTTTTATCCCTAGGTCGTATGTTGACCATGCAAGTGATAGGACAAACATGGGAGACCGTTCGCTAGATGGTGACATCTACTCAAGGTGTCATATTTCCTAGGCTCAAAATTCATTTAATGTATAACCTGTTGTGAATGGTTCGTGAGAGAAGTTGAACCAGCCTAAAGAACCATAAGAAGAATGTAAAACTTGTAAGCTAGGGGTGAAATTTGATTGACTAAACTAGAGAATAGTCAAAGCCTAACACAAAACCTATGTAAACCCTACTTCTGAGAATGGGGAATGGACATCCAAGTGGTGATGCTAACAAGTGCATGTATTACTCCTATTGAAGGCACATTTTGTTTTTGTTTTTAGGAGGAAGAATGTACAAACTTAAAATGAAATTAACATGAAAAACATATGGATATGTGCAATGGGTGTAATGTAAATAATGTAAGTGAGGAAATATAATATCTACAAGAGGAAATTTATGATTTGTAGAAGGAAAAGTTTAGAAACTTATTTACAGATGAGTAGAGTGTATCATAATGACCAAAAAGCATGATTTTGTAGTAATGGTTGCCCCAACGTGTGGGGTATGTGTGTAGTAGGTGAATAAACTATGATATGTTAGATGCATGGAGTAATGGCGAAAGGAGGAACATAATGAAGGTGGAATGTACAACTAGAAGAACTTAGAGGAAGTAGTCTTTGGGAACCAACAAGATAAGGGGATTACCAAAGGCAAGAGGATAATAGAAGAAAAAGGGAGTAGATCAATGTAGGTATGTAGCCACTTGAGGTGTGACCATACAACTATGCAAGGAAATAAGAAGGGGAAGAAAGAATGAGAAAGAAAATACGGGAACTACTGACAAGTGAAATGCCATGGGTTAGGTTAGGAACGAGGTGGTGAAGTGATGGTATGACTTGGAATTTAGTGAGTGGTGTAATTGGAGATGTTGTGAATGTAGCAAGTTGATGCTATCAATGTTTCATGAGGTGGAAAAGTTCTAGGGATGATGCAACATGGAGGACTCATGAGTCGACTATACGAGATTGAATGTTCATGTGATGGAGTTTGAGTGCCATGAAACATGTTGTGGACCAAGTTTTTGAATGTTCGGCATTCCTCAATATCATGACCTGGTTGTTGATGATAGATACAATATTTGTTCTCATGGTAGTTATGTGGTTTAGGATGCGAGGGGTCTATGGGTCGAATATAAGGTAAATAACTAAGGCACTGATGCATGAGATGATAAAATGTTTCAGATAATGGCATGAATGGCATTGGCATAGGGTAAATGTATGATTTTTGTGGAGGTGAACGGTGGGTGGATGAAGGGGAATTCGATAGTGGAAGTGTAGTTTAAGAATATGATGTGGGTCGAATCCTAGGTTGAGGAATGGATCTACATGGAGGCAATGATGTATGAGCCATGGGAGGCTGGCGTGGGTGAACATGAAAATGATAATGGCTCATATGTAGCTTGAGAGCCTTGATACAGGAAAGGAGATACTATATGTCCTTGTATGGAGGTGACAATATTGGGGAAGGTGGCGATCAAGAATCCAATGTGTATGGAGTGGCCTGGTATGCATAGGAGAATGGATGAGGTCATGATGATGAGGGGGAAGAATGGAATGACCTTGGGGATTGGTAAGCTTATTGGAAAGGTAGGTATCATAGTGGTGATGGTGGCATATTAAGAATAGGTGGCATACGGGATGGTTCTGGTCGATGACAAAAATGGGATGGGGGCATGTTCATACGACTAACTTGAGCAACTTGAGTCATGCAGGCTTGCAAGGCTTGGGCATAAGATGATTCTCCACTGGAAAGTGGGGCTGTTAGGCATGAAGGGTAGGATGGATGAGGAGTGTATCCTCTATTAGGAGGGTTGTATGATCCTAGAGGGTGATGGGGGGAATTATTTGGTGAATAAGGATTCATAATATCTTCGAGTGGATGAGAAGGGGACCCCTATGCTTAGGGATGGGATGTTTTATCATTTTCATCAAAAGAGGATAGGGTGATCTGGCTATCTCCCAAATGGGGTGAGTAAGATGAACCTCGATGGTGAGGTGAGAGGCATCGGGGTGAAGTGTTATGGTCCAAATGGGAGGAATATAAAGACCGCCTAGTGTGATGAGTGACAGGTGGTCAGGCTAGGTTAGTTGACATGATTGGTATAGTCTGTGGTGGTGGAGGGTCCTTCATGATGATGTATGTAGATGTTGTCGTATCTCATTGCTGACGGTATATCTATAAATTATGTAGATATTGCAAGAAGGAAAACAAATACCAACAACATAAAAATGATATAAAGGAGAAAATACATGTAAAATATGTAAATTAAAAATAAAAAGACATGCATTTATCGTGATGTGCATAGTGAGTGATGTGTTTGTGCATGTAAGTATGTATCGCTTGTGATAGTGAACGCCTATTTGAATTAGGCATTAAATGCATGAAGGTATAAAATGCTAATGGGCTCAGGGTCATCGAGGCCTTCAAAGTTAGCCAAGCGATAGGTACCTAAATCATATTTGTGTGTGATGATGAATGGGCCCAACCAATTTGGGGTAAACTTGTCTCATTGTTGGTGAGGATGACTTATGATCTGTTGGTTTTCTTTGAGGACTAGGTCACCAATTTGGAACTCGAGTTGATGTGCCTTACTATTGTAGGAATGACGAAGGTGATCTTGGTGGACTCATGTGTGCTTGATGGTATGGATGCGATGTTCATTGAGGAGTGTAAGCTGATCTAAGCGGGCTTGGTGAGTGGTGTCATTGTCTATGAATTATTTCATGGATACCCGTAGGGAAGGTATCTCAAGTTCAAGGGGCATGATGGATTCTATCCCATATACAAGTGAAAATAGAGTTGTCCTAGTGGGGGTACGAATGCTTGTACGATAGGCCCACAAGGCTAGGGATATTTGGTTATGCCAGTCACGATGTGATTCTACTACTATTTTGCATAGGATGGAGCAAATTGCTTTGTTTGTGGCTTCTACCTGGCCATTACCCTGTGGGTAGTATGGGGTAGAGAAGCTATGGTGAATGTGGAATTTGCTACAAAGTGCTTGGATGGTTTTATTTTTGAAGGATTTCCCATTATTAGAGATGATTTGGGAAGGGATTCCAAAATGACAAATGATATGATCTATGATAAATGCTGCTATCTTTGCCCCTGTAGTTTGGATAAGTGGGATGGATTTAACCCACTTTATAAAGTATTATATAGTGGTGATGATGAAATTATGATTTTTTGAGGGAGCAGGTGTGATTTGTCCAATAAGATCGAGGTCCTATTAGGAGAAAGGCCACATGGATTGAATTGGTTGGAGTGCTTGAGATGGTAGATGTGTGAGGTTTGCGTGTTGTTGGCACTTAATGCAATGCTTTACGTATTCAAAATAGTAATGTTCCATCTTTATATAGTAGTAGCCCATATGAAGGATGTGTTTCATGATTGCCATGCCACTAAAGTGGCCACCACAAGTATCATCATGGGTTTCTTGTACTACCCACTGAGATTCATGCAGTTCTAAGCAACGCAAGAGCATGCCATCATAACTGTAGTGATAGAGGATGTCCTCCAGTAATGTGTAGCGGATTAATTTTTGTTTAAATGCTCAGTGTTGAGCATGGGGTAATTTGTATGGAAGAAATCCCAATTTAATATAATCTTTGATCTGTGCAAACCATGGGCCATGTGGTTCGGTATCGACCACATGAATGCCACCATCATCTTTAGGAGATGCAGGTGATATGGTTGAGTGAGGGTATGAATTGTTATAGATGTGGTTGTTGATGTTGGATTTTGTGGGATTAATGATCCTAAGGAAGCCATTGTATCCACAAAATGATTAGAGGATCATGGCACGACTTTGATGTCATACCATTCAAATTGATAGAGGAGTTGTTGTGCAATGTGATTGTATTGTTGGAGGATTGGGTAATTATATTTCTAGATCTATTTTACTTGGTTTACAATTAAATGGGAATTTCCTATGATGTGGAGGCATTTGATGTGCATGAAATGCACTTATTTCAATCTGAGGATTAGAGCTTTATATTTTGCATTGTTTTTTGTACAAGGAAAATCCAATTTGAATGAAAAAGGAAGCGGTTCTCATTCAAGTGTGAAAAATACAATGCCTGCACCCCAAGAATGCATGCATTTAGAGACATAAAAGAATAGTGTTAAGTCAGCTGTCACTTTTGGTTCCACATATTCTTTGTATTCTGTTATGTGAAATATGGAGTCATTCGAGAGCTGAATGAGGAGGGGTTGGTCATCAGACAAAGGAGCTTCTATGAGTTGATCGACTATAACCTGTCATTTGATGGACTTTTGTGAAATAAATTTGAGGTCGAATTTGGTTAGAAACATGATCCATTTAGCTGTGCGAGAATTGTGGTAGCTCTTGTTCATCATGTAGAGGAGGGGATTGTCTTGGGCGATGACAAAAGTGGTATGGTTAAGCATGTAGTGACGTAACTTCTGGATGGCGAATACTATAGCTAGGCATAGTTTCTCCATGTATCTGTATCTATCTTCGTAGCTAACTAGCATGTGACTGATGTAGTAAATAGCTTGCTCTTTTTCGAATATGTTCTTTTGGGCTAGAAGTGTACCTAGTGTGAAGTCTGTAGTAGAAATATACAAGATGAGTGGTAGCTATGGGTGTGGGGGTGATATAACTGGTGGTGAAGTAAGATAAGTTTTTATATCATTAAAATATTGCTGGCAGTTATCATCCCATTTAAATTTTACTCCCTTTTGTAGGATGTGGTTGAAGGGTTTGCACTTGTCTAATAGTTGTGCTATAAATCGGTGGATAGAGGTGATTTTGCCTTGAAGACTGTGCAACTATTTTAGGGTAGTAGGTGGAGGCATATTAGTGATGGATTTTACCTTGTTAGGGTTGACTTTAATGCCTTGTTGGGTGATGATGAATCCTAGGATTTTTCCTGGGGTAACATCGAAGATGCACTTATTTGGGTTAAGGCAGATATTGTGTTCTAGTAGGCAGTCAAAGATTTGATGCAGATCATCAAGATGTTCTGAGCATTTCTTGGACTTAGCGATGAGATCATCTACATAGTATTACATAATTTTGTGCATGTAATCATGGAAAATGTATGTCATTGCATGCTGGTAGGTTACCCCAATGTTATTAAGGCCAAACGACATGACCTTGTAGTAGAAGGTCCCCCAGGGGGTTGTAAATGATGTCTTGTGTTGATTAGCAGGATTGATTTTTATTTGGTTGTAGCCTGAAAATCCATCCATTAGATATATCATCTCATGTCCAGCGATGGAATCAATGAGTGAGTCATTGTCAGGTAGAGAAAAGTTGTCTTTGGAAAAGCTTTGTTTAAATCACAAAAATATGTACAAACACGAACATCACCAGAAGGCTTGGGTACATGGACCATGTTAGAGACCCATTCAGGGTAGTCTATTGGTACTATGAAGTCTACATATAAGAGATTTTGGAGCTTAGTTTTTGCTAATAATGCAACAGTAGGGTGCATGAGACATAAATTTTGCCTTACAGGTTTGGTGTTTTGATTGAGTGTAAGGTTGTGAACTACTAGAGCAAGATATAGTCCTGGAATATCCTTGTATGACCATGCGAAGACCTAGATATACTCACGAAGGAAATTCGTGAATAGGATGTGCTCCTCAAGCAAGAGGCTAGCGACTAATTTAACTATGTGAGGATTTTTAGGATCGTCCCCTATGTCAACATCGATGGTTTCCTCAATAAGCATGTGGGAACCATCACACAATTGTTCTAGAATTGGGATAAGATGGAGGTCGTCGATGGCCTCGATAAGTTCATATTTGTCATATAGGTAGATATCCGTGTGGTGGACCTATGATATATGAGGTGGCACAAATGATGAGGAAGCATTTGTAATACATAGAACATGTGGTAAGAGTAAGAAATCTTAGGGTGCCGGTATGGGTGAGATGTGGGCGAGATCGATAAAATTGGGGTTTGGCATATCATCTCATGTCAATTGGTGTGTGTATCATAGTGGAGAGAAGAGGTTAAATTCAACCATATTAATTGATGCTATGGGGGATATGGGCGGTGAAGAGTCTGGTGATGACATCTTGATAACCTATGAGCATCTTAGAAGGCTTAGCAAAGGGTGCAATATGACTGGTGGAGATCTTGGTCAGGTGGTAGCTTGTTGAAGTTGTCGATGTATATGCAAGAATGGAGCTAAGTATGTTGATGATGGTGGTGGAGATACCATGTTGTGCTCTAGGTAGTGCGTGTTTAAGGATAGTGCAACAAATTGGTTTGTCAACTCATCAACACAACATGATGAGGTGGTGTCGGATATGAAGGGCTCTTGGAAGAAATTTCCAAGGACTATAATGGTAGAGTTGGGTGAAGGGGTGTCCTCTAAGATGTCCATATCAATATATTCTTCCAAGGTGTGTGTCAAAAGTGGGGAAGGATGCAAGGACAAGTCTTGGAGCTCATATTCTAATGTATGGATGGTGATTAGGTAATAACCTAAGCCAGATTTATCAGTAGGGGATTGGACATGGGGGTTGATGGGTGCACGTAACCCTTGCTCATAATTTCCTAGCCCAAATCCATGCCAATGGAAGTGTCGAAGGTAGTGTAAGGTAAATTAGATATTAGCCAAGTGCTCGGTTGTACCACACAGGCTAGATTGTGGCAATGGAGAATAGTACAAGTGGGAGTGAGGAGTTGAATCTGACATAGATAAATTTGGTATGATTCTTAGGATATCTTAATTGTATAATTATTTTGATAGTTAAGATCAAAGTTGAAGGATGGCCAAAGTCTTGGACAGATTGGATAATAGGTGGGCGTACACGAGCGTCACGCACATTGTAATACCCTAGGCCTGAGTTTGTCATAAACATAGATATGAATGGTGTTGCATGTTCTAGTGCATGAGGTGGTGAATCTAAATCGGATGATGAAGAGGAATTCTAGGAGTCTCTAATAGTAGCATTGGAAGGGTGCAACAATTTTTCATCTAAGCAAGATGCTCACTACTCCCACTCATGGAATTCAGTTGCAGTAGCCGGTATAAGGTGATTGGCCTATGGAAATTGTGAAGGTGATGGAGTGGATGCTGGATTACATGGGGAAGTAAATGATCTAGGCTATGGATGAAAAGGAAGAGGAGGCATGCATGGTGTAGGGAGAATAGATGCTTCCATCGAAGAGGATGCTTAGGGTGAAGTGACAGGGTGCGATGTGGATGGTGGCTGCGGTGTCAGTATCAAAGGTGATTTCATAGAGGATGAAGGTTGGTATGGTGGTGGTGGCCATAAGACGAGAAAAAATGGTATGTTAGGGGGATTAGGCACTACTGATGATGGCACTAAGGGTTATGACATTGACACATGTGTCCTTGATGAAGATTAGGGTAACGACCACTTTTATTTTATTATTATTATAGAGACATTAAAACTGAGCCCTACATTGCCATAACCCAATTATTGGGCCACCAAATTCCTTTTTAAACATTATTCTTTTGATGTTGCTACCCGTTGTGCCTCTCTAGGAACAAACATCCACGTGGATCAAAAACTTATTTTATAACACTTGTCATCATTACACTTTGTAATATCTCCTAAAATATAACTAAAATCATCATCGACAGTGCCAAGCTCACTGTGTCTTCCTATGATAGCTGCTCTGCATCCATTTCTCTACACTCGTCGAGAACACCTTGGCATTTGGCTATTTTGACGTCCTCCTATCTGCAACCTATACATGCGAGATTCTAGACTCTTGCATCAATGCATTTTATGTATCATTTCATGTTTGGTATTCTAACATTGGCCATTTATGAATAATAAAGGCTCCTTTATCCATCATGCTATCACAATTATTTGCCACATCCCTATTTCATCTAGTGAGCATCGTTATAATGGCTTTTTATGTAGTATTTTGATAATTTTTATAATTTGCATCCACTACCATTATCTCACCATTTTCTTGACAAAATTGAGGACTTGCACAATGAAAATGGAGCTACCACATTACTCTCCATTCCATTGTGTAGAAGGTAATGAGCTCAAGTTTCATCTGCATTCATTCAGACTACTGTGCTACCCAACTACGATTCTATCCACATTGTGCATTGTGGTAATTATGCATGATTAGATGTTCTCACTACAAAAACCATCTATGCTTCATCCTCCAATGCATGCAACTATGCTCTGCCTAGCTTGAAATAGAACTGCTGCACCCATTCAAACCAAATTCTAATAATAGACGATATTCTCCACAGTGCTACTCTTAAAACACTAATGGATCTTTGAGCTCTATAAGTGAATTTTCTACAAATAAGGTGCCACTCATAGCAAGTTTACCATATGATCTACCTCATTCATTCATGTCACCATATTCTTCTATCCTCCTATGATATCCATCGATGCTTCTGAAATCTATGACACTCATCGATCTCACCATGAGATTTTGTTCAACATCATGATTGACCTTATCTATGGTGCCATGTCACCATTCATATTTATCCAAAATGGATATTCACATTCATTCAAAACATAGTAGTACTTTGCTATTCAAAAGGCTCTAGAGAATCAAATAGCCCATCTGCATGTATATTATTCTTTCTCCCTATCATTAACAATAATGCATTATGTATGGATGAAGGTGGGTGTTAGAGGATTGTGTTTCATTTATCAAATAGTTTAGAACTAATTGCTATGAATATTTCACCAAATCTAAGTATCTGAGTGTTATATGCTACCATGGTGAACTTCAGTTCTGAATGTCATCACTGCATACCTTGCATCTACATAGAAGACCTTATATTATTCAGACTATGTCAATTTTGCTACCATCTAGTATTCTTTTGCTTCCACCATTTAGGGTGTTATACTACAAAATTACCTGTGACCAATTTTTTAAATGAATGATATCTACCAACTCTCCATACTCGCTCTTTCCATTTATTCTATCAATTTGATGTCCTCCACATGTTCGGATCCTCCCAATGTACGATTTATCTGCTCACTTTGGCCTTGAATCCTTTTTCCCCATGATCATTGATCCTATCTACACTATCTAGGTGGTCATCCCAATCAACCATATCTATGTCTCATTAGGGTTTTCATGGCATCGTCCTATAGCATCAGGGTCTTCCGTCATGGATGCTACATCCACGGTCCATAGTGTCTTGACTACTTATGACCCACATCAGCCACCTCGTCCACACCTACATCTTGAATGTTGATCCATGTGGTCATGTACCTATTATGATACCATTATTGGGTGGGGTTCGTCATCGCTATGTTGGCCATAATCTAGTCGTTGGTCCTGTTCTCTGGTAACCTATATTGAAGAAGACTCACATTAATTAAACTTTTCACAATAAAATATTTAATAAAAGAAACTAATATTTTGAAATTGAGACCATCAATATATATATTTTTACTTTATTACTATTATTATTAATATATTTTTAATTTTATTCTTATATATAAATATATATTATTTAAAACAATTGATTTAATTCCCAACATTAAAATTAATCAAAATATTATAAACCTGAACCACCAAAAAAAACTAGAAACCTATAAAGCAGTTTCATTGGTAGGGACAAAACCAAAATTGTCACTCAAATGAAACCAAAAATTCATCAAAAACCCAAAATTTTAAGGTGGGTCCCCAAATTTAGGGCTAGTTGTGGAATATCCACAATAAGTATACATGATTTGTCAAATGGATCATAAGACTAGGTTGTATCCAAAACTAGTAACCATGAAAAAAGAACCAGAGGAAGTAGAAACATACTTTGTGGGGAACATAAGGAATTGGAAATAGCCTCCTATATCAAGTATAATTCTAGGAGTAGTTTCACCGTCTGGTTGTTCTAACTTCACAAACCAAGGGTAGTCCTAAATGCCCAATATGGGTTGATGGGGTTAGATATCCTGGATGAATGCCATCTCAAATCCTCCATTGTATACACCAACCCTGTGGATGTCATACCAACAGTTCAAGATGTAATGGAGAAATTTTAACATAGGGACCCTACCTCCACAGATAGTAGTGCAACCTCCATTACATCTCAATTTATCAGCTCCACCTACTTAAAGGCCACAACAATTATTGGTACAACCAGCTCCAAATCCCCGTAACAACAAATCAAACTCAACAATATACCAAATAGATATGGGAATATACCTAATGTATCATATTAGTGTAAAAAATTTATATTGTAGTCCAATTCAACTTAGATCAGGTAGAGAGGTAGGAGTAGAACAAACACCTCCAGTAGTGGAGGAAGTATATGTAGAATAAAATAATTATTTTGAACAATAGATTAACAAATAAACCCTACCATATCCCAAAGTATTACAAGAAACTAGGAAAAGAGGACAACCTGAGTTTGATATAATGTAAGAACTAAAAAATCTTACTATCATTATGCCTTTGTATCAAGCTATCAGATATTTTCCCATTTACACAAAGGCTATTAGGTAATTATGCCTTAAGAGACTAGGGTGAAGGTTGCAATTAAAAGAGGTGTAGGTGGTAGGACAAATTGTAAATTTAATGTTGGGAAATACCTACCATTCCAAATATTCTAACCCAGAAAGCCTAGTTTTAACAGTAAAAGTTGTAGGTTTAATGTTGACCAATGCCCTAGTGGATATAGGTGCGGTCATCAATGTCATGCCCAAATAAACCATACATAGGCTATAGTTGAAAAATATAAGATCAACCAAGACAATATTACAATTGGTGGATAGATCCATAGTACTTCTAGAAGGTATGTTGGAATATGTAATAGTAATCATAGATGCATGGGAGTACCCATCCAACTTTCTAGTTCTAAAATCAAAGTCAAAGCTAGGTGGCTATCCACTCATCTTGGGATGTCCTTGGATCATAGTGGTTGATGCCTATATTAGTTGTAAGATAGAGAAAATGATAATATTTTATGGAAAAAATATGAAAAATTTAGTCATTTACCAACCAACACGATCCACCAATAAATTAGGTGAGCCGAGTTTGGAAGCCATAGGTGATGACACTGTTCCCATGGTACAACATTTCATGGCTCTTGATGAAGTGGAGGATGAGGTATATGAGAACTTAGTCATATAAAGTTTTCTAGGAGAATATAAGTGGCCACCTACAAATTCACCACTTGTTGGAAGAAGGGAGCATCACATTAAACAAATTGAAGTGGAACCTAGAAAAATATTGAACATTAGAAGTACTCTAATGACCGCTGAAGAGGAAAAACTAAAGGAAATATTGAGTAAACATAAAGTATCTTTTGTATAGGATTATCAAAATATGAGAGGAATTACACCCAAATTTTACACTCATCGTATCTACCTCGAAGAAAATGTAAAACTAGTAAGACAACCATATAGGATGATGAATCCAACCATTAAATAAATAGTGAAAATTGAGTTGCAAAAATTATTATATGTTGGATTCATCTACCCCATATTGAATAGTCAGTGGGTATCACCACTAATCGTAGTGCCCAAGAAAGATGGTAAATGGACAATCTGTGTGGATTATCGAATGTTAAACAAGGTGCCAAGGAAATATCATTTTTCTTTACCTTTTTTTTATCAAGTTATGGATACTATATCTGGATGAAAGTATTTTTCATTCCTTGATGGATATAGTGGATATAATAAAATCCACATAGGGGAAGAGGAACAAGAAAAAACCATGTTTACCTATCCTTGAGGAACCTTCACTTACCGTATTTTGCCTTTCAGGTTATGCAATGCACCTGTGACTTTCCAATAAGCAATACTTAGTATCTTCTTAGACATGAAAGGAGAAACTGTAGAGGTTTATATGGATGATTTCATCATCTATGGTGAAAATTTTGAAGAAGCTATAATAAATTTTGAAAAAGTACTTCAACATTGTCATGAAACCAATTTATCCTTAAGCAATGAGAAATGCTTTATGTTGATGATAGAAGGAATAGTTTTGGGACATCATATTTTAGCTGAGGGGATAAAGGTTGATGAAAGAAAAATAGAAGTTATCAAAGAACTACCTACTCCTCATAAAAAAAAATACGTGCAGAGTTTCTTGGGCCATGCAGGATACTACCGGTATTTTATAAAATACTTTAGTAAAATTGTCAAATCATTGCATACATTATTGATAAAGGAAGCAAAGTTTTTATGGACAGAAGAATATGAATAGTCATTTCAGACCTTGAAAGAGATATTAACAACTACTCCGGTGCTTAGAGGTCCAAATTGGGACCTCTCATTCCATATTTATGTCGATGCATCTAATAACACCATAGGAGCGACATTGGGACAAAAGGAAGGGCATGAGGCATATGTTATCTACTATGTCAGTAAAAATATCATGGGGGCTAAAATAAACTACACCATCATAGAAAAATAATTTCTTGTAGTGGTACATGCCATTAATAAGTTTTACCACTATATTATAGGCTATAAAATTTTTGTGCATATAGATCATGTAACAATAAAATACTTAATGAATAAGCCAATAGTAAGTGGTAGAATTATTTGATGGCTTTTACTTCTGTAGGAGTTTGATGTCACCATCATTGATAAACCTAGAAGAGATAACATGGTGGTAGACTTCTTATCTAGATTGATGATGCAAGATAACATGGCAAATAAGGACACATCTCTAGATAATCATCTCTTTACCCTTGATGATCAAATACCATGGTATGCTAACATGGCTAATTACTTGACAACTGGTAATGTATCTCCTACGCTTACTTCTCGAGAATCTCAAAAACTAGTTGAGAAAAGTGCAGCCTTCTCATGGATTGATTTATGCTTGTTTAAGAGTGGTCCTTATCAAATTATGAGAAGGTGTGTGGTAGAAGAAGTCCCAACTATACTGAAGGTCTATCATGATGAGCCATGTGTTGGCTACTTTGTAGAAAAAATAACTATGCTTAAAATTCTACAAATAAGGTATTATTGGCCCTCCTTATTTAAATATGTGTGGTCAAACACACCAACCAATTTGACCAATTAATGAGGCAACCAATGGCTAGAGATGAAATTCCACTTCAACCATAGTTGCATGTAGAACCATTTGACAAATGGGGATTGGATTTTTTTAACCGTATCAACCCATAATCAAATGGTAAAAGATATATTTTGGTATGTACTGACTATGTTACTAAGTGGGTTGAATTGTAGGTCTTGCAAAATATAAAGAAGAAGAACATAGCATAGTTCCTATATGAATTTATCTTCACTAGGTTTGGTGTTCCTAAGGAGCTCACTATTGACCAAGGAGCTCAATTTACCTCTAGGATGATACAAGAACTCATGCAACAATATCAAATCTAACATAACAAATCCACCCCATACCATCCATAGGCCAATGGCCAAGTGGAGGTCACCAATCATGAATTGGAGAATATTTTAACCAAGATAGTACAACAACATAAGAAATACTGAGATAAATACCTTCCCAAAGTAATTTGGGCATACAAAACTACTTGGAATACCAATATGGGGTTTACATCATTTCAACTGGTGTACAGAAAAATGTAATGATGTCCATTGATTTTGAGATAAAAACTCTATGAACTACCATGGAACTTAATATGAATTTATATGTGGCACAACAAGATCGTATCCGCCAACTGAATCAGTTGGATGAATATAGACAAGAGGCACTACAATGCAAAAAAATAATGTAAAAGTAGAGGGCTACTTGGCATGACTGTCATATCAAACCAAAGTAATTCAAATAGGGAGAATGGTTATTGTTATATGACTCCTGATTCCATGAAAGAAAATGGAAACTCATGCAAAGATGGCTTGGTCCTTCTAAGGTAGTCAAAATAATCAATAATGGAATTGTTTGTATCAAGACCATCAATGGTAGTGAGGTGGATTTTATAGTCAATAGACACAGATTAAGGCCCTATCACAAGACACAAATTCATGAAGCTTGTTCAGTTAAAGGCATGGGAGAGACCTCATCTTATATATCACCTTGAATAGCATGATGAACAATATTTCCAATGTTCACTAAAAAAAATAGATCTTTTGTTAACATTTGAGTATATGTTTTCTTTTATTTTTGTTGTGTTTTACAAGGCGACGTGGAACCTATTGCAAACTGTAGGTGGTTGTGCCTATTAGGCAAGAGCCATTCCATCCTATTTTTCATATTTTCTAGGAAGGAGTATTATAATATACAAGAGGCATCTACTTCCCACAAGGAGGGTGATGCCTATATCCAAGCGAGCATAGGAGGTGTTTAATTCCTACAAGGAAGGCAAATCCTACACCCAAGCGAGCATAGGAGGTGCCTAATTCCTATAAGGAGTGTGATACCTACACCTATATGAGCACAAAATGTGCCTACTTCCCGCAAGGAGGGTTATGCCTACACTCGTGTGAGCACATCAGGTTCCTGCTTCCCACAAGGAGGGCTATGCCTACGCCCAAGTGTGCATAGGAGGTGCGTACTTCCCATAAGGAGGGTTATGCCTACACCTAAGTGATCACATAAGATACCTACTTCCCATAATGAAGGTGGTTCCTACATCAAAGAAATGGGAGGCACCTACTTTTCGATGATGGAGTACACCTACTTCTATTTTTTCAATGATGGAGTATGCCCACTTCCAAGATTTCAACAATGAAATATGCCTACTCCCACTTTGCATAATAATAATTTATACTTTTTTAGAACCTCGAGAACTGTATTGATATGATACCTGATAAAACAACCTCCAAAAGAAACATACGAGAACTATCACTACGAAGAAGTATTGTGACTTCCTAATTTTTTGGTACTCCATGATTAAGCAACGTCCAATAAATTTACACCATTCAACAATTAGCTCAAATTTTCACCTGTAGTAGGTGATACTCTTATGTCCATGCAAAACACTTTCGGTTCCTTATTATATATGACATGGAGATGCAATGAATATCCCATTCTACCTTGCAAATGCCCTACAAGATGAATCCAAGAAATATAGGGTAGGTACATGTTGTGGCTGCTCCACAACGTACCCCAAATTTTGGGGACCCACCTTTTGTTTTGAGTTTTCTTTGAGCTTTTGGTCATAGTCCGATGGTTTTATCTGTGGATCCAAATTCAATCTTGGTCAAGGGTTTGTCTTTTATCTTTGTTTAGTGTGTAGGTTTATTTTTTTGGTAGCATCCTTGGTGTTCTTGTAGAAGGATTAGGTTGAGTATTATAGTATTTCTCCTTGTCTTCTTTTGGAGTGCTTAGTAGTTTGGTTTAAAGTGTTTTGTAAGTTAGGTTAACTCAAACATTTTGAATTGGACTAAATATAATTTTATTAAAGAGAAAAGGAAATAGAAGGAAAATCAAACCAAAAAAAAAAAAAAAAAAAAAAATATGAATATATATATATATATATATATATATATATATAATACAAATATTTTTTTTTAATTGAATAAAATTAAAAAATAAAAATACAAAGATTTAATAAAGAATAAATAAATAAATAATAGAAATATATATATATATATATATATATATATATATATATATATATATATATGTATATTATATATAGAAAATAAAAATGATAAATAAAAGCTATATGTATACATTGTTATATACATATAGTAAAATATATATAAAAGAAAGTTTAGGTTATATGAATATCCATGCTTATTCTTCCTAATATATGAGAAAATATTGGTATGTTTCGATGGCTATGCAGGTGCAATTCGGACCATATGGATGATGGCGAGGTAGTGAAGGACAAACCCAACACGATAGTCACCACGTAGATGACATGGGATCCTAGGACCAAACAACACATGTGATGTGGGTTCAGATGTAGATTTTGACATCTTCAGAGGCAACATGTGAACGCCACGTGATGACTCGGACGCTCGTAAGCAACGACAACCTCATTGACTAGGATCATGGACATAGAGATATCCACGATATATTTTATATCGAAACCAACAAAGGTAAGGGTGATATGTGGAGTTCGGTCGGAGGATCACATGGTAGACAACCTCAGATAACGATAAAGTGGTTGCAGCAAGAAACTCGACAAAGGCCTTATATAGTGGAATAATTAGCAGTCGATGACATAAATTTTATCCCCAAATACAAGCGCTAGTGGACAACATGGATTCAAACCCTACGATGGATAACATGTGGTAATAGATGAACGAAGAGCATACATGTTTCAAAGTCGATGGATTTTTGATAATATAGTATTTTTATTGAGAATGCCCCATTGAACTAATATGACGCGAGGAAGGATGAGGGAATTTTATGGACCCACTATTTGGTGATTTAACGAGGGTCCCAAAAATTAAATATTATACCACGATGTCGTTGGGTGATGGGGAAGTTGCGTGAGGACAATGACTTGGGTGATGGGCTTTACGTGAGTAATCCTACATGGAAAACCACACGGAGGCTGACGTGAGATGGGGATGTTGACTAATTCGACAAATGTCCCTGAGGTGAGAAATGAAGTTACAGTGATGATGATCACACAGAGGATATGCATAGGGTATTGTTAGTAGTGAAGAAGAGGTTATGAAAATGGACGAATAGTGTAGGGCTAACGATAGTACCATGGAGTAGCTTGGGCACATCGAGTGAGATGATATGGATTCATATTTGGCAGTGCATAGGAAATGTTATTTTAGCTCCTTCATAGTAATGCAAGAGACAAAAGTGTTATTATATAAACATAATAGTTACTAATGTTAAAGAGCTTGTCGAGGACCATGATTGGTCAAGGAAAAAGTAACAGCAAACATTACATAACAAAATGTGTTACGGAATGAAGTAGGGAAAGTCTGAATTGAGAAACGAAGAGACCTCTTGGAGGGAGCACAAACCAAATCGAAGATAAATGAAGAGACCTTGGAAAGGTTTTCAAATATGCTAGGGAAATACGAAGAAAAGGTTGGTTATTTTTTAGAATACCATGCTGCTAGAATTTTTGTGTAAAAAACAGAAATATTATTTGAATACGTAGACCAAAAATTTCCATTCTATTAGCAAGATAGGAGTAATTTTGCATGCCTGTTTTAACTGATTATTTTTCTTCTTTCATGTTTTAAGCTTATAGAGGGGGTTAAATGCATTTTTATGGTTTCACCATTGAAGTTTTAAGACGTGAAATTTACTTATTTTTCCTTAGAAGCTCACACCTAGGTTATTGCTAATTGTGCAAATGCAGATTCGAGTAAACTAGGTTGCATGCATGGATTTCTCACATCTTTGATTTTGTAGGAATAAGATGGCATCATACTAGATATAGTGTGTTTTAACATTTTCAGCTTTCCATTTTGTTTTTCAAACTTTATTTTTATTTTTTTAACTTTCATTTTGCAGATTTTTTTTAATTTTCGGAGATTAAAATAAAATTTGAAAAAAAATCAAACTCTAAAAATAAATACATGGGTATGAAGAATGAGATTCAATATTTCATTCAAAACAAATTAAAACTCATTTTGACGCAATTTTGATTTTATACAAATTGTTGAAAATTGATGTTTTATGCAGATTTTTATAATTTCAAAATTTTACATTTTTCACATTTTGAAGGCAAATCAGATTTTTCAGCTTTGTATTTTATTTGCAAATATGAATGAACTTCCCTTTATGAAAATTTCAATTTCATTAAAGGGGGATAAATTTTAATGGCATTCCATAGGCCATCATTTTTGGAGCAATAAAATTGCCTTTCTTTATGAAAAATCTGATTTTATCAAAGAGAGGTAATTTATACACTACATCAATGACTATTGTTTTAAATCATTAAATTGTTTCTTCTTTATGAAAATTATGATTTCATCAAAGAGGGATACTTAATAGTGACATTTTAAGGCAAAAAATTGTTCTCTTTATGAAAATTAATTTCATCAAAGAGGGATAATTTATTTATTATATCAAAGGCTAATATAGCTACAAAGTTGATCATCCAAATTATTTCATATTGAGGATTTAAAGCAACATAAAAGGATTTTTTTCATCATTCAAAGTTCATGTTTAAAGATAGGTTTTAATCTTCTACTTCATGCTCAAAGTAGGATTTACTACAAGATAAAACTTGTTTAAAATCTACTTAATAAAGGAAGATAAAATTTACCTAAAATAATTCAAGATAAAATGAATTAAGGCTTCACATCGTGGTCATATGAGGGCCAATTTGCATTCATATTTTTTTAAGTTTTATGAACAATCATTAATATAGCACGGTAAAATAAACCAACACATACCCCTTGTTAATAGTTACTTGCAATCACTAAGGTGTTCCTAGCATTCATTTGATACATCTTCATTGAGATTACTAATACGCATGTGCAATGCTTACATAGAGGAACCTTGGAGAAGTTATTTTTTTTTTAACTTCTTTGCAAGAGAGGATTTTGTGATCGAAATCCTATGGTGAGTGTGGTTTTGCAATTGGGTAAAATTACCACTCAAAATTTTAGCGCTAGAAGGAGGGCATGAATTAGTGTTCTTTTGTTTATGCTAAATTTTTCATTGTTGTTCTAAATGCTTTTTAATTGTTCATGCAATAAATAATATGATTTTGGTGTGACCTTGAAAGCTCAAAAATGCTAAATATTTCAAGTCCATTTGATTAGCATCTTTGGCCTATTTTAACACTCAACACTTTGGGAGCTAAGAGAGCCTGAATTGATTTATTTTATTGCTATTTAGATGCTAAATTGTTCATTTTACTTGAAAGAGCTATTTAAATACATTGGTCTTGACTAATGAGATTTTGTTGATCACTTCCATTGATTCTAACATTCTCTATTTTGATGATGCATTAGTGCTAACCCATTGTAAATTTGAGAATGTTCTTCAATTTCATGGTTTAATTGATGTATATATTTTGATTAATGCTAACAGGATGATTCATATGTTAAACATTTGAGATTGGTTAGTCATTTCATGCTTTTTTGTAAGAAATCTTTATTTGACTAACAAATTGGTCATGAAGTTATTCTTTGAGTTTCACTAATGGCATCGGTTTTTCCAACCAGAGTAGGAATTTCATTGTGGATAGTTGGCTATTATAATCACTTAGATATGCCTACTCATCAAATTCCTCAAGGTGTAGAAAATCATTTACCCATGTTTAAGCATGATGTGACGTCACCTGAGGAACATATTCAAAGATACAAGGACACATTAAGGCATTTGCAAATATGGAATGAATATGTTCCTTGTATATTATTTTCATACACATTGGATGAGGTTGTGTATGAGTGGTACCTATACCTACCTGTATATTCCATCATTTCTTGGGCTCAACTAGAAGCAACATTTACTAGCCATTTTGGAAAACAAGTTGACCCTATTTTGATGTTAAATCACTTTCTCTCTATCTCTAAGGAGCCTAATGAATCCATGAGTAAATTCAATGGTAGGTTTCATAAGTTGTATACCTAAGTGGTGCTCCATTTCATAATTTTATAAGAGATCCATTGAGATATACATGGGATCCATACACCCCACAATTGCTACATTCTTAAGGGAAAATCTTGACAACCCATCTTTGCATAGAGTCTATGAGACCATGATACAAGGTTATGCATAAGGGGTTGGACTCAAAATGTACTTTTAAAAAAATGGCGAATCCTAATTGAAATCAATGCGAATCCTAAGAAAATCAAATCAATCATCTTCACACCAAAATTTGGGGTATTTGAAGCCCTAAAAAGTAAGTTCATATTTGGGATAACATTTTACCTATTAAATCACCTTATAACTTCATAAAAATACCACCATTATATCAGGCTTGAAAAGATCTTTCCAACGAGTACACATATGCCTATGTTTGGATATATATTATGGTGAATTGAACCTAAAAACCAATTGGTCCTAAAAATTTTAGGCGAATGGAACGTCGAGGGTCCTCATATTCACCAATTTCTAATTTTGGAAATCCTAATATTCGCTCAATTTGTGAATATTCACCACTATGCATAACCCTACCACGATAACATTAGAACAATGGGCTATTTCGAAAAGAGAAAAGGTGGATCAACCATCATTGCTTAACCCTAGGATGAACAATCAATGGGACAAAGTTGAACATCCAAATATTACAACCACCTTAGAGTTCATCCAAGAGGATGTGCAAGTCTCAAAGCCAAGGCTCATTAATGAGGATTGGGATGAACAAACCCATCAAGATATGGAGATTAGTTCATGTTTACTCACAAAGGAATATTGGGACAACCATTGGGAGTAAAGTACAAGAGTTGATCTTATTGAAGAAATCCTTGACTCACCAAAGATGGTTGAGAGTGAATTTGAGGAGTCAAGAAATGAATTTGAAGACATGGTGGAATCTCATCAATTATTTTTAGAATAAATTTATCCCATTATAGAAATCCCTAAGCCATCAAAAGTGGTTGAAAATGAGGTTGAAATAAAATCAATAAATGAGTTTGAAGATATAATAGAATTTCATCACTTGTTCTTGGAAGACCCTTTGGATGAAACAATTGAAACTGATGGCCAAGAAAACCCACACCTTCCAAATTGTGATAAAATTAAATTTTGGGTTACAAATGTAGATTATGATCTTGAAAGCTTGAATACAAAGAGTAGCCCACTTTTGGAAATAATTGAATAATCTAAGGAAGGTGAAGGTGAGTTTGAATATCAATCCATTGATTATTTTTAAGAATGTGAAGGTATGGTTGAACATCACACCCCAATTTTAGAAGATGATCATTGTTGGTGGAATAAATGGGAGAACTTTTCTGCTCTTTCTAATGAAGCACTCACTTCACCGGATATGCAGGATAAGTTGCAAAGGCTAGTTCTACAGCTTAAAGGAAACATCTCTCAACTATAAGAACAAAGGCCTCAATATGCACATAGTGATGATGTTCTAAATCATCCTCATGAGATAAAGGTCAAAGACACTAAAAATGATATTCTTTCAGACAATGGAGGGATCCTAGATTGGACTAGTTTTGAAACCTGTGTCGAATCAAGACCTTCCATAAATATGGATGAGGTGATTGAGTGTGATGATAAAAGCCTTCAACATCCTCGAGATGATGACAAGGAAGAATTTGAAGATAATTTTTTTGAAGATTTTGAGGGAAGAAATAGTATGGATGGTTAACAAGAAATGGAAAGAATATGCTCACTCCAAAAATTTTGATGAACTTTTTGTGTCAATTGATATGCAGGATAATACAATTGCTTTCTTGCATGAGGATATTACAAATCCTGTACAATCTAAGAATTTTTTGAAAGAAGAGTTGGAATCTCATAAGGTCTTGGAAAATGATAATGATTCTACTACCATGGATAAAGTGAGAGAACCACTTACTTTGGTCCCCTTTCAAGGGTATGGAATAAAAAATATTGATCCACCTATTGGATCTACAATGTCTATGCCATCTCAAAATGAGGAAATTCCAAAACCTGAGTGGTTTGGGTTTGATATCACTAATGATCCAATTGAAAATATTACGTTATCTGAAACAACTCAAACGGTTGATCAAGAGCATGGGTTATTTCATCCATCCCTATATAGACAAGACTCATGGTTTGAAAATTATGGAAATTTTTTTAATTGGGTGCCTAATTTTTGTGTCTTTGATAAACATGTCATGGACAAAGAAGAAGTACTACATGATGATGGGGATGAAGATCATGAGAGAAAATAGGAAGTTACAAATCCTTTCCAAGTGATGGTAAATGGAAATGTGCCAAAGGTAAAATCTCACCTTTTGGGTTCCACCACTCAAAATCTAGGTGAAGGTTTGTCTAATGGGTTTTTGGATCCAAATACTATCAATGAGGAAATGCCATGTGTGGTTGATGAAAAATTTAAGTCAATTTCTCCTCACACCACTAATAAGAATGCTTTGTTGAATGAAAAAGAAATTGATGTGCTTAAAGTGTTAAATCAAGTTCATAATCAATTAGTTATTGAATCTAGGATACAAACTTACGATGATCCTCATTTAACAAATATCCTAGATGATTTCAAGTGGTTGCATAAATTTGATTGGCCTACAAACATGAAAAATGAATTGGCTTTGAAATTTGTAGAAATAGGCTCCTATTTGCAAGATCTCATATTTAAAAAGGAAAGCTTATTTCTAAGTCATGAATGGAATTGTGAAATTTACTTGTTAAGGAATAGACAAGAAGTAATTGAAAATCACTTATTGTCTAATCAATTTAATGATTTAAAGCTCACCCATGGGATGGTTAATAGAACTAAATCAAATTGGTGGGGTGAGAGAGGCAAGAGGAAAATGGTTGTATGGTTTGGCCTAATTTTATTTTTGTTGGATTCCTGCAAATCTTGGCATGTGTATCATGTTATATATATTTTGAAATGTGTTAATCATGTTTGGGATCCAGGGAAGTGAACCAGTGATAGTTCAAAATTTACACCATCTTGTACCATATTTTATATTTGTATATAGTTTTGGTTTTTGCTTTCTTTTATGTTTTGTCCTTAATTTTTGGTTGGATATAGATTTGGTTTGTGTTTTTAGTTCTATGTGTTGGGTGCTCCCTTGTTTTGAGGTGATGTTTCGTGGTCGCTAACTAATGGCCTTTTGATCGTCTTTGAGTTACTTTGTTAATTAGGATGGAATACCTAATTTGAAAGTAGGTGAACCTAAGAAAAGGGGGATGCATTATTTTGTGATCATGCTTAGATTTTAGGACTAAAATAGTGGAGAGGGGAACAATGAAAGATTTCGCTAGATCTCCACATGTAACTCACATAAATTAAAGGGTATTTTTGAAAATTATGAAGGATGAAGTTATCTTGATTTGCAATCCTAGGTAAAGATACAACATGCTCCACTTGTAGGCTTACTAACCCCAGCGATGCTTTAAGCTTTGCAAAGTTTTTTATTTTGAAAAAAAAGAGAGGAAAATGAGCATTGAAAAGTTTGAACAAATCATTCACAAGATCTAGATAAAATCTATCGGGGCTATGGACACCTGACCGGTAGCAGGTATCTATCTAGACACAACTCAAGTAAAAATAAAGACTTTGCAAAGCATTGAACGAACACAAGGGTGAGTTGGATAAACCCTACTAGGGCTATAGACACTTGACCAGTAGTAGGGCTCTGTCTATAAAAGTTTTTGTTTTATGAGATGTACTTCATAGCCTAATGCAAAAAGGGATGATGAAATTTAGAGGATTTTCAAAGAAGTAAAATGAATCACTTTTTGCACACACTGAGCAAAGGCAGATGGATTAGTTTTTTTTATTCGAAGTTGTTTACCCCCACCTTCTCAGGACGTTGCTAAATAATTTATGTTTCACTGATCTTGTGTATTATCATTCCATATTGGGTTCTTCACACAAAATAATCAGGAGCATTTCCTAGCAGAGTCACCATTTGTTGTGGTTGCTCCATAATGTACCCCAAAATTTGGGGATCCACCTTTCGTTTTAAGTTTTCTTTGAGCTTTTAGTCATAGTTTGGTGGTTTTATCTATGGATCCGAATTCAGTCTTGGTCGAGGGTTTGTCTTTCATATTTGTTTAGTGTGTAGGTTTGTTTGTTTGGTAGTATCCTTGGTGTTCTTGTAGAAGGATTAGGTTGAGTGTTATAGTATGTCTCCTTGTCTTCTTTTGGAGTGCTTAGTAGTTTGGTTTAAAGTGTTTTTGTGAGTTAAGTTAACTCAAACATTTTCAATTGGACTAAATATAATTTAATTAAAGAAGGAAATAAAAGTAAAATCAAACCAAAAAAATAAAAAATAAAAGAAAATATGAATATATATATATATATATATATATATATATATATATATATATATATATATATAATAATAAAATATATATTTTAATTGAATAAAAAAAAAAATACAAAGATTTAATAAAGAAAAAAAAAAAAAAAAAAAAAAAAAATATATATATATATATATATATATGTATGTATATTATATATATAGAAAATAAAAATGAGTAATAAAATCTATATGTATACATTGTTATATACATATAAAAATATATATAAAAGAAAGTTTAGGTTATATGAATATCCATGCTTATTCTTCCTGATATGTGAGAAAATAATGGTATGTTTCCATGGCTATGCAGGTGCAATTCAGACCATATGAATGATGGTGAGGCGACAAAGGATAGACCCAACACGATAGTCACCACATAGATGACATGGGGTCCTAGGACCGGATAGTGCAGGTGATGTGGGTCAGACGTGGATTTCGAGATCTTCGAAGGCAACATGCGGATGCCACGTGATGACTCGGATGCTCGCAAGCAACAACATCCTCATTGACTAGGATCATGGACATAGCGATGTATAATGAGCACCATAAATGCTCATTTTATATACACTCTTAAGGGGTATCATTATTTATGTAATTAGCATTAGAAATGTATTTTTATTTAAATTATGCATATAATTGATAGAAAATCTGGTATTATGGTTGACTGGTGTTTTTAGTGGAAACTGTGTATAAATGCAAGTTTTGCTACTAATATGGTATTTTCTAGTCTACATCCCAATTGGACCTAGCATGCTTTTGCTTCATTGAGTCTAAGGTATATGGAGTAGGTGCCTTACTCTAGCGCCTTACTCTGGTGCCTTACTCCAACGCCTTACTCTGGCACCTTACTCCCATACATAGAGGTGCCTTACTCCCATACATAGGAGGCACCTTAATCCCATACATGGGAGGTGCCTTACGACGCCTTAGTCCCATACATTGGATACACATAATATGATCAAGTCAACATTGACCAGGTTGACCAAGGGGCTACAGAGGTTGTTGCACATGAAGACAAAGGAGGGATATTTTAATCATGCATTATTATTAAAATAGAATAAAGTATTTTTATTATTAATCGATTGATCGGTTGACCTTGTAAAGCTCTTAAAGCATTATTTTTAGGATGCATTAATTTATATTTGTTTGTTACGTACACCTAAGGATTTTTATATTTATCCTTCTGGTGAACGGATATACTTTAAAATAGCAGAATAACACTTTTGTATGAACCAATTGTAATTAATCACATTATGTAATTAAAATAGACTAATTTTTTATTGTAACAAGATCTGGCTACGCTTTATATAAAAATGCAGGCCATATGAACAGGGGACAATGATTAATTTTACATAGAAATTATTTAATTTCATTTTGTCTAAATTATTAAGAGTGCAAATACTCTTACTTGAGAAAGCTCTACGTAGCTAGCCAGGTGGACTATCTGTGGGAGCTTGGATGCACTCCCTGTAGTAGTCCTCCCTTATTTTATTTTATTTCTATTATTTGCTTTCATTAGAGTAGATTTATTGCTTTATTTAATTTTAGTTGTGTGTTTTATTTTCAGCACATTTAATTTCTTGTACATTTAATTTCCTGCACATTTACTTTCAGCATTTCATTTATGGCATCTTAGTTTATTTATTTATTTATTCTGCACTAAGTTTGGATGAAATGAAAATGTTTAAACATCCCCCACCAAACTAAATAAGGTACAAAAGGATTCATTCCCCCACATTGCAGGCATATACTATGCATGACACTTGTAAGTTTATGGACTTACCGGATTGATAATTTATGGAAGAGAAATGATTATTTTTGAGACATAATTTCTGTTCACCATTTTGGCACCGTTGTTAGGGAATGTTAAAACTATAGTTTTATGATTTACAAATCAGATAAAAATCCCATTTAAAATCACTTGTAGATATTTTGCCTAAGAAGCGTGAGTCTACCAAGAACCTTTTCACAAGGCCAAAATAGTTGCCGAAACAGTCACAGCCAAATCCCATAGGTTAAATTTACCAGCTTCTTAGGTAAATACGGGAATGAACCTAGTGTACCATATTAAGTGTAAAAGTAGGAATAAATTGTGTTGTTGAAAAAAAATTAGAAAATTAGGTGATGAAGGATTTCCATCATGTTTTGAATGGTTTCAAGAAATCAAAGAAATAACACAACCTAGGTCTGATTGAAAATTTTTAGGGATGTGTTTTTATACAGAAACCATTGGGAAATTGTGCCTCTAGAAGCTTAGTTTTAACAATTAATTTTTTTTACAGGCTTGATGCTTTGCAACATATTGGCAAATTCTTTTAATGATGCAAGAAAAATGATAGAGCTAAATTTAAAAGAACATATTGTTATGGAGTATGCTCTTCACTTGCACTTAAGGCAACCTGGTGAATCATAAACTAGCATGTGTTTTAATACTGCTATGCCATGTGTTCTCCAAAATGCCAACCCGCAGATAGTCATTTGCCAGCTTGCACATTTTACCATTACGTTGAAAGAGTTTGGTTGTGAGGCCATGAAGGAAAATACTCTTCTCATGCTACATCATATCAAACTAGTTGATAAAGAAGGAGATGATTTTCAGAAGACTAGTTTAGATGTAGGCATGGGGGGACCCCACATTCATCATTGCCACCAACAACACAATGAACGTTGTTTACAATGTTCATGAAAAAAAAGAGAAGAAAAAATATATCTTCTTCTAAAAAGGCTCCAAGTTAAGAGAAAATCAAAAATAGAGTTTTATTTTACTACTTGTTGAAAGAGAGTATCCTCTTTCTCGAGGACCAGCTTGGTCAATAAGGGAAATGAGAAATCTCCAACCAGTAGCTAAATAAATTAGAGGAGCTGGGAAGTAATTGGATGCCAAATATTTGCAAGGCCGCATGATGCCAAAGCACGATAAATCATATGAATGGAACTCGTAGTGGCCAGAAATAAACATCACATAGTGAGAAAATAATGAGGTGCAAAGGTTGATCGTTGCGATGCATCCAAAGAGTTAGCACTCTTAGAAAAGTCAAAAGGTAGATTAAAATAATTTTATGTGTTGTTGATGAGGAGCTTGGTGTTTCAAAAGTTTGAGCTGATTGGTTGTCATAAATCCTTTCAAAGTGGTACATGGAACGTAATTTTTGTACACCAAGATATGTAGTTGTATGGCTCAATTATAGCCTACATAGCCTCCACTTTTTAATGCACAATGCCAATATTACGATTTTTTTCAGCGGCATTTCATTCTGTTAAAATATGTGGGAAAAGAAAATACAGAGAAGAGACAGAGTCTCACTATGGTGGAAGAGAACTTCAACTTTGCAAAGATATGGTGAGGATCTAAAATCATAGAGAAATATGTTGTCATAGTACATAGAGTTTGTTATTTTCACAAACAATTTGGTGGAGAAGATGTTCCAGTACACAGATCATTGAAAATCCTCCAGTTTGACCATCTAATTTCAAAATCACTAGCTCAAATTGTTGCAGTTGAATTTTTGTTCTCTGACGTAGATGGAAAAAATAGTTTGAATTTTATTTTAATGGCTTTAGTTTAGTTTTTTTATGTTTTGTAGGACAACATGAAGTGCAATATAGACAAATAAGGAGATGTTAGTTAATATTTTATGAAGTGAGATTTATACATGAAGTGACATCGACATGGGGGAGACCCCAGACCATACCAACAATTTTTAGGAGCATCTTAATCTTCAGGAAGGCACCTTACTCCTGAGGCAGGCACCTTACTCCTGAGGCAGGTGCCTTACTCCCAAGGCAGGCACCTTACTCAAGCAGGTGCCTTACTGAAGCAGATGCATTACTCAAGTAGGTTCCAAGTAGGTGCCTTACTCAAGCAGGCACCTTACTCAAGTAGGCACCAAGTAGGTGCCTTACTCAAGTAGGTGCCAAGAAGGTGTCTTACTCAAGCAGACACATTAATCCTCAAGCGGTGCCTCAATGTCCATAAACGAAGGCACTTGATCACGGTTGGAAAAAAAATATCTTTATGTCATGCGTCAAGGGTACCTTGATTAAAAAAAGCCACAAGAACCTATCCTTCTTAGCATAAAATTTCTTTTACTTTGTAGGAAATTGTGAACTATATGCAAGCTATAGGTATCTTGAGAGCCAGGGCCTAACAGGCACGGATGTCATGATTCTTGTTTTTCCTACTTTCGTGTGTTGTAGGTAAAGTGCTCGCATGCAAGCTACAGGTATCTTGAGAGCTAGGGCCTAACAGGCATGGATTGCATTGAACTGCATTTTAGTTTTTCTCAATTTCTTTTACAGGTGAATTGGTCTGATTGTACAAAAAATAGGCATCTTAGGAGACAAGGCCTAAATAAGCTCAACTTCCATGAACTTGCACGTTCTCTTTTTAGGAAGTTGAAACTTGATTGTTTCCATCCGAAGGATATAGTCCCCACCTGGGCATTACACATGAGTGTTAATTTCCTAAAAAGGGAAGATATACCTATATCTATGCTTGGACTAAGCAGATGCAGATGCGACACGAGAAAATTTTTGGAGGGCCTGATCAACTTTGCAATAGTAGACACATAAAAAACTATTGACTTATTAATAGTAAGAAGGCACATTAATGCATAATAAAGTGCCTTTATTTCATGGGTTTTTAGGCACCTTGATGCTCAAGCAGGTGTCTAATATCATGTTTGGGTGCCTTGATGCTCATCGATAAAGATGCTTAACTTCTGTGAGAAGTTTTTATTTTAAAAAAATAGCCTTGTGGTGAAACTGATGAAAGAAAAGAGTGTTGCAAAAGAAAGTTGTAGATCCCATTTATACCCATAAACACTCAAAATTCATCTCCCTAGGATGGGGATGTTGGTTGATCAGTGTGGGACCTGTTGTTTAGAGGGCTACAGACCTATTGCATAGAGGGACCTATTATTGACGACGAGGGTGTCACCAAATTAAGTGGGGGAGGATATGGGTGAACCAAAATCTCCTGTAAAAAAAATTATGTTGATAGACTTCTAGTTGAAATGTTTATCAGAAACAGAGCTTGTATGGGAACACCAATAGAAGAGGGCTCAGGCTAAAATTAAAAAAAAAGTGATTGCAATGCTAGACTTGTTAAAGTCCACACCTACAGAAAGAATGCATACAATGCAACTGTATGTACAACAAAGTTCCCCTACCTATTTTCATCAAGGATATGGCACTCACTTTCATAAAAATAATTCCCCTATTTTCCAGGAAATGCGGTGCATGACTCATGCAGAATAACTAGACTTCATCATTATTTGCTTGAGGAGAACACCACAGAAAAAAATACATTATCTATTTTCTGTCCTCTGTTAGCAATACAGATGGGCACAAAATTTTATATTTTCTATTTGAATTTTTGAAACTGTGTAGAAAATATCCATAAGAGGAAATTCAAAATTACATCATTTTCTAGATTTTTACGCTCACAGAAAGTGATGTCTTCATTGATTGTGAGGGTCGTTGAGGGCTATTTTTGATGTATTCACTATACTGGCCTCACTGCTGGAGTAGCAACACTCAGAGGAAGAACAATGATGACTAGTGGTGTGGATAATGAAGGCAACTAGAAAGAAAAAAAATATAAATAAAATAGAATAAAATCCTCTAGATGCACAAATGTCACCAACAATCTCATTTTTTGGTACACCATGATTACAAGCAACACAAAGACATTTTACACCATCAACATCATACAAATCAGAATCTGCAAAATTCACCCAGGTATGTACTATATTTTTTGTTAATTATGTGCAAATTTATTTTAAAAATCATTTCGATGTTAATACCAGTAGATGCCTCCATAATATTTCAAAATATCCCATTAGAATTCAAGCGCATGACATGCCTCGGATATAAAAAAATTTATTACTCTGAAATAATTTAAAAAAAAAAGAAGAGCTATGGCATTCACGTGAATAGATTTGGCATTGTTTCATTGTTGCATCATGATAAATCCATAAGGTGGAGTACCAAATAAAACAGTGGATCGAAAAAATATTTCAAGCAGCCGACTTCAACGCTTGGACTTCAATGGATTTTTAATCCATTGGTTTTAATAATTACATGGCAGCATGTATCCAAATCAATGCAATGTAGCACTTAATGAAAGAAAAATAGCTGCACTCAATGGAGAAAAAAATAGCAGTGCTCAATGGAAGAAAAACAACAACACTCGATAAAAAAATAGTATTTAAAGAAGAAAAACAGAGATGCTGAAGGTCATTAAAAAATATTATTTTGAGGGTTGTTGTCATGAGGATGTGATAATATTTAGGCATGGGAGGATGATGAGAACCAGAAATGCTCATTTTATATACACTCTTAAGAGGCATCATTACTGGTTTATTTAGCATTACAAATGTATTTATTTAACTTATGCATATAATTGATAGAAAAATCTGGTATTATGCTTGACTGGTGTTTTTAGTGGAAACTATGTATAAATGCAGGTTTTGCTGCTAATATGGTGTTTTCTGGTCTACATCATGATTGGACCTGGCATGCTTCTGCTTCATTGATTCTAAGGTATATGGAGTAGGCACCTTACTCTGGCGCCTTACTCTAGTGCCTTACTATGGTGCCTTACTCTGGCGCCTTACTCTCATACATGGGAGGCGCCTTACTAGCACCTTACTCCCATACATGGGAGGTGCCTTACTGGCACCTTACTTCCCTACATTGGAGATGCATAATATGACCAATTCAATATTGGCCAGGTTGATCAAGGGGCTACAGAGGTTGTTGCTCATGAAGACAAAGGGGGGATATTTTAATCATGCATTATTATTAAAATAGAATAAAGTATTTTTTATTATTAACCGATTGATCGGTTGACCTTGTAAAGCTCTTAAAGCATTAATTTTAGGATGCATTAATTTATATTTATTTGTTACGTACACTTAAGTATTTTTATATTTATCCTTTTGATGAACGAACATACTTTAAAATAGTAGAACAATACCTGTGTATGAACCAATTATAACTAGTCACGTTATGTGATTAAAATAGATTGATTTGTTATTATAAAAGATCTTGTTGTTCTTTATATAAAGACACAGACCAGATGAATGGGGGATAATGATTAATTTTACATAGAAATTATTTCATTTTATTCTTTGTATAAATTATTAAGAGTGCAAATACTCTTACTTGAGCAAGCTCTACGTAGCTAGCTAGATGGACTATCTATGGGAGCTTGGGCCCACTCCCTACAGTAGTCCTTCCCTATTTTATTTTAGTTTTATTATTTGCTTTCATTAGAGTAGATTTACTACTTTATTTAATTTTAGTTGTGTGTTTTATTTTCAGCACATTTAATTTTTTGTACATTTACTTTCAACATTTCATTTTCGGCATCTTAGTTTATTTATTTATTTATTTTGCACTAAGTTTGGATGAAATAAAAATATTTAAACATCCCCCACCAAACTAAATAAGGTACAAAAGGATTCATTCCCCCGCACTGTAGGCATATACTATGCATGACACTCATAAGTTTACGGACTTACCGGATTGATAATTTATGGAAGAGAAATTATTGTTTTTTGAGACATAATTTTTGCTCACCAATGTCCATGACGGAGTTTATGTCGAAGCCAAAAAAGGTAAGGGTGAGATGTGGAGGTCGGCAAGAGGATCACATGGCAGACAACCTTGGATAATGATGAAGTGGTTACGACAAGAAAATCGGCAAAGGCCTTACGTAGTGGAATAATTAGTAGCCGATGACATAAATTTTATCCCCAAATACAAGCGCCAATGGACAACATGGATTAAAATCCTACAATGGATAACATGCAGCACTAGACCAGCAATGAGCACAAATATTTTAAATTTGGAGTTTTGATAATACAACAATTTTATTGATAATACCCCATTGAACAGATATGATGTAAGGATAGATGAGGGAATTTTGTGGACCCATTTTTTGGTTCAATATCAGATGCAAAATTATACCACAACATTATTGGTTGATGGGGAAGCCACACGAGAACAATGACTTCGGTAAATAGTTTAATGAGAACTATGATTGATAATAGTATCAAATGGATAATGGCCAGGATAAGAAGATGTAGCAGCAATTGTAGGCAGTGAGGTCTCGAGGAGTGGTCGTTGTGTTTCGATGTACTGAGCGAGGCTTAGATGCTAAGGCAAACCAGAAGATGACTATGACATGGATAGTGCATAAGCAGCCAATAATGTTTATTAGAGTTATTTAATATGGGTAACATGATGGTAGGTAGTGCAAAGCTTCACAGTGGTAGACGCTCCCGAGCGGGCAAGGTGGAAGCTGATCTCATGTTATGGCCATGAAATTGGCAAGGTGACACCAAGGATATCAAGTGGATAACATTTAATATGGCCTCACTTGCTATTATAATGCTTATACTACCATACCTACCTAGATATGGAGTGGGGTTCGAAGATTCCAGATGAATGATATGCCACATAGAAACAACGTTGACATTCTAGGGATGAAAAAACACAAGGAGGTGATGGTGTGGATAATATATAGTATGTTTTTATGGCACCCACAATGACAAGTTGGCCTCAATAGTGCAGGTTTGAGAATAGACTGGTATTCAAGCATAGTCGCGACGTTGAGAGGGAATGAAAAAAATCGTAGCACACCAGCAAGTTTGATTGTACAAGTCATGGATAGATCTATTTGTAGAAGTACAAAACATATGAAGTGTGCATGATTGAGTAGCATCAAGTTAGAGCATTTCAAACAGTGGGCACAATGGGCCCGCAGGGAGGTGATTTGACAAATAGACAAATATAGACCTGACGAACAGTGATGACAAAAATATTTTTTTTACATATAATTTTAAGCAAACTATCAATTGATATGGATCACAAAATAACAGGTCTGGTCATTATGCACGAAGGCAGTACTGGAGAGCAATGGAAAAGAAAAAAAATCAATAATTCACTGAATGGACAATAATATAATGTGGCCTAAATAAATGCAGTGACAACATCAGACCCCGAACACGATATGGATAAATGGTAGAGGTGATAATTTTAAATTTGCATCTAGACAGCGGATTCAACTTGGAAGTAGGCATGGCCTAGGATGACAAAAATGGAGAATGGGATTTGCATGAGTAATCTGACATAGATGATCACACGGAGGCTGACATGAGATGGGGATGTTGACTAATTCGACGAACATCACTAAGGTGAGCAATGAAGTTACAACGGTGATGACCACATGGAGGATATGCATCGAATATTTTTAGTAGTGAAGAAGAGGTTATGAAAATGGATGAACAATGTAGGGCTGATAATAGTATCATGGAGTAGCTCGGGCACAGTGAGTGAGATGATATGGATTCAGATTTGGTAGTGCATAGGAAATGTTATTTTTGCTCCTTCATAGTAATGCAAGAGAAAAAAGTGTTATTATATAAATATAATGGTTACTAATGTTAAAGAGCTTGTCGAGGGCCATGATTGACCAAGGAAAAAGTAACGACAAACATTACATAGCAAAATGTGTTACGAAATGAAGCAGAGAAAGTCTGAATTGAGAAACGAAGAGACCTCTTGGAGGGAGCACAAACCAAATCGAAGAGAAACGAAGAGACCTTGGAAAATTTTTCAAATATGTCAGGGAAAGACGAAGAAAATGCTGGTTTTATTTTTAGAAGACCATGCTATTGGAAATTTTGTGTTAAAAAAAAAGAAATATTATTTAAATACACAAACCAGAAATTTACATTCTATTAGAAAGATAGGAGGAGTAATTTTGCATGCATGTTTTAACTAATTATTTTGCTTCTTTCGTGTTTTAAGATTATAGAGGGGATTAAATGCATTTTTATGGTTGCACCATTGAAGGTTTAATACATGAAATTTATTTATTTTCCTTAGAAGCTCGCACCTGGGTTATTGCTAATTGTGTAAATGCAGATTCAAGTAAACTAGGTTGCATGCATGGATTTATCACATCTTTGGTTTTGTAGGAATAAGATGTCATCATACTAGATATAGTGTGTTTTAAAATTTTTAGCTTTCCGTTTCATTTTTCAGATTTTATTTTTATTTTTCTAACTTTCATTTTGCATATTTTTTTAATTTTCGGTGATTAAAATAAAAATAAAAATAAATTCAAACTCCAAAAATAAATACATGGGTGTGAAAAATGAGATTCAATATTTCATCCGAAACAAATTCAAACTCATTCCGAAGCCATTTTGATTTTATAAAAATTGTTGTTTTATGCAGATTTTTATAATTTCGGAATTTTACATTTTTCACATTTTGAAGGCAAATCAGATTTTTCAGCTTTGTATTTTATTTGCAAGCATAAATGAACTTCCCTTTATGAAAATTTCAATTTCATTAAAGGGGGGTAAATTTTAATGGCATTCCATAGGCCATCATTTTTGGAGCAATAAATTCGTCTTTATTTATAAAAATTCTGATTTCATCAAAGAGAGGTAATTTATACACTGCAACAATGACTATTGTCTTAAAGCATTAAATTATTTCTTCTTTATGAAAATTATGATTTCACTCAAGAGGTATAATTAATAGTGACATTTTAAGGCCATCATTTTAAGGCAAAAAATTGTTCTCTTTATGAAAATTAATTTCATCAAAGAGGGATAATTTATTTATTATATCAAAGACTAATATAGCTACAAAGTTGGTCATCCAAATTATTCCATCTTGAGGATTTAAAGCAACATAAAAGGAATTCTTTCATCATTTGAAATTCATGTTTAAAGATAGGTTTTAATATTCTAATTCATGCTCAAAGTAGGATTTAATACAAGATAAAACTTGTTTAAAATCTACTTAATAAAGGAAGATAAAATCTACCTAAAATCATTCAAGATAAATGGAATTAAGGCTTCACATCATGGTCATATGAGGGCCAATTCACATTTATATTTCTTTAAGTTTTATGAACAATCATTAATATAGCATGGTAAAATAAACCAACACATGTCCCTTGTTAATAGTTACTTGCAATCACTAAGGTGTTCCTAGCATTCATTTGATACATATTCATTGAGATTACTAATACACATATGCAATGCTTACATAGCGGAACCTTGGAGAATTTTTTTTTTTGTTTTAAATTCTTTGCAAGAGAGGATTTTGTGATCAAAATCCTAAGGTGAGTGTGGTTTTGCAATTGGGTAAAATTACCACTCAATAAGACATAGAATCATTGGTCCATCATGGGTTTATCATAGCCCTAGTATGACATGCATAAAGGCAACAGGTAGCACCATCATCATTGAATGTCATAAAAGAGCATATTGTAGAAGAATACTGAAAGAATCGATGCAGTGCAAAGTTGCTAACAAATGGGTAAAGGTGCCTACTCCCGAATAGAGAAGCCATGCTAATTAGGAGGTAAGGAAGCTAACATTAAGCTCATAAGGGACAACATATCTACTACACCCAGATCAAAAGCAACTGTAGGCACAACTATAGACTATAATCTATTGGAGGGAGATCACACCATGGTAGATGCATAGGTTACCTAAGTTTTGTATAACCTATCCTCTATTACAATACCCTATAATAGGTCACCTAAGAAAAACTTTAGGACCGATTTCTAGAAGAACAAGCAAAAGTATCCTACTAGGAGGACAAATAGAAAGTTGTACAAGCAAAGAATGAGGAATACTAGTGAGTAGTCACCTCAAAACAATAGCAATTAGAAGAGACCATTCAAAAATTGAAGTAATTATTGAATGAAAAGGGAAACAAAGTAGATGTTTCTACCAAACAGATTGGGCCATGGATCTGGAATTATCTTCCATAGATGATGAATAATAAATTACCTCTATAGGGGTATATTAGTCTGATGTTGAGATGTCTACATCAAATGGCCTATAGTTTGAAGTAGACATCAGGTAGGATATTGTGGTTGAGTAGTAGAATACATACATAGGGGATACAACAAAAGAACAGAGAAACCCTTTATATCCAAAGGGCCCATAATAGTAGGTATGCTTGAGAGTCAAATTACCCAGCCTAAAGAGGGACACTCTATAGTGGATCAATTTGTAGAGCATAATGTATCAGACCAATCTATAGAGCATTTTGTATCAGATTAGTCTATAGAGCACTTTGTATCAAACCAGTCAGAGCACTCTATATTAGACTGGTATGTAGAATACTCTTTAAAGGATCAACCTATAAGAGGATATTTTGAACAAGCATTAAGAAATTACATATAGTAGGAGTGTTCTAAACCCACAGGATTCCACCTCATAAACCCTAACCTAACTTTGGTTAGACTTCAGCCTAGGGTTAGTTTCCTTAACTATCCCCCCTAAAACTTGTCATTTTCTATATATAGTGGGCCCAAAACCCTCATTTATCTATCTCTCCATATTATGTCTAAAGTATAAAAAATCTACCAAAATATGTACCGAAGTACAACAAAGCAGATCTGAACCTGCACACCGACATTACGATAGCAAAGGGACCTCTCCACTGAAGGGTTTTTGCATAATAGCTCTCAGGGTTTGATTCACTACCCACACCATGAATCCAGCACCAGTTCACCCCTCGAGTGGCTAATTAGTCCTACAGGTCCCAAATCAGCTCAGATTTGGGAGGTAAGCTTTGTTTTGTCATTTCATGACCTTCTGCATAATTTATTTCAATTTTTATCATGTTTTTACAGTCAGTTTATCTTTCTAAATATAGGTCCTGAATAAGGCAAGCCCCAAATGAACTAACCCCTTTTTGTAGGTTTGACCTAGAACCAAGTAGGGAAATCAACTACAAACTACAAGTCCGCGATGGTATGCAAGCCCATATACACTGAGGAACACAAAAGGACGACATCAGGCCTACTATATCATTTATGGAAAGAAATGATAAAGGGGAATTTTCCCCCATTGTAACCTATGCACTCTTTACATGAATAAAAATACATTTTCCTAAATAAAATTTGTCATTAATATGTTGTTAGATAAAATTCCTCTTTTGGCCATTTCATTCTGGCACGCTCGGTGGGACCCCCACAATGGATACTTTCAAGCTAATTTTTTCTTGCAAATATGATAATATCCTTTGTTTATGTATTTTCTAGGTACTAAATATTATTATCACAAAGCTTTTTAAAGCCTTGGGAACCCTCTTAGGCCTTCAGAACAAATATTTGGGGCCTCTAAACCCAATTTTCCCCTTGTCCCATGAATCATATCTCAATTCGCCCCTCGGGTTGTGAAGTCAACCAAACAACATCAAAATCCCACAAAATTATAGGGGTGAGTAGTACAATACCTAACCAGACCATCCATAGCATTAGATACCAGGTATTCCTCTATATTTTCTCTGTGTGTAAATTCTTGAGTCCATGTAAAATTCTTACTAGTTAAGGAACAATAGCTAGTAATAAATTTTCTTCTCTTTGCATTTCCATTTGGTTTAAGTATCGTTGTAATTATAAAACCTATCAAAATTCTAGCAACTTCAAATTTCAAAATCCCAAATAAATTGTACTTTTCCCTTTTTCTAATTTGCATGTACAAAGTTCTTATAAGTGTTTGTTCATACTTGTATACATTTCCAATGCAATTACTACAAGTTACCACACATATTTAGGGTCACTTAAACCCCTTCTTTCACACCTTCATATTACATGTTTCTGTGTTCTGAAAAGTAGAGTAAAGTTCCTTTCCTAAAAGCATCTAGGATTAGGTTCTTTGTTTACAAAAAGCATTGCATTCTAGTCTTTCTGCTTTTGAAAAGTGCATATAGGGCTAGCTTTCAATTTGAAAAGGCAATTAGTTAGATTTCCTATTTTACATAACATTGTTAGAAAAATTTAAAACCACACACACTCACGTGGTATTTAAACAAGTGGTGATATTGGACTTCATCCCCAATCCATCGCTCAAGATTGGTGTGGTAGGTGTTTTACCCTCCACCAACTCACCCCCCTAGACACCTAGAAGCCCCATAGGAGTGGTTTTCTAGGCCTCATCACTGAAAAACCCCTCACTTTTGATATTGGGCTTCTAGATTTCATCACCAGTTGTTACCTTCAGAGAGAGATAGGATTTAGACGTCTTTGTTCACAAGGCTCACATAATTAGTGAACACGGTAACTGTCGTTATTGACTAAGCCCGCCCGAGGGTGAAGCAAAAGTGTGGGTATGCTAGTAGTAGGTCTTAGAAAGTGCCACATCTTCTTGTGGGAGGATTTATTGAACTCACTTCAGCATAGTGGGTTCCCCCCATTTTAGGATATCATTTTACTGCACCTTCCATACAAGTCAACATTCGTACGTTGTGATATCATTCTATTTTGTACATATTTAGGTGTTGCATGAGGTTCAATACCGATGACATTCCTGATTTACTAGAGTATTCACTCCACTACCCATGATACTACCTAGGCGGTACCAACATTCAAACACACATAAACAAACAAAAAACTTTTTATTTTCAGCATTTAGAATGGATTCCAGTCTACCATTGTTTACATGATCACAAATTGGTCTCAGCACATCACACCACATACTATTTAGCTATACATAGCACTTCATTTATTTACGCTTATATCAGGCACATTCGAGTCCACACCACATCGGGTTATTCCTAAAACCCTTTACACAGTACACATGGAATTATAGGATTTCACTCCTATGTAGTTCTAAACCCTCATGACACCACACATGTTGTCATGCCTATTGTCACCCGTATTCGAGCATGCGAGCAAGCATACCTTATAGAGGAGGTAACTATCACTTCTAGTCAGTCACCTCCTACTCCTTCGATCATGAATGGGAAGACCATAGAAACATCAGATTTACTCACAAGATATGATGTACAGTTCACACACATGGCACATCAGCATGAGATGTCCACCCTGAGTGAAGCCATAGCTACTTCACTCATAGAGGATTATCCACTCCTTTCATCTCCATACTTGCCTAATCCACCAACCATGTTTTGTGATCATGTGATCTACACAACACCAGGATAGCCCCATCTATTATTCATTATAGATGAGGAGGTTATACATATTTCCCCTACCTTTGCACATCCATTTTTCTAGAGTTTATATCAATACCCATTTAATAATGACTCCTCCCTCCTGAACTATACCCACTCAGAGGTCACATCATTCACCCCTACTATGGGAATGGTTTCCAATCCTTATTCCTCTACCATAGGTACCCAGAGGCTATAACTCCAAATTATACAACAACAACCTCCTCTATAGGAACAACAAACACCATCTCAAATAACACACCCACACTCTTCCCAATATTCCCAACCATCATCATCCCAGCAACCATTTTTCAAAATGTTTGAAGACCTAACACAAAAACCTCTTTAAACCCAAACCACCCAGTGTCAACAATGACAAACCACAGTCGAAACTCACTCAAGAGGGGATACGGGCACCACATCCTATTCCTAAACTCATACTTTGAAATCTTATCCTTCCCTCTCTATCGCATTCCCACCTACGTCTTAGGTTCCTAGAGTGTACAATACCCAATCTTCCACTCTACCTTTACCTTCATCGACCTTCAAGATACTGCCTCCTCCTCCTTTCCAAGCATCTTTCATTAACCCTCTTCCTACCTATGAATCAAAACCCATTGCTTACATGCCCACTTCCCCAGGCTATTCCACCCATTTTAGCTTCACTACCGCCCATCCCCTAGGACAGAGATAGGTTCCAACATTTAACACCATACCTCAACCAGCCCTACCATCGGTAGCATTGATACCTCCACTTCTACCTACTAGTGCCACATTTTTCACACCTCCTCCATTATGGTCATCACCTCCTATGGCCCAACCATTATCGTAGACTCCTACCCAGCAGGAACCCATGCCAAAACAACACATGCCCTAATCACAATATTATTATCCTCAACAAACATTCATAACACAGCCTAGTGTTCTAGTAGCCCCTATAGTATATGCTACCTAATACCCAGCATACCAAGACCATTTGGACCAGTTCCCCTCACAATATGGGATGAACAGTAGCAACCTCACTATTCACCGCACTCAAAGATATTAAAGTTCAATCTAGAAAAATTAAGTTAAGATCGAAGCCTAATTACAATTCAAACTTCAATTTTAATAGAAATACGCCCAACCAACCGTATCCTCGACCTCCACAAACCAACCAAGTGGTAGCTGCTACCTTAGCACTAGCACCAAGCCCACCACCTTATGTTCCACAATAATAAGTATTCCAAACCAATGCACCTCTCCCACCTAGGCCTCAAAAATCCCAAGGCATACATTTGTATGGTCCACAGTGCAACCTTACACCACTATCCAAACATTTACCCACCCTCTTTCATAGGTTACAATATGATGGACATCTTCTTCTACCCAAAATACGACCATTAGATCCAAATGCACTTTAGCCTCATGTATACAACAAACAACTCTATTGCCCATACCATAGATAGCGCAGCCATGACATCAAGTCATGTCACTCCTTTCATGCTCAATTGTAGGACCTAATTGATAGGAATACCATCTAGGTATTAGATCCTTTAGCCTTATAAAATTAAAACCTAGGGATCTTCCAGAATCCTCTACCAGACCACAGAGGAACCAATCCCCAAACACCTCTAGCCAATCTGCGAGGACCACCTCACTAAATGAATAGTGTCCAACATAATCCTCCATCATGTGGAGTAGTAGGTATCACATTAGACCACACCTATTGTGTCTCCACCTACCCAATTCACATCACCATAGGTTTCCCAAACTCCTAGCGCTATACCACCTCCACCTCAAAATGTGATTACCATCTATGGTAGCCTCACCCATCAATTACATAATGCCCCTACACGATTATCCATATTTGACCTTTTACAACAATCTCAACCCCACCATGAGACATTGAATGACATTTTACGGTCTATATATTTGGAAACACATGATACAAACACATTTGTAAATTTCATAGGGAAAATCCCATGATGTCTCCAGTCATCCATTAGTTTCCATTACCATGAGATAATAGAACTTGTAGGATAAGGAGTTGATCGCCCTCTCCACATACAAGCCAATATTAATGATATCACCTACAAGCATGCTCATCCATTAGTATCATATCTATAGCAACCCTACACCATTTACATATATTGCCAACCCATTTTTCCACACCTTCCCTCGATCTATGAGCATTCAATGGTTCTATGAGACCTATGATAATATCCATAGTACTACCTATCTAGGTAGGTATTCGTACCATTTCCATCCTCTTCCACATAATCCAAGAGGAGATGCAATACAACATCCTTCTTGGTCACCCATGGATCAAGAATATGCAATGTGTGCCTTCCACGCTACACCATTGCCTTAAATACATCCACAACATACTTTTACATTGCATCCCATCCAATGGAGACACATTTAAGTTTTGCAACATTGCAGACCTCCCACCTATACCATCCTTTTTGTCTACACAACTCTTCCTGGTTTCATCCCATCAATCAGTTGAAGCATCGACATCCACTCCTACACTCCTGAACATTATCCAACCCTTCAAGATATTTGAAAATGGAAAATTTATCTTTAATAGCTGATTTTATTCTATGGAAAGTAACCATCTCATTCCTAAAGACTTCCTTAAATATTATATTATTTCTCTTAAGTCAAATACCCTAAATTAAATGAGGTAATAACATATTCCATAAAATGGTTATCCTACTACTAAGAAAATGGGAATTTCATTTCTCAAAGAGCTCAACAAAACTATTTGGAATAACCCAACATAAAAATAAAGTTCTTAACAACAATGGAAAAAATTTAGAAGAGAAGTACAATGCACAAAGATGTGATCCACTCATTCTTCATTGGACTTACATAACACATATTTTTAGGAATTGAAAACCTCTTTTCCTCAAATTATCAATAGTTAGAATCTTGTTCTACACAACTAACCAAGAGAAAAAGGAGATTTTAGGAGTCAAATGCTTCAACAAAATTCTAGAGGCTAGAAAATCCATACTAGAAGGAGAATATAAAATTTCATATCTTGATTTAATTGAGTAAAATACAAAAGAGTTAAAATCCCAAATGAGGACATCATAGTGGAAGTATTGACTTAAATGATAAAGTTGTAATAGACTATTGAGTTTCATCATAGCTTGTTGAGTTATCTACTCATTTGATTGTAAATATAGAATTTTACATCTCTTAATTTTGTTACCCATATGAATATAGTCCTTAAATTTTCTTCCATACAACCTTACCAAGAGTTCTATAATGAAAACCAAGTCATATAAGGAGATGATAGATTTTTACACTAACCAAATATCTTCCCAAAACTCAATTTGATATCCATTTATCACTCTCCATCTAAGTCCCTTCCATAATATAGGCCTAATTTTTAGTAAGCTATTTCAAAAGGCAAAGCCTGTTGGAGGAAATTCACATCTCATAAACAAATTATTATAGTCCAAGTATTTAGCCTTTATAATTTGTGCCCAAAGATAATCATTGTATTGAATTAGCCTCCATCCCACTTTACTTAAAAGAGCTCTATTAAGATTCTTTATCTTTTTTAACCCCAAAACTGCATCTTTCTTGGAAGTACAAACTTTATCCCAAGAAATTGATGGTATTATCTATTTTATTCTACTCATTTCTATTGGAAATGTGTTGAATATTTTACATATTAATATATTTGGGTTATAATATTTGAACCAATGGATTGTTATATTTGTGTTAATATATTTGAACCCATGAATTATTTTATTTGGGTTAATATATTTGAACCAATGGATGATTATATTTTGGTTAATATATTTGAACCTATGGATTATTATATTTGGGTTAATATATTTAAACCCGGGTTTTGTGGCCATGATATTGTAAAACCCCTTGTTGTGTTGTTGGTATATAAAGCAACACTTGCATGAGGGTTTGTGTGTGGATGAGAGAGACTGTATAGTGAATGTCCGGACACACCCCAAAGGGGGGAACACAATGTGTAAGATAGGGTAATAGAAAATGGTGATGGTTGTAGATTGTATCCTATTTTTTTGGAAGGAATAAATGAATGCCTAGTTATTTTCTTTGTGGATGTAGCCCATATTGGGTGAACCACGTAAATATGTCTCTCTTGTATTGTGTTATTATTCTATTTTTATTTATGCATTTAATTATCGCTCATGTTTTATTATTTAATCATAAAAATTGGTATCATAGTGAGGTTAGGGTTTTATTTACTTGAAAGGAGGGTTTCTTGGTTCAAGTGGGAGCAATGGTAGAAGAAGGCAAGTTTAGGGTTGAGAAGTTTAACGAATAAAATTATTAGCTATGGTAGTGGTGGGGCTGGTGAGCTTTGGCAGTGATGGAGCTAGTGTTCTTTGATAATGGTGGAGATGGTGTGCTTTGGTAGTGGTGGAGCTGGTGAGCTTCAGTAGTGGTGGAGCTAGTGTGCTCTGATAGTGGTGGAGCTGGTGTGCTTTGGCAATGGTGGAGCTGGTGTACCTCAATAGTGGTGGATTTGGTGTGCTTTGGTAGCGATGGAGGCTGGTGAGCTTTGATAGTGGTGGAGTTGGTGTGCTTTGATAGTAGTGGAGTTGGTGAGCTATGGAATCAGTGGAGCTAGTGTGCTTTGGTAGCGATGGAGTTAGTATGCTCTAATAGTGGTGGAGTTGGTGTGATTTGATAGTGGTAGAGTTGGTGTACTCTGATAGTGATGGAGCTGGTGAGATTTGGTGGATATGGTGTGCTCTAGTAGTTGTGGAGCTGGTGTGCTCTGATAGTGGTGGAGATGGTGTGCTTCGACAATGGTGGAGTTTGTGTGCTTTGATAGTGGTGGAACTAGTGTTTTCTGATAGTGATGGAGCTAGTGTGCTTTGAAAATGGTGTATTTAGTGTTATCTGATAGTGATGGATATTGTGTGCTCTAGAAGTGATGGAGCTGGTGTGCTTTGGTAGTGGTGGATCCGATGTGCTCTAATAGTGGTGGATCCGGAGAGCTCTAGGAGTGGTAGATCTAGAAAGCTATGGTAGTGATGGATCTAGTGAAATATGGTAGTGGTAGAGTTGGTGCGCTTCAACAATGGTAGATCTAGTGAACTTTGAAAGTGGTAGATCTAGAGTTTAAGGCTAAAAATGCTTGTTCTAGTGGTTTTATTACAAAGTTGCTAAAAATGTTTGAGATGGTTTATTGGTTGTACCACAAGTTTTTGGGAAACTATTAACTACTATAACTAGTGTAGCTTGTACCTAAAGAAGCTACTGTAACTAGTGTATTTATATCCAAAAGAGAATGGTGTAGATGCTAGTGGTGGTTTCCTAGTGTAATGTTCTCAAAGTTAGCTCCAACAATATTTGTAATGTTTTTTAAAGTGGTTTTTTGGACTATTTTGTTACCTTACCAGTATATGGTTGAGGGTAATAGGTGAAGCTAATATGTTTAGATATTGCACATGCAGTGGGAGTAGTTAGCAGATATATGTCCAATTGACAGTTGACAATGGCAATTTTTAGACCTTATGGAAAGTATTCAACAAGTGGGAGATTGTTGGAAATGTGTTGAATATTTTCCATGTTAATATATTTGGGTTAATATATTTGAACCCATGGATTATTATATTTGGGTTAATATATTTGAACCCATGGATTATTTTATTTGGGATAGTATATTTGAACCAATGGATTATTATATTTTGGTTAATATATTTGAACCCATGGATTATTATATTTGGGTTAATATATTTAAACCCAGGTTTTATGGCCATGATATTGTAAAACCCCTTGTTGTGTTGTTGGTATATAAAGCAACACTTGCATGAGGGTTTGTGGGTGTATGTGAGAGACTGAATAGTGAATGTTCGAACACCCCCAAAGGGGGGAACACAATGTGTAGTGAGGCACGCGATTGTGTATGTAAATATTTTTTGGATGGAATAAAAGGCTTGGTTAATTTCTTCGTGGACATAGCCCATATTGGGTGAACCATGTAAATCTGTGTCTCTCTTGTATTGTGTTATTCTTATGTGTTTTATTTCTACATTTAATTATTGCTCATGTTTTATTATTTAATCCTAACAATGTCTATGTAAATCTATGTTGATATATTCTATTCTTTATACAACTTTATCAAGGATTTTGAAAATAGATAAAAAAATAAATCAGCAAACTTTGTATAGTAGATTTAACCAATTGAAGCTTAACTACTTGGATCAAAAAAACTCCTTTCCACTCTGCTAGTTTCTTTTGAAATCTATCTAGGATAAATTTCCATAATCCTATTTCATACTCCCTTTAAAGAGCAACATGCCAAGATAGGTGGCTAGACATTTATTAATGCTACAACAAAAAATCCTTGAAAATTTATGCTACCTTTCAACTAGAGTATTTTTATAAACAAATATGCTCTTTGTATAATTTATTTTTTGGTTTGAAGACTTATCATAAGATTCCAAAATATTCTTGTTAGCTTTTGATACAATATCCAAAGGGAGATAACAATCATGAGATGCTAAATAATATGAAAGAAAGTAAATATTCTAGATGACTAAGATATGTAATAAACATAAATGATATATAAATGAATACAACATAGCTATGGAGGAAATGAACACTCAATCAATAAAGCTACTGGACTATATTCCACCCATCACCAATGGATGGTGATCCACACAAAATTGTACAACCTACTATAATCCCTAAGCTACTATGTCACCAACACTCCTCTTTCTTGTCTATAATAACAACGAGGCCTTACTTATATAGGTAAAATAGGATACTTGGACAACACTATCTAGTTGTACAAGTGACGCCTTTCACATTTACAACTTGCACATTGACATTTGTGCATTTATTACATTGCATGAAGTAACTAGATAACTTCCCCCTAAAGTAATATAATGTCCTAAGTATGTACCTTGGAAGATACATTTACATAACCCAAATGATGGAATATAAAATATTTCTAAAACCCCCTGTATTACATTATTTGGGTATTGAAAACTTTTAGTCTTCAATATGGATCTTCATCTTCTTCTTGGGTTTTGGCTTGGTTGGTGCAAATTTGATCTAGTTTTTTTCTTGTTGCTTCAGTCTTTATGTCATGGCTCCTTGTCTCTTTCCATTATTTATTCGTCGATGTGAGGTGTATTTGATGGACCATTGCTTTCATGATAGTGCAAGTCTTAAGAGGATCTAAATTGAACCTTTTACCTTGATTTGTTCCTTTGTAAGCCTTGTTTCTATAAGTATCAACCTTGAATTCAATGTTAGTAAATCCATATAGAATAATTTCCTGAAGATAAAAGTTTATTCTTTGAAGTAATATTCTTTCATAGTCTATATAATATTTGTGTTTGAAGTGATAGGATAAATATGAGTGATTTGTTCCATCACAATATTTGCATGGATGAAAACTCCAACAATTGATTTTTTCATGACCATATTGATTGCAATGAGTACACAGTAAGGATGATCTAGCAATTTTGGAGTTTATCTTAGGAATATCATGTTTGTCTATCTTCTTGATAAGAAATTATAACCATATGTGCATGATTGAAGTTATTCCATCTTTCCATTTTTGTATAAAGACTTGATGATAATTTTTTGTTTTGTTTTGATCATTAGATTCATTAGCTGAATCATCATAGTTGTTGATTTCAGAACTTAATTTGCATTTTATTGGTTCTTCCTTTTCTTCAGCCTTTACATCATTGTAATCCATCAGGTTTTTAATCCATATTGGTATTTTTATTATTCCATTTAACATGCTAGTAGCCATTTGTATAACCTAAATTTTTGAAATAGAGTAGTCTACTTTATATCTCTCTATATTAGGATATGCAAAAACCTGATTGAAGTATATAATCTTGATTTGATGAAATCATTAGATATGTAGGCTTCCTTATGTCTCCCTAGTAATGAGAGTATGAGCACCTAATTTTAGGTTTTGAAGAAAGCTTATATCTTCCCAACTTGACTACCTTTGATCAAGTTTTGTAGAATGTCTTATGACTCCCTAATGTTTTGGAGTATGATATAGTGATTTTGTAAAAATAAAGTTCAATCTTATAATTGATTTCTTACAATCAAAAATCAATTTATCTAACACCTTATTTCTCCTAATTTAACTAAGAACTTTTCCAATTTGAAGAGGTTATAATGTTGGAATCCTTTTGTCCTTTTTAAGAAATTTAGAGACAAGTAAAATATAATTTCCAAATTTAACAAAAAATATTTAATAACCTCTTTTTATAACCGTTAGGTTTTAATTTCTAATTTATAAAGGACCTAGTTTGATGTTGTAACCCTTATCACTCCCAAAGTTGGAAAATTAGAAAATTAATAATATTTGCAAAATATCAAAGAAATTAATCCAAGTTGAATTCCCTAATTCTCCTAGGTTGAGATGCAAATATTATTTTAATTTGGTAAGTTATCCCTGATCACTAAACTAAATTTTATACCTTATTTTATAACCTTATATCTCCAAAGTTGAAAGCAATAATAAAGTGGAATTTCACCCTTACATTTTTTATGCTAGACTCCCCACTCTTCGGTTCTCCCTTTGGCTGAATATAACAATGATGATAAGGTTCCCTTGGATGTTGGAATAAATGGAGATGTTCATATTTAATGTTAGAATGTATACACTGTTGAATATGGAAGATTTGATTTTCAAAGACTTGAAGACTTAAATACTCCTTCTCCCTTCCTTCCATGTTGTGCTTGACTAGCTTTGACTGTGTTTCACTCTCTCTGCCTGCTATAAAATTTGGACTTTAGGCACTTTAATTAGAGGAGAAAACTCAATCTTGGTAACACTTGTCACATATGTTACATATGGGCACTCCTTCTTCGTAACTCGTTCTTACTATTGGTCACTTTGTAATGCATACTCACTTGTGTGGGACTTGAGGAAAATGACAAGTGTTACCACATATGCTAGTGCGTTGAGAGTCAAATCTTCTAGTAACACATAAGAGTTGAATATTCTAGTAATGCATTGAGAGTTGAAGCTAATTTTGTATGCTTGAGCGTTTGAGAGGCAACATTCTTATAACACTTGCTCTTTAGAATATTGATGCCAAGTGGCATTCATGCTCTCTACATGTAAACATTCAACATAATTCCTTCCAAGGAGATTATTATAACTCCTTATGTATTTTAGTCTATCATTCCTTTGCTTTGCTATATTTCTTGAGAAGAAAGCAACCTTGTTTTCTACAGGTGGATTGATGAGGTGCTATGGAGCTTGAGTAGTGAATCCGATGCTTCGTTTTGTGGATGATCTTCACCAAAAAAGTAACTCCATTTTTTTATCTTCTATACCTCCAACATATTGAAACTTGTACATATTTGTAGTGTAGATGTTTTTTGTTTCTCCTTGGTAGAGGTAGACACCTTTTAGAAGTTGTTCATCTTATGTTGGTAGGAGTAGATACCTTCTTTTATAGTGTATATGTTGTTCGTCCCACATTGTTGTCTATCTCACGTTGATGTCCATCTCACATTGATGTATTTCTCACGTTGCTATTCTTTGGTAAATGTGCACTCTTTTCTCTACATATATGTAGCTTTAATGATGGCCTCTAATGGGATTTGTTTTGTAGGTTCGTACGTCCAAGATGACCCCTTCGAGTGGCTGCTATTGCTTGGAAATAAGAGTGCTTATGTTCAACCCTTCTTGGCTACTTTTCCTATTTGGATGTGCCTTTTGGAGACACATCCAAATATGCTCTTGGGCTGTAAAAAACAAGATTAAAATTGTGTAAAAAAATGTACTATAGATTGTACATTAACCTCTTTTTGCTTATGAAATTTTGGTTTTATGGTAGATTTTTCTTCTTGCAATACAAGGGTTTTGAAATTCTTGTTTATATTGTACATTAACCTTCCCATTTTTTATTGGAAACTTATATGAAATACAAGTTTAGATAACAATAAGTAGAAGCTTTTAGTTTATGCAATTTTATGCATTTTATTTTCTTGCATTCAATATTGTAATGCTTTGGATCTAAGACTCACCAAGTCTCAATCTTGAAGATTCTATTTCTGTTTTTAGTTAATTAGGTTCTCCAAGTTCTTGGAGGATTCTAACCTTTTTGGGTGGCTTCTTTTGGCCACTACAAGTTGTAGATTTTAGTGCTTCAATAGTGTCTTTAGACACTTGATACAAATCATATTTTGTGCCCTTCAAGAACACAAAAGCTAATTTCGTTTGAGAGTAGTATAATAGTGCATAATAAATATAATAGACCCTTTTTTTCATGCACTAAAAAATTCACCTTATCACTCCAATTAACTCTCAAGATAATGCACTTTAATCAATCTACTGCAACTAATCAAGAATAACTTAAAATGAATCTATAAAAGTTATTCTGCAAATTCACTACAACTAATATTGTAGGTGTAGACATATAAAATTAACAATTTTGCTAATTTAATAAATCAAATAAAAATACCTAAGCAAGACTTTGAAAATTAAAATTAATCTAAACTAATCTAATATTTCCTAATAAAACCTTAGAAACACTATAAATATTAATATAAATAACTAAACCAATTTTGAAATATTTCCTACATCTATAAAATAAACAAATAATAATAAAATAAAAGTGGTTGTGTCTATGACCAACGAGTCAATATGGAAAATTTCATAGAGCATTACAAAGCAAGGAGTTACGAAGCCCTAATTCAATGAAGAAGAGGAAATAGTTGTGAAGCCAAACGGAGGAATATGAAATAGAAGTAAGTGAAATGAGAAGGTGAAAATGAAAACAAGGGGTTTTTGTTGAAGATTTTAAATAATCCATTGCAACACAGAAAGGGGCTGTATTTTTTGGGAAAAACATATTATTTGTTTTAATGCAAATACTTCAGAAACTTGCACCTTGTAAGTAGAATCGGAGGAGAAGTATTTTCTGAGTGTTTTGGGCTAATAGTTTATCTTTCCCTTCCATGATTTTTAGGCTTATATATAGTGTTTAATGCAGTTTAATGGTTGCACTATTGAATGTTTAGAAACATGGAGTTTATTTTTGTTTCCTTAGAAGATTGCACCTAGTTTATTTTGGACCGTGCGAATGCAACTTCGATTAGATTAGGTTACATTCAGAAATTCTCACATCTCTAGTTTTGCAGGATAGGGTAGCATTATACTGATAGTAGTTTGTCTTTTAATATTTTCAGCATTTACTTTTGTTGTTTATTCATTTTGCTTCATTTTATTTATTTTTCTTCCAAAGCATTATCAAATACTTAGAATCCTAGGGTTTTATTTTACCCATAAATTCAACCAGGGGATTTTGCAGTCACTAATCATCCAGGTAATTAGTTTCAAAAGGCATCAAGGTAGATAATTATTTGGACATATTTTCATTTCAAGGGTTAAAATGAATTCATTCTGCACAAGTTTTAGCACTCATTAAAGATCAAGATAAAATTTATGCTCAAAGGGAGGGTCTACTAACCTACAATTTCACATTAATGCTTAGATAAAATGAAGTGGATCTTCCACAACATTTCCTAACTTTCACACCTTAATTAGAAGATAAAAGGAATTGTTGACTTTACTAACCTTCAATTTCACATTAAGGTGCAAATAAAAATGAAGTGGATTTTCCACAACACTTTCTAACATGCTAACAATAGGATTTTAATTTGAAGATAAAATAAACCTACTAACAACAAATACTAACCTACAATCTCACATTAAGGCACAGATAAAATGAAGTGGATTCTCCACAACACTTTCTAACTTTCATAGTTTAATCTGAAGTAAAAGGAATCCACTAATAGGGTTTTTAGGGATAAGTCACATTAATCCAAAGATAAAAGGAATTAGGAGCAGCCTCATTCATCATTTATTTTTGCATATAAGGGAAATCAAGCCCTTTTAATCAATGAACAATAAAAACATGTCAAAAATCACATAAACCATAGGCCCCTTGTTAATAATTTACTTGCAATCACTGAGGTATTTTTAGCATTAAGTTTATACAAACTTACATATTTGCATATATTATCAAGCACATATTTGTTTATGCTAAAAGGAACCTTGGAGGAATTTCATATTTCTTTGCAAGAGAGGGTTTTCATTTCAATACCCTAATTGTGATGGTGATTTTGCAATTGGGAAAAATTACCACTCAATAGAATTGGTGCTAGAAGGAGGGCCTGATTGAGTGCTTTGTGAATTGTTTATTGGAGGTTGCTTACATCTGACATTGTTGTTTTGATGTAGGGATTTCATTTTTGATAGCTAATGTGCAGGTTTAATGGTTTTGTTTTGTTTTTATGTAGGGGTTTGATATGAAATATGTTTGTCTAAAAGTAGTGAGAGTCTGAGAAGTCCTTTTTGAGTGATTGCATCTCCAAGCTGGATCCACCTCAATATATCATTACTAGATCCCAATCCATTGGGGATACTATTTTTAAAATTTTATCTCCCACTCATAGAAATAGAAAATTCGAGAGTCAAACTATTGTTATCCCACCTAGTGTACTCGTAGTTGGCTTACCTCCTATTTCTAGTGCACCTAGTGTGTCTTTACCTATTGACTCTGTTGCTCCTAGTGTTTCTTTAGGGACACCTCCATTGAATACAATGGCTCAAAATGTTGCTTGGTATGGAGCACACAGTACTCCATTGAACATAGTTGGGGATGCCCATGATGTACCCAAAAACATTGAAAGGTTCTTGCCCAAGTTTAAGTGTGATGGTCCTAGATCAGCTGAAGAACACATCCAGGCTTATAAGGATGTCTTGATCAGATTACAAGTCGAACATGAAGATGTGGCTTGTAGATTATTTCCTTTGAGTCTATATGAAATGACATATGATTGGTATATCAGTCTACCTACTGGTTCTATTACCTCTTGGGCCCAATTAGAGGTTGCTTTTGTCAATCAATTCAGGTCACCCTTAGATCCTACCATTATCTATCACCAATTTGTGACTTGTAAAAGGGGACCTAATGAGCCAATCAGGATGTTCAATTCTAGATTTTAGAAACTCTACATGAGATTGACTCATCATTTCACTGTTGATGCCAATGTGGCTCTTCAAATATATTTTGGGGTGTTAGATCCCATGACTGCCATGTTTTCTAGGAGGAACCCTCAGGTTACTACCCTTTCCCTAGCTTACTTGGAGGCCATGACCATTGAGTAGCAAATGATACTGTAAGGTGTTGGGATAACCCAATTACCCATGGTAGGGTAGTTTAGTCCTTACAATCATATCCCTATGATGAACTAGGCTATGGCACCATAGATGTCGATATTGAATACCCTACCTTACAATCAACCTTGTCCATCTATGCCCACTCATCCATCCATGCTCACCTATCCAAACACATCCATTCTTACAACTACTCCTTTGCTTCTAGAGAATCAATTGGCTACTCAAGGAGTCACTACAACCAATGCTCAGGCCTTGGCCTCATTTCCCATGCCCACACCCTTATAGAGTGTGAATCCATTCTTGAGTCAAAGTGTCCAAAACCAAAACATGATGCCAAATCAGAATATTGTAGGTTTTGGGAACCCAACTTGTCCTACCATCACACCTCAACCAAAAGAGTCAGATTCAAAGGTTGAGGAATTAGAAAATATTGTCCAAAATCTAAGCAGGGACATGGTTTAGATGCAAAAGCAAGGTTCTCAAGATCCTCAACAAAATTAAAATTTTGATTTTCAGAGGAAATAGTGGAATACAAGACCAAATAATGGGGGTGTGCCTACTCTTGTTACTAACCAAGCCAATGCTTCCACAAGTTCTAGTCAGTCCAATACAATTATCAATATTTTAGACTTGACTATGAATAGTTGGTGTAGGTTACATGCCACTAAGGAGCATAGCGAGAAAGAGTGTCTAGAATTCATGTCATCCATGAATATTCTGTAGGAAGAAGTAGATGACTTAGAGTTGGTGCCTAATGATGGTTTGCCTCACCAACCCAAGGGTAAGGGAACTACCCTAGTTGTTGAGACCTTCTGCCTAGAGGAAGAAGTGGAAGAAGAGGAGAATGATGATACCCTAGAAGAGGAAGTTCAAGCCTTTAGGCAATTTCAAAAGGGGAATCATGGTTATCACTTGAGGAATAGATCCAAAGCCCCAAATACTTCCTCTACTCCTCCAAACAACTCCGTTCTTCCACCTGATACCAAGGCCAACAATAATCCACCTCCTCCATCTTCCATTGAGTCATCTAAACTAGTTTAGAAGATGCAAAATTTGGATAGAACTTCCTATAATATCATTGAGGATATGAAGAAAACTAAAGCCAATATCACTTTGTTTGAGGTTGCTCAATTGACAAATAAAAAATATGCCTTGATTAAGGCACTTGCTCCATCAAGCAAAACCAATGATAGAAAAGCTACTGAGTCACACCTTGTATTATGAAAGGATAAAGGAGAGGTTCCTCCTTTTCTCTTAATAATTAGGATTGTAGGTAAAAACTTACACAATTGTCTAGTAGACTCAGGTGCATCAGGCAATGTCATGCCTTATATGAGTTGTCAAAGGTTAGGTTTGAAGCCTACTCCCTCAAATAGTACTATGGTTCAATTAGATAGGTCTAAAGTGAATGTGGTAGGCATGCTCCATAATATTCATATCCAGATTGCTTCTAAGCCTAGGATTCAATAATTTGTTGAAATCTATGTGGTTGACATTTTGGAAAAATATGGCATGTTATTGGCTAGATATTGGAGCAAGAATTTAAATGGCTACATGGCCACAAATTGCTCTCACATGTGGCTACCTTGGAAAGGGGTGGCCAACCAAATTCATGTTGATAGGGAGCCTAGGCTCAAAGAAATGATTATCGACTATAACATAACCAATAAAACTCTTTTGACAGAGTCAAAACTAGGGGTCTACACCATAGATATAAAAGGGGCCACCAATAAACCTAAAGATGAAATCCTTTTTGGTAGCCCATTTAATGATGAGAATATTGTGTGGATACTTAAGTTTTATGGATCCAGGTCAAAGTAGGGTTCTGGGGCTAGTATTGAGCTCACTTGTCCTAGAGGTGAACCTTTTCTTGCTACCTATAGACTACAATTCCCATGCACCTGTAACGTAGCAGAGTATGAAGCTCTAATTTTTGGATTACAACTAGCTTTGAGTAAGGACGTCAAATGCTTGAAGGTCTTAGGTGACTCAGAGTTAGTGGTCAAACAAGTCAAGGGATAGTACACTTGTCATGACAAAATGTTAAGTCATTACAAAAATAGGGTTAGAGATCTAATTGATGAGTTTGATGCTTTTAATATATCTCTAATTTCTAGAAAAGGTAATCGTGTGGTTGATTCCTTGGTAGTTGTTGTAGGTACGTTGGGACCCATTGATAATAGAAAGTTTAAAAAGTTTTCAATTGAATTAGTCCCCTATCCTTCCATACCTGATAATGTTAACAATTTGTAGGTATTTGAAAGCGATAGATATATATTTAAATTTGTGACTAATTCAGGTATTTTTGAAAACCAGGTAATCGATGAGGATCAACGATGGCAAGAAAAGGGAGAAGAAGAGAATGAGGAAACTCAAAAAATGAACAATATCCCAAAGGGGGTTATTTCACTTGAGAAGTTATTTGACATTGGCTATGAAAGCAAGAGGTGTGATAAAATTCCTCTCCCAAAAGATGCTTGTGATGTAGTTAACCTTGGGAGTAAAGAAAATCCACATGAGGTATTTATTGCCAAAGCATGCACACACCAGGAGAAAGAAGGGATAGAGCATGCCCTCAAATATTATGTAGATTGCATTGCATGGAGTTATGAGGACTTAAAGACCTATAATCAAAATATCATCATGCACACTATCCCACTAAAATTGGATTCTAGGCCTTTTAGGCAGAAACAATGGTCGGTCAACCCACTATTAGAACCCCTAATAGAGAAAGAAGTTAAGATATTGCTTGATGCAAAAATCATATTTCCTATTAGACATTCTACTTGGGTTGCTAATATTGTGCATGTTAGGAAGAAGAGTGGGGAGATCAAATTATGTATTGACTTCAAAAATCTCAATAAAGCATCACAAAAGGATAATTACCCTTTGCCTTCTATTGATGAAATTTTACAAATGGTAAATGGTTCTGAGATGATGTCCTTTTTGGATGGTTATTCAAGGTATAACCAAATTCTTATTCATCCTAATGATAGAATGAAAACTACCTTTACCACTAAGTGGGGAACATTTACCTATAAAAGGATACCTTTTGGTTTACTCAATGTAGGCGTGACATTCCAATGCACCATGGACTATGCTTTTAAAGGTCTCATAGGCAAATGCATAATTATTTATGTTGATGACATTCCTATTTTCTCAAAGAAAAGAGAAGATCACATCAAGGACTTGAGAAAAGTACTTCAAAGATGTAGGGAACATGGGATTTCTCTCAATCCTAAAAAGTGTATCTTTGGGGTAACTAAGGGAAAGCTATTGGGGCATGTGATATCAAAAGAAGGAATTTCCATAGACCCCACAAGAATAGAATCAATCCAAAATATCCCCCTCCCATGTAGTAAAAAAGAGCTAAGGTCATTCTTTGGTAAAATCAATTTTGTGAGGAAATTTATTTTTGGATTTGCAGAAATAGTAAGGCCATTGAATGATATGCTAAGAAAGGATGTCAATATAAGTTGGACAAGTGAGGCAAGGGAAGCTTTTCAGAATATTAAAGATGCTATCTCTAGTGCACCGGTATTGGTAAGTCCTGACTATACAAAGTCATTCTACATTTACACATTTGCATCTGATCATTCATTTGCAAGTGTGTTGACTCAAAAGAGCGAAGGTAATTCTAAAAATCCCATTGCTTTTATGAGTTCTCCATTAAAGGACGTGCAATTGAGGTATACTACTTTGGACAAACAAATGTATGCTTTATTTAAAATGGTAAAAAATTTAGACATTATATCTTGCATAGCAGAATTTTTGCTATTGTGCCTGATCCAACAATTAAAACTATGTTTTTGCAGAATGAACTAGGAGAAAAGTGAGGGAAATGGATCTCTACCATACAAGAATTTGACCTTGAGATTCAACCAATGAAACTAGTTCGAGGACAAGGCCTAATGAAAACAATTGCAGAAATTGATCCCCAAATATCATGTCAACAATATAGTGTAGGGGACATCACACATGATGATTGGTATGTTGACATTGTCTATTTTATTTTAAATGGTAAGTGTCCCTCTCACCTTACATCTACATAGAGGAGAGCTCTCAGGTTAACATCTACAAACTATATGATTAAATATGGTGCTTTGTACAGGAAGAATCACGAAGGGATTTTCCTTCATTGCTTGAACAAGGAAGAAGTTACCCAAATATTACATGAATTCCATGGTAAGTATGGAATGGGACATGGATCTATGAATGCTACAACACACCAGATTCTGAGAGCAAGATACTATTGGCCCCATATCTTCAAGGATGCCCATTCCCATGTGCGTTCTTGTCACATTTGTCAAGTAGTAGCCAATAGGGAAAGAAATGCGGCTATGCCATTATAGCCAGTAGTGGAAATGAGACCATTTACCCAATGGGGATTAGAATTTGTAGGGGTTATCAATCCCAATTCTTCTACTTCTCATAAGTTCATCCTTACCACCACTGATTATTGTACTAGATGGACTAAAGCAATCCCCACAAAGAATTCCACTAGTGAAGTTGTTATTCAATTTCTAGAGGATCATATTGTAACCAGATTTGGAATGCCTAATTCAATTGTTTGCGATAATGGTTCTACTTTTTATTCAATTCATTTTGTAGGTTGGGCTTACGACAACAAGGTGAGCATTAAATTTTCATCCAATTATTATCCTCAAGGTAATGGTTTGGCTGAATATTCTAATAAAAAATTGTTATCTATTATTAAGAAATTGCTTGAATGAAATCCTCGTGATTGGCATAACAAATTAAAATTCACACTATGGGTAGATAGAATAAGAATCAAAGAGTCTATTGGGACATCACCATATCATTTGGTATATGGGCAAGATCCGATTTTTCCTACAAATCTAAAATTGCAAACATTACAATTTATGAAAGAATATCTTGAAACTGATAATCAAATTGAAGCTCATTTAACTCACCTAATGCATTTAGATGAAAAGAGAGAAGAGGCTTTGCTTCATCTTAGAAAACATCAAGATATTGTAAAACGATGGTTTGACAAAAGAGCTAAAATTAAAACTTTCAAGATTTTTGATTTAGTGTTATTGTGTAATTGTGAGACAAGCAAAGTCTCCCCAAGATCGAAGAATGCTCCATGAGATCAATCACACATAAAAGAGGTAAACCCATAACAAAAATATTGAGTGGTAAAACCCTACTTCAAATGAAGAAGGAAAACATCCACTATGAAGCTCACTATATTACTCAATGATTTAACAGTACAAGAATGCTTCAATGTTATGCAACAATATGCATCAACATAAACTACAACACAAGTCAATATGACAAGATATGATTAGATATGATAATATGTAGTAGAAAACACACCTATTTAAAGAGAATCGTTTCTACTACAACTCTAAATTTTATCACAATCTAATCTTATCACAATCTATCAAATATTAGAAAGTGCTTTAGTTACTTTCTAATTTTATCACAATTTAATCTTTGAGATATGTGATAAGTGGCATCTATCAAATATTAGAAAGTGATTAGTTACTTTCTAATATTTGCTAGAAAAGGGAAATAACTTTTTCCCAAGAAATTAAATATTCCTAGCACCCTTAATTTATTTATTAATTGGGTAGGAATATTTTACATAAGATAGAATTATATTCTAATTCAAATATTATTCTTTAGACTTTATATTTTAGTCTAAGAATAATTTACACAATGTTGCATTATATATTTCAACACTCCCCCTTAATGAAATATTGGGGAAAGGAATTATGAGACAAAGAAACATTCTCCCCCTAAAGATATAAACATGGATGAGAATCAAATGAGTAATATAGTTACAATGATATTCTATGACAAAGAATGGTCTACAATAAGGCACCAATACAAAATGGGCTAAAATGAGACTGCAAGCCCCAAATAGAGTAGCTTCAGATACAAGTAACTTACAAAGCCATCCATCAACCACAAGTGGTTGCAAATGACAAGAAGAAAATATCACAAGGGTGTCTTCAGTAAGCTTGCAAAATCCCAAATGGAAGTACCTGCAAGCTACAAGCAGCTCAACATAAGATCATTTAGATACATCATCATAAATATATTCACCACAACATATATGAATATCCAAAGATGATAACAAAACTGATCTAAAAAATAGTGAACTATAAGTCATCACAAAAAGATGCCAAGCCATACTTATAGTCACATGCTATATAGTTGATAAAAAAATATCATGTACAAAGTTGCATAAAGTAAACAAGGAGTACCATGATAATACAAACTCTAAGGTACCATGTACAAAAGCAGCACAAGGCTAACAAAAAAAGTACCATGTACAAGAGTTTCATAAGTTATATCAAAATAATAAAGTGTGCACATCGGTTTCATAAAGCCAACCATAAAATATCATGTACAAAAGTACCATAAATGCTAACAAGAAAGAACCATGATAAACCAATTGCATAATGCCAACTACATAAAAAAACATGTACAAAGTTGCATAAAGCAACAAGAAAGTGCCATGTAAAAGAGTCGCATAAAGCAATTGCATCATACAACATAATTGCACAATGCCATCTACAAAGTAACATGTACAAAAGTTGCACAAGGTAAACAAGAAAGTACCATGTTCAAAAGAGATGCAAAAAGAAATTATACCACCAAATATCAACTCATATATATAGCACAAAACACCTCATAAGGATGAATTTTTCATCACACAAGGGTAACTACACTTCATTCCTACTTGAGGACAACTTCACAAAACCAAGTGAGTCCCTCAGCTTACAAAACTACTCCTTAGGAAGAGGTTTGGTGAACAAATCAGTAGAATTAGAAGATGATGAGCAATAATCCAACTGAATAGTCCCATCCAATACCTTCTCTCTGATAAAGTGAGCTTGGATTTCAACATGCTTTGTCCTTTGATGCATTACAATATTTTTAGCCAAGGCAATAGCTGATTGATCATCATGAAAGATAATCATGAACTACTATAACCATCTTGCAATAAACAACTATAACCATATTGTAATTGAATAAACCAAGATCAACTTGCAATAGATTAACTTACAATAAGAAGGTAACTAACCATAACAATCATCTTGCAACAAAATAAACTAACTGGAATTGAACCATAAAATATTTGTTAAATGTTAGATAGTCAATAAGTTAGTAAGTTAGTGTTCATTTTAAGGTTTTGCTATAGCCTAATGAATTGCCAATTCATCTCACCCAAGGTCAACCAAGCTACCCAAAAGGGTATGGGTACGAGGACCTGAAAAGGACTTGCTACCGATAGAGTGGATTCTTTTGGATTCAATAGGTGTTTAGCAAATATAAACTATGTTGCAACATTAAGTAAATTTTAATCAAATACTAAAGTTGTGGTTAGGAAGTTGATTCATTTTTAACCTTCTTGATTAATATGAAAATTAGTAAATTGCAAGTTAGTAATTAGATTAGTTAAGATGCAAAATGTAAGAAAGATGAACAAGAGATAGTGAAGACACAAAGCAAAACACAAATACACACACTATCTCTTTTTCTCTCTCCCTCTCACTCTCTTTTCATTATCTTTTACTTTCATAATGAGAGATACAAGTTACATTAATTTATAGTATATTTCAAGCAAATATTGAATAGAGATTAGAAGAAATTAATAAAAATAGGGGAAGAGAGTGAAAAAATTGATCCGAAATTGCCTTGTATACTCTAAAGCATACATGGATAACCTTGCAAAACAAGCAAACTCACAAACAACCATTGTTAATGTGAGACAAAAAAAATATTGCATTTTAAGGAGAATAATAATAATTTTTAATACAAAAATTGCTTAAAAAAAATGCAATTAAATTAATAAAATTTATTCTATTAATAAAAAAAATTGCATGAAAAAGTTTAAAGATTTTTATAAAGCAAAACTTTTTCAAAAAACAAAACTGTTTTTTTTTAAAAACAAAACCATTTTTTTTTTAAATAAATAAATAAAAAAAATGACTATATATGGAAATAGGGGTTTTTGGGTCTTTCGGATGCAACCATGGGGTCCGTTTGGCTCCAAAAACCTTTCTAGAAAAATCTTAATGTCAAAAAAAATTATAGATTTAAAATGAAAATACTGTTTGCAAAAGATCTAACAACTAGATCTAAAAACATAATAAATATATAAACCCTAATGGCATATTTGCAAAATAAGTTTACATAAAATACCCAAATATCAAATGCATGCAAAAAAAAAAATATACCTTAATGGGTTTTTCACCTCAAAGGATTGAAGACACTTGATGGAGATCTCAATCGCTCTAATACCAAATGTCAGACAACCAAAGTCTCCCCAGGATCAAAGAATGCTCCACAAGATCAATCACACATAAAGAGGTAAACCCACAACACAAATATTGAGTGGTAAAACCCTACTTCAAATGAAGAAGGGAAACATCCACTATGAAGCTCACTATATTACTCAATGATTCAACAGTACAAGAATGCTTCAATGTTATGAAACAATATGCATCAACATAAACTACAACACAAGTCAATATGACAAGATATGATTAGATATGATAATATGTAGTAGAAAAAACCCCTAGAGAAGCTTCTCTACTACAACCCTAAATCTTATCACAATCTATCAAATATTAGAAAGTGTTTTAGTTACTTTCTAATTTTATCACAATATAATCTTTGAGATATGTAATAAGTGGAATCTATCAAATATTAGAAAGTGATTAATTACTTTCTAATATTTTATAAAAAAGGGAAATAACTTTTTCCAAAGAAATTAAATATACCTAGCACTCTTAATTTATTTATTAATTGGGTGGGAATATTTTACATAAGATAAAATTATATTCTGATTCAAATATTATTCTTTAGACTTTATATTTTAGTCTAAGAATAATTTACACAATGTTGCATTACATATTCCAACAAGAATAAGGCTCATGAAAAGAAAGGTGATCATGATAAGTTTGATTGTTTGTGGCTTGGTCCTTACCAAATTTCTGAAATCCTTGGTGAAAATACTTTCAGGTTGAAAGCTTTGAATGGATATGATATTCACTTGCCTGTGAATGGGCAATTTATCATGCACTACTTTCACCCATGAGGCAATAGAATACTTGTATCATTTGTATAATGTTTATGTATTATGTAGATTTAGGGTTTTGTATTTTTACTTTTATGATTGTCTTGGTTTGGCATTTTTTGTGCATAAGGTTGCAAGTTTACTTCTTGCTTTCTTATCAGCTTTCATTCGTTTAGTGTAGGGTGTTGCTTTTCATTTTATTGTGTTGGTTTTCTCCCTTTTTTTGTGGTAATATTTGGTGAAGGGCACTAACTCCTAGTTCCTTGGTTGGTAGTTGGTCCTTTGTTAAGTAGGTTGGACTACCTAGTTTGAAAATAGGTGAAATTGAGGAAAATGGGGATGAAATTGCTTAGTGATCATTCTTATATTTTGGGACAAAAATGGTGGAAAGTGGAACAATGAAATATTTTGCTAAAGCTCCACATATAACTCACATGTTAAAGTGTATTATGTGAAATATTGAAGGATGAAATCATTTTGGTGTGCAAATTAAGGCAAAAATCTAACACGCTCCATCTCTAGCTTCAAATACTTTCTAACCCATGTGGTGCATAAAATTTTGCAAAGCCATTTAAAAAAAAGAAGAAGAAAAGGAAAAGGCAAGCAAAGGAAAACCCGCTTAAATTAGTCACCAGTTTTGGATAAAATCTACTAGGGCTATAGATGCCTGACTGGTAGTAGGGCTCTGTCTAGACAAAGCTTGTTAAAAAAATGGCTTTACAAAATATTAATCAAACACAAGGGTGATTTAGATAAAATCTACCAGGGCTTTAGATGCCTGACTGGTAGTAGGGCTCTGTCTATAAAAATTCATTTTCTGAGTGATACTTCATAGCATAAATGCAAAATAGATGATGGAATGTAGATTGTTTCAAGAGTACAAAATGAATCACTTTCCACACACTCAACAATGGCAAATGGTTTATTTATTTTCATTTGAAGCTATTCATTCCCATTTTCTCTAGATATTGCTTTATAACATATATTTCTATAATCTAAGGTTTTCTTTGTTTTATACTGGGTTCATTTGAGATGCTCAAGAGCATTTCCTAGCAGAGTCGCCATTTGTTGTGGCCATTGCACAACTAGCCCCAAATTTGGGAATTTTGGGTTTTTGACAAATTTTTGGTTTCATTTAATTGACAATTTTGGTTTTGTTCCTACCAATGAAATTGCTTTATAGGTTTTTAGTTTTTTTTGGTGGTTCAATTTATAATATTTTGATTAATTTTAATGTTGGGAATTAAATCAATTGAAGCAATTGAAATTAATTAGAAGAGTTTTAAATTATATATATATATATATATATATATGGTCTCAATTTTAAAATATTAATGCAACCTTAATGAGGCTATGAAAGATTAGTTTATTTTATTAAAGATTTTATTATGAAAAGTTTAATTAATGTGAGTCTTCTTCATTACAGGTTACCGAAGAACGGGGCCAACGACTAGATTATGGCCAACATAGCGATGACAGACCCCACCCAATACTGTCACCAAAATAGGGATGTGACCATGTGGATCAACATTCAAGATGCAGGTGTGGATGAGGTGGTTGATGCAGGCCATGAGCAGTGAAGATATCATGGACCATGGATGTAGCATCCATGATGAAAGACCCCAATGCTAGAGGATGATGACATGAAAAACTTGATGAGACATGGATATGGTTGATTGGGATGACCACCTAGACAACGTAGATAGGACCAAAAATCATGGGGATTAAGGGCGGGAGGCCAAAGTGAGTAGACAAATCGCATGTTGGGAGGATCCAAATGCGTGAAGGACATTGAATTGATAGTAAACATGGATGGAGAGAGTTTGGAGAGCTGAAAAATATCTTTCATTTAAAATATTGGTCATAGAAAATTTTACAGTATAGCACCTAAAATGATAAAAGTGAAAGAATACTAGATGGCACCAGAATTAACATAGTCTAAATAATATCAAGTCTTGTATGTGGACATGAGGTACATAGTGATGGCATTTAGGACTGAAGTTCACCGTGGTAGCATAGAATTCTTGGATACTTGGAGTTGGTGAAAGATTCATGGTAATCAACTCTATACCATTTGATAAATGAACCATAGTCCTCTGATGCCCACCTTTGTTCATACATAATGCATTATTGTTAATGATAGGGAGAAAGAATAATATACGTGCAGATCGACTATTTGATTCTCTAGAGGCTTCTAAACAACAAAGTGCTACTATGTTGTGAACGAACATGAACATCCATTTTGGATAAATATGAATGGTGACATGGCACCACAGATAAGGAAAATCATGATGTTGAGAAAAATTCGACAGTGAGATCAATGACTATTGTAGATTTTGGAAGCATTGATGGACAACATGAGAAAATAGGAGAATATGGTGACATGAATGAATGAGGCAGGTTGCATGGGAAAATTGCTATGAGTGGCACCTTATTCATAGAAAAGTCACCGATAGAGCTTGAAGCTTTGTTAGTGTTTTAAGAGTAGTGTTGTAGAGAATCTCGTCTATTATTATAATTTGATTTAAATGGGCATAGTAGTTCCATTTTGAACTGGGTAGAGCACAGTTGCACATGCTAGAGGATGAAGCACAAATGGTTTTGGCAGTGATAACATCTGGTCATGCATAATTACTATGATGTATACTGTGGATACAACCATATTTGGGTAACACAGTAGCCTGAATGAATGCAGATGAAACTTAAGCCCATTACCTTCTACACGGTGGTGTGGATAGTAATGTGGAAACTCTATTTTCATTGTGCAAGTCGTCAAGCTAGTTAAAAAATACAGTGATATAATGACAGTGGATGCACATTACAAAAATTATCAAAATATTACATAAAAAACTATTATAATGGTGATCATCGGATGAAATAGGGATGTGGTAAATAATTGTGATAGCATGGTGGAGAAAGGAGCCTTTATTCTTTATCAATTACCACTATTATAATCCCAAACATGAAATGATACATCAAACGTAGTTATGCAAGATTTTAGAATATTGTGTGTATAGGTTGTATTCGGGAGGGTGTCAAAATAGTTAAATAACAAGGTGTCCTCGATGAGCGCAGAGAAATGGATGTGATGCAACTATCATAGGAAGACACAATGAGCTTGGTTCTGTCAACGATGGTTTCAGTCATGTTTTAGGAGATATTACAAAGCGTAATGATGACAAGTGTTATAAAATATGTTGTTGATCCACATGGGCATTTTTTCTCAGAGAGGTACAATGGGCAAAAATATCTAAAGAATAATCAATGATGTTTAAAAAGGAATTTTGGGGCCCAATAATTGGGGCATGGTGATGTAGGGATCAATTTTAATGGATCTCTAATAATAATAAAAGAAAAGTGATTGTGTCTATGACCAACGAGTCAATATGGAAAATTTCATAGAGCATTACAAAGCAAGGAGTTATGAAGCCGTAATGCAATGAAGAAGAGGAAATAGTTGTGAAGCCAAATGGAGGAATACAAAATATAAGGAAGTGAAATGAGAAGGTGAAAAGGAAAATGAGGAGTTTTTGTTGAAGATTTTAAATAATGCATTGAAACACAGAAAGGGGGTTGGATATTTTTGGAAAAATAAGAAGATTATTTGTTTATAATGCAAATACTTCAAAAAATTGCACCTTGTAAGTAGAATCAGAGGAGAAGTATTTTCTGAGTGTTTTGGGTTAACAGTTTACCTTTCCCTTCATGCTTTTAGGATTATATATAGTGTTTAATGTAGTTTAATAGTTGCACTATTGAATGTTTAGAAACATGAAGTTCATTTTCATTTCCTTAGAATATTGCACCTAGTTTAATTCGAACCGTGCAAATGCAGCTTCAATTATATTATGTTACATTCAAAAATTCTCACATCTCTAGTTTTATAGGATAGGGTAGCATTATACTGATAGTAGTTTTTCATTTAACATTTTTAGCATTTACCTTTGTTGTTTATTTATTCTACTTCATTTTATTCATTTTTCTTCCAAAGCGTTATCAAATACTTAGAATCCCAAGGTTCTATTTTACCCATAAATTCAACTAGGGGATTTTGTAGTCACTAATAATCTAGGCAATTAGTTTTAAAAGGCATCAAGGTAAATTATTATCTGGACGTCTTTTCATTTCAAGGGTTAAAACAAATTCATTATGCACAAGTTTTGGCACTCATTAAAGATCAAGATAAATTTGGTGCTCAAAGGGAGGGTCTACTAATCTACAATTTCACATTAATGCTCAAACAAAATGAAGTAAATATTCCACAACATTTCCTAACTTTCACACCCTAAGATGAAGATAAAAGGAATTTTTGTCTTTACTAACCTTCAATTTCACATTAAGGTGCAGATAAAAATGAAGTGGATCTTCCACAACACTTGCTAACATGCTAATAGTAGGATTTTAATTTGAAGATAAAATAAACCTGTTAAAAATAAATACTAACCTACAATCTCACATTAAGGCATAGATAAAATGAATTGGATTCTCCACAACACCTTCTAACTTTCACAGTTTAATATGAAGTAAAAGGGATCCACTAACAGGGTTTTCAAGTATAAGTCACATTAATATAAAGATAAAATGAATTAGGAGCAGCCTAATTCATCATTTATTTTTGTATATAAGGGAAATCAAGCCCTTTTAATCAATGAACAATAAAAACATGTCAAAATCACATAAACCACAGGCCCCTTGTTAATAGTTTACTTGCAATCACTGAGGTATTTTTAGCATTAAGTTTATACTGACTTATATATTTGCATGTATTTTCAAGCAAATATTTGTTTATGCTAAAATGAACCTTGGAGTAATTTCTTATTTCTTTGCAAGAGAGGGTTTTCTAACCAAAATATTGACTCTAATGGTGATTTTACAATTGGGCAAAATTACCACTCAAAAATACTCTTACTTTATTTTTGGACATTCATTCTTTGGATGTTTTTTTCTACACCTTGGATAGAAAAAGGCCAATGCTACCTTTGTCTCCTACTTCTTCTTTTGTAGCTAGAATGTTTCTAATTTAAATGCAAGAGATGATTAAAAATCACTTGTTATGTTTACCAACAAAGTTTCTATTTTTTCCTTGGTTATAGATTTTTCATGTTAACAATTTTCCTTTTCTCTTGGAATAATTTTCACACAAATATTGGATATATTGCATTTTATCACACTCATTATTTTTATCCTCTAGTAATAATCTCATATCAAGGTCTAAAATAGTACCTTCTGCAAGTGATTTCCACCTCTGAGTATTAGATATATCATCAAATCGGTCATGGTTATATTTTGATCCACTAGCTACTCTTGTGCCATATAACATATTATCACGCCAGGGTGACGCAAGTGGAGAGGATTATCTCTTTTTAGGGGACACCTTTGACTCTTTTGCAAGTATGTCTAGAGTAATCTAAACTTGTGGTTGTTGGATGTCCTTTGTTTTGTTAAGAAATTGTTCATTAGGTCCTCTAGGTCTTGGTGGACTCATGCATCTCAAGTAGTGGATCTATAGGTAAGGTAATTTGAACATGCACTTTCATTATGACTTACTCTATGGACCCTAAACACTATAATTATGACATCTCCATGACAATGATGCCAAAATGATAGGTAAAAATGGTTGAGTCTTGGTAAATCATGTCAATTCAAGAATCATAATCTTGTGAGGTGCCATACATAGTATATGCATGTAGTGTGGGAATGAATATCTTTTTTATGCTTAATTTTTAATGGGAGTGTAAGTTTTTATATGTAGTCATATCCTACACTTGGGAAGGTGTAGGCACTACACCTTTAGTTGGGTGTAGGAACCTCCTACACCCATCAAGATCACCTTTCAAATGTCTTCATCCTTGGAAGTAGTAAACTTTTCAAAAAATTCTAATTCCACATGGGACCTCGATCCAAAGATGCAAAAGAATCAGTAAAAATCTATAACTACACACATGCACAACTTAAAACACCAATCAAACATAAGTACCAATTATTTTATTAATTATAGGCAATAGTCATACAAAATACATTTCTAATGTTAATTAAACTAGTGAAAGTGCCCCCACAAATACAAACAAAATGAGCATTTCTTGTGCTCATCAATTTGCATCCAAGGAAAAAAGCTACCATGTTTTGGATCCTTCACTAGTAGATTGGATATCTCTTGTGAGCCACCATAACTATAGGAAATTTTCATTACATGTAAGATTTTACTGACATCAAATAAAAGTAATAAAGTGACCAATTTCACCCACAAGACCAAAATTCTAAACAAATAGCATAAATCAGAGTTCTAGAGAGAGGCTAAAGGGGTAAAAGTGCAAAATAAATAAAAAAACTAGACTCTTGGGGAAAGTTCAAATAAGAACTAAAGCAATAGTGTGGTAGTTAGACCCTCTAAGATAAAGATAACCACAAAATTGTAAAAACTAAAGTTTTAATAAAATTCTAGGTCTACATCACGTGCAAAATAATGATCACTGGGATTGTAAAAAAAGGGTTACTAGGAACAAGCACCAACTAAATATAGTGGGAGATGACATTCCAAAAGTAAAGGAGGTAAATAATGGGGTCCACACAATCAACACTAACCTTGGGATTAATAAGAGACTTCCATAACAAGTAGGAGTTGCCTCAATGATCATCACCAAACTCTATTTTTCCAAAGGAAGGAAGGCTCATAAATACGATGCTCAAAAGGAATTACTAGTTTATAGAGCATTGAATGTGGAAGGACTCCAAACTAGCCTCAATTTTTCCAAGTGTAAATGCATATTGATACCTCAAGCCAAGGAGCAATAAAAGTTGTAGGTTCCTACCTATCTCAAGGTAAAGGAGAATTTTGAAATTGAATTTTGGATTGATTGTATAAATGCCCAGATTTGAGTCTGGAAAAAGAGAAAAGAATTGCATATTTATGCCTAGTATCTGGCCTTGTGTATAGTTTTCAATTAGTAATTTTGTGTATTATTATGGAATAAATCCTTAAGCTATTTTATGTATAGTTATTGAGCCTCTTTATTTATGGAATGCATGTATAAAAGGTTTATATAGATATATAAGCAAGGAGCTGTCAAGAATTTCATTATATTATGGTCTTTGTGTGTATGTCAATTTGTATTGGGAAGATGTGATTAGTATCTTCCCTAGTTATATATTTTTTATGGATGTATGGGTATGCTATACTAAAACCATGTTCATTTTAATTATCATGAATGATGCATGTGTTTATTTTTTCCACTAATATATAGAAGATTTTGTGATCTCAATGCATCATCGCCCATAGATTAGAACTATTTGTTTTATTTTTTCTCTCTTCCCCTTTTCATGGTAAGATATGGTAGAATAGGTTATTTTAGGAGAATTGAGTGTTAAATATAACTTCCAATAGGCATTCAGCCTTAGAAACATCCCTATAGGTTATCCTTTGAGTTGCATCCCATGCTCTCAAGACTTTTGGACTGTGTGCTCTTCATACAATGTGGGTATTGTTCCCATATGTCTATTACAACAGATGGCCAAAACATTTTGAGATACCAACAAAAATCTATAGAATAAACACAAAAAGTAAAAAAATTATTTTTAATACTAAAAAGTTACATTATATCCTAGGTTGCTTCAATGGGGTAACCTCCTTTAAGAGCAAATCTCAATACAATATAATTATTTAAGATGCATTGCCTTTCTTACAATGCAATATATAATGATATGTCAATTTACCCTATTGCTCTAAGATTAACAAAATATAGGTATTTAACCCTAACCCTAATGATCAAACGTCACCTTTACATTCAAAGGGGATGCCCACTAATTATTAACTAAAATATTACAATTAATTAATAAAAAATTTAAGACATGAGGTCCTAATATTACCTCCACATCATGAAAAAAATTTGTACTCAAAGTTAAATATGAGGAAACTATTTCTAAAGTTGATATAGTGATTTCTGAATGGCATCTTCATTAATCCACACCATTATACCAACAAATATATAAAAGTTTGGTTACATAGGTAGCATTGTCATCAATACTAAATAGCCTCTAGTTCTAGAACAATTGAATATTTGTCATTTAGTTTAGATAGTGTTGACTAAACTCAAATATATTGTCCTAGGGCCTTCTTCAAGCAATATATATGGAAAATAATATGTGTATTGAAATATGGTAGTAGGTCGTATTGGAATTCACAAAATTTTCCAAAAATATTTTGAAACATATATTTACCATGATCATAGTTAGAAAATATGCAAGAGTGATTGAAGATAGAAATGATAAATGAAATAAAAGGAAACCAAGAGATAAATGATACAAAATGAATAAGGGGTAGGTTCCCATAGGCACCTCATAATATTTCACATATAATACAAATTGATACAATGGATCAATCATTGGGGGTATTTATAGTGATACTAAAAGTCCAATTAGAGTTAACCTCAAGCTAACATTAACTTGACTTTGAGGTTAAATTATAATAAAATAATAATAAATTACACCCTTTAATCAAGGTTATCCATAAAGGTGGATTAATCAATATCACCAAGGGCAAAATGTGAAGGGTACCATTTAGGATTATATGGGTATGCTTGTAGGCTTACATAAATTACTCCTAAAGTATTTACATGAAATGCCCATAGGCTTACATATACACTTACCGATAGGATACAATAATAGTGCTCATAAACACTTACACTTTTGGCATTGACCTAACAATATTAGATTACACACATTTTAACACCCCCATAAATTGAACTGAGGGGCCAAGGAGAGGAGGCATTAGAGGTAACACCTTCCCCTTGTAATGTATTCTATAGTGGGCCTCTGCTTTATTGTCTTCATCCTCTTCTTCATCACTGGAAAGTTTGTATCTAGCTCTCAAGAATTTTATCTCAATATTCTTCAATCTTGTAATGCATTTTTTGATGGAGTGTCCTTTCTCTTTATAATACTTGCAAGTATTTGAATTCTTTGAAACCTTAGACTTGTCCTTGGAAAATTATGCCTTATATTCCATTAATTTGAAGTCCTTTGGATGAGCATGTGTATGAGAAAAAGTTCCATAAATTTTCATTGCAACTTCATATCAATGAGAAGCTTGAAATGTCCTTCAAGAGAGATAGGTTGTGGATCCTTGATATTCATAGAATTCACATAAATAGCCAATACAACTATATGAAAATAAGTTAGAATATTTAAAGTAATAGAATTGAAATACTCTTCACCACCCTTTACCTTGCCTCTTGTCATAGATAATTCAACTTTTTGGGCTTTGAAGTGAGATATGTAGTCTTCAACACTACTAAAATTTGAAAATTTAAGATTAGAAATCTGTCTCTATTTTTTTAACTTCACTAATGATTACTTTTTCATAGTCTTATTTCATAGTGATTCATGTTGGAAGTATTACATTATTTCCCCCCCTTGTAAATATTAGTTTGGTATATTATTTATATTTTATATAATGTATGTGTCAATATGAGAGAATGTGCAAGGTGTCAAGAGAGATAATGAAGAGTCACATGATATGTGACAATATGAGAGTTTTATACTTATGAGGAATATGAATGGATATATCTCCCAACTTTTAGAGGAGATCATTAGTCATGTAAAATTATACATTGGAGAAAATATCTTGGAAATGTAATTAATTTGCATTATACTTTTTATCTTGTGATATTGTATTTGAGTTATGAGATATTGTTGTTATTTTAATACTATGTTAGTAGCATTTATTTTATTTATATATGATCCTATACAAATCTTTCTATGAGTTAATCTATATTAAAATCCATTAATCCATACCTTAATAGGCTTTGTTTTCTCTCTTATATGGAGAAATACATTTAGTTCAACTAACATGAAAAAGAGTTCAAGAGCTTCCTCCTTCATATTAACAAGTTCATGATCATTGAAACCTTCTTCTAATTCATCATTGAAAATAAACTAAATATTTTTGTTTTTGAGTAATCCTACCATTTTAAATAACCAAGTGCTATACTTTTACCCATTAAGGCAAGTGACATACCCTAATGAATTTATTTCACATATAAATCCCATGCAAAACTATAACATATCTATAGGTTGATGTCAAAATTGCATAGAGCTTGAAAAACCATGTAATATAGAAAAAAATGGGATCCAAATGCTTTCATATACACAAGTTATAGCCTCTAGAAGTTTTGGTATATCAACACTTAAATTAGAAAAAAATCAAACTGTCAAATCTGATGGCTTTTTATGCCTTAATATTAACATAAAACTTCTAGGATAAATATCATAGGATCAAATATAATATAGCCACAATACAGTAAGATCAAGATAATAATATGAGTAGAATAGTATGAGAAAATTAATATGTAAAACAAGGCTTATAATATATCAAATAATATTCATTAATAAATAATATGAATGTAAATAGCTTGAATCATACATGTACAAAGCATCTAGCACAACTTACAATATTAATTGCTCAAAATGTATGCAATATCTATAACACCACTTTCTATTAAAAATACTATCTTCATAATCTAATGCTCAAATATACTTGGATGCTTGGATACTTGGATACTTGGATGTTTGTATCCTTATCTATGGATTACTATATAGCTATAGTAGAATGACTCTTTGGATACTTGACTATTCCTTTCCATATGCCAAGTTTTATGACTCTTGGCTACTCTACTTGACACTTGCATACACATGACTCACTATTGTATGCACACCTAGACATGAATATTAACCTTCACTTTGAACACCCTAATATAAGATACTTGTGCACAAATTTTTATTACATATTTGATCTATTACATACAAGACACTTGTGCATATATACTCAACTTACACTTGCACACTTACTCACATGACACTTGTGCATTTCCTACACATACACACTTACATAGAAAGGGAAAATACAACTCACACTCTAAACTATAACTCAACCCTAATCTAATATTTACAAGTTGTACCATGAAGGTACCATGGGGGTACATTAGCATGTACCAAATAATGTAATATATGCCAACAAAATCTTAGAAAATTATTTTCAAATAAAATTTGGCCACTTGACTTGATCATATTGGATACTTCTTCAATTGATAAATCACAGTTTGATAGGTTCATTTATATGAATGGTTAGGATTACTCTACATATATATGTAATTGTATTTTTAAGGATTCATAACTATATGGGCTTGAATATGAGATATTTCCCAAGCAGATGAGCAAGCTTACCAATACACCACATGCGTTTGAAGATATGGACTAATACTCTTTCTCAAAGAAACCCTATATTGAGTGAAGAAAAAAGAACACACTGTGATTTGAAACCCTCACTTGTCAACTCCAATGGAGGGCTCCAAATATGATGTCAACTACTTACTTGAGGTTAGAGAAATAAAAATATCTTCAATGACTAATAAGTTAGTGCGTATAATTGTGCCTTCAAAATCCATGAGTGCATGGTGATGCTTCATTTTTTTTTCAAAAAATATTTGAGATATTTGAATTGACATCCTCCTCACCATAAGCAAGTTTATCAACCATTATGCTGTATGCATAGTTTTGAGCTAAAAAAATCATAAACTAAAAATAAACAATACCTTATAAATATGTTGTGATAAAATAAGTCTCTAGGTTTTGAACTAGTGGTCTCTAGAGTTCAAAACACAATACCAACTACTATGTCATAGCTTTCTTTATTTTTGAACAATATAGTCATCATTTTGAGGGTTAGGGAGGGTGCTTATGTCAACTCCTACATCAACCATAGGAGACACCCTCTTAGAGATCACACCTCAAAAAATTACCCCTTGGATATTTAAACTTGTAGGATATTATTTACCAATAGAGCGTATTACAAGTGCACAACTCTCTCAAATGTGAGGGAGTTAAATCTACTGATAGAGGAGGTAAGTCATTTAGAGAAAAATAAAAAATATATAAGGGACATCAGACCTACGATGACAAGGGGGTAAGGGAAAGTGCTTATCATTGCACTCATATCCAAGTGCAATAAAGGACTACACAAATTAGGAAAGTATGAAGAGCATGGAGCATATGGGACAAGAATGCACCTAACCAGGGTTTTGCATAGTGGTAAATTTTGCAATTTAGCGTGAAAATTAGGATTTTCAAAATGTTAATTTTGCAAATTTTGGGTCCATAGACGTCAGCCCGTTCGCACAAAAATTTTGGGATCTAATTTTTTTAAGGGTAAATTCACCCCATTTTCATAAGGTTTCCCATCTAATTTTTGCCCTAAATTTATTAAAAATAAGAAATATCCCACCCAAATCGCCCCTTGTACCCCTATATATAGCTAACCCTGACAACGACTCCCATACAATTACAATATTTTTTTCGAATAACGAGAGATACAAAGTAGAATACGATTGGCTAAATGCCACCATCATAAGGTGAGTGGTATAAGGTGAGTGGCATAAGGTGAGTGGCATAAGGCAACTGACATAAGGTGACTAGTGAAAGGTGATTGGTAGAAGGCAATTGGTAGAAGGCAATTGGCAAAATATGGCTGGCATAAGGTGATAGGTCTGAGGCAACCAAAATAAGGCGAGTGGCATGAGTCAAGTGGCATAAGGTGATTGGAAGAAGGCAACTGGCATAAGGTGATATGCATAAGGCGACTGGTAGAAGGTGACTAGAAGTAGGTGACTGGCATAAGGTGACCGACATAAGACGACTGACATAAGATGACTAGAATAAGGCGACTGGCAGAAGATGACTAACATTAGGTGAGTGGCATAAGGTGAGTATCATAAGGTGAGTGGTATAAGGTGACTATCATAAAGCGAGTGTCATAAGGTGAGTGGCAGAATGTGACTGGTTAAAGATGACTAGCTAAAGGCGAGTGGCATAAGGCAATTGGTAGAAGGCGACTAGTAGAAGATAGCTGGTAGAAGGTGACTGGCTGAAGGCAGGTGACATAAGGCGATTGACATAAGGTGACTGGAAAAAAGTGAGTAGTATAAGGTGACTCAATTTATCAATATGTTTCTTTTACCATTAAATTTCATTTAAAATTTTATTCATGGACACTCAATAAGGAGGTTTATTCTGCTTGTGAATGATATTCTTGGGATATATATTCTACTATCTCTAGAAGTAGTCTTTTTTATACCAGTTATTTTCATTTTTAATAATGATGTTCTTTGTTCATGTTATTCTTCTGTTCATACAGGTAAAATGCCAACTACAGGCAGTGGAAAGAAGGGAGGCTAGTATTCCAATAAAAGGAGTATCCTCAAATACTTTCATAATATTTATAAACTCAGTTAGCCATCAACATCTGCACAAACTAAAGGTATGAACACCTTTACTCACCAGTTAATTTTTTTACTTTGTTAATTTTAAATATAATATCTTCATCCATAAAGAAGTGTGATTTTTGGTTGATGGCTTTGTCCATTTTTATCTATAGAAGGTATGCTTTTAAATTCCATAGTAATAATGAACCTACTATTGATACTAGTATTATCTCTACAGAAAAAATTTCTAACCCTAGTATGCCTCCACTTCCACATATCCAAGTTAATGAACATTCCAGAGATGAAAATATTCTCAATAAAATCGAACATCAACATGAAGAGATTTCTGAATATAACATGCCAAGTGGAAAAGAAACTAATAGTTCTTATGCAGTCCCTACTTCTGAAGAATCTTCATCAAAAAAATAAATGTGCAAGGTTATCTAGGTGGACAATTAACATATAATTTTAGCCTGATTGGATATCAGAATTTCCATTTATTGAGCTAGTACTACCAGATAATAGTAGTGATGCTATAACATAATTTATGTGTAATTTGCAGTTAGAAACATGGAAAGGAGCATAGATTACAACTTAAGAAAGATATAGTAGAAAAACATTGTGGAAAGGTTTATATCAAAACAAAAGAAGATGATCCACCAACACCAAAAACTTATAGGTGTAAGGATGCATCAGAGTGTGCACATATAATAAACATGCAATAATATGATAAATAAATGAAACAAAAGCAAACATTGGTTGAGAAAGGTGCAATGATTCAAGCCTAATTTTGAAAAATGAATAAGTTATTTTTTTACTTTGTTAATTTTAAATATAATATCTTCATTCATAAAGAAGTGTGATTTTTGGTTGATGGCTTTGTCCATTTTTATCTGTATAAGGTATGCTTTTAAATTCCATAGTGATAATGAACCTACTATTGACACTAGTATTATCTCTACAGAAAACATTATTAACCCTAGTATGCCTCCACTTCCACATATCCAAGTTAATGAACATTCTAGAGATGAAAATATTCTCAATAAAATCGAACAACAACATGAAGAGATTCCTAAATCTAACATGCCAAGTGGAAAAGAAACTAATAGTTCTTATGTAGTCCCTACTTCTGGAGAATCTTCATCAAAAAAATAAACGTGCAAGGTTATCTAGGTGGACAATTAACATATCATTTCAGCCTGATTGGATATCAAAATTTCCATTTATTGAGCCAGTACTACCAGAGAATAGTAGTGATGCTATAACATAATTTATATGTGTAATTTGCAATTAGAAACATGAAAAGGAGCATAGATTACAACTTAAGAAAGATACAGTAGAAAAACATTGTGGAAAGGTTTATATCAAAACAAAAGAAGATGATCCACCAACACCAAAAACTTATAGGTGGAAGGATGCATCAGAGTGTGCACATATAATAAACATGCAATAATATGATAAAGAAATGAAACAAAAACAAACATTGGTTGATAAAGGTGCAATGATTCAAGCCCAATTTTGAAAAATGAATAAGTTAACTTTAGCTTCAAAATGTTTACAATTTGCTGTTGTGTTCTTTATTCTTAATATGGGTAGACCTATGTCTGATTTCATGAATTTAAATCTCTATTTTGACTAGTTGATGTACAAAACTTACCCAACACCCATTGGTCAGATCAAAGTGGTTGGGAAATGACAAAATATCTCTCATTGGTTGAGCAGGATGACCTCAGAGAGAAAAAATACAAAATTCATTTCACTTTCAATTGATGAGGTGACTACTGTTGACAATACATCTTGGATTTGCATGCATGTTTACACATTGGAAAATCATTTAAAGCAACCTCATTTACTTGGAATATGTAAAATGGTGTAAAATTGTAATGCAAAAAATATTTACAATGTTGTTGTAACTAGTTTAAAAGAAGAAGCAGGAATGAATGAAATTGAAATAGCCACTAAGTTAATATGTGTAGGAGCTGATGGTGCTGCTACAATGCAAGGACACAAGAATGGCCTTTGTGTTAGACTACAAACATTGGTTGCCCCATATTTGATCTCTATTCATTGCATGGCTCATAGAATGAATCTTGCATACAAAATTGTGGATACATTTACAAATGTTGCAAGAGTGGAAGAGCTTATCCGTGAAATTCATGAATATTTTTCACGTAGTCCAAAAATATTTTCAGGGTTTCAACAGTTTGCACTAGGAGTTACTAAAGGTAAAAAACCGTTGAAATATGTGGATACTAGGTGGATTTCGATGTATCAACCAACATTAAGAGTTTTCAAAGAATATCAATTCTTGATAGAGTTTATGTATGCAAATAATAGGGCAGTTGATAAGGCAAAAGATTTACTTTTTCAAATGAGTGACTTTGAAACTCTTCTCACATTGTTGGGAATTCTTCCAATGTTGGAAAAAATGAATACTTTGATCAAAATTGCACAAGAAAGATCAATTTATATTGTGGATTTCATCAGGGCGAGAAAACAAATTCGCATGCATATTGATATGATGTATGCATATGGTCAAAATTTTATGGATCCCATGTTTGAGATTTGGAGAGCATTAACAAACATGAATGGTCCTCAGAGTTTTATAAAGTTCAATATAAATTATCATCAATGTATTAATATCGACGGAAATAAAATACATTTATATTGTTATGGTGTGCAAATGGATATAGCTACAAATGAAGTTGATCAAATTCCCATAACCTACAATAGATTTCATGTAGTTGTAGATGATACAAAACTTAAACTTAAACAAATAGTAGAATCATTGACAAAATAAATAAGAGACCATTTTCAAAGAGATGAATTGTTAGAGGCTATGGGTGTGGTTAATCCAATATTATGGGATCCTTGTAATGAATACCAAAATTTAAATTCTTTGTTTCTCAAATACATGGGCAGTCTTGCTGGCCATTTCAGTAAAAGTGTTGTAGTAAATGGTATTGAAATCAATGGCATTCTCAACAGAGATATTTGGATGAAACAATCAAACTGTTTTGGAACAACAATGTCTACTTAAGTTTCACAACTCTCTAACCGTCATGAAGTAGATTCTATTTCACGTTTGTGGAGATTATTACAACCAAGTACTATCTTACAACATACTATGAGTGAATATTTTCATTTATATGAATTATGTCAAACAATGATTTTGGGATCCATGGAATATGAAAGGGTGTTCAGTGCACTATAATATGTAAAATCTAAAGTTCAGAATAGGTTGGACAAAAATTTGAAGAATTGTTTGAGATTATGTGTGTCAACCTATGAGGTGGAGGAGTTTCCTTATGAAAGAGCAATGTCACATTGGAATTCTTTTGCAGAGAGAAGAGGTGTAACAAATATTGATGATGATGAGGATGATAGTAACACTGGTCAGATTGTGACGACAAAATTTTTGGGAATAAGTGCAGAACATTTTGTACAATCTGAAGAGAGTTTGTTCCAGCTTCCAACACTATGATGCAAGGATGCATTCATTTGATTTTATTTGAGTTCACATATTATAATTTTACTTGATTTCACATATTAACATTTTATTTGATTTCACATATCAGAATGAAAGGATGCTTTCATTTAATTTTATTTGCGTTCACATATTATTATTTGATTTGATTTCACATGTTATCATTTGATTTGATTTCACATATCAGAATGAAAGGATGCTTTCATTTGATTTGATTTGAGTTCACATAGTATTATTTTATTTTATATCACATATTATCATTTGATTTGATTTCACATATCAGAATGTTTGAGTTCACATATTATTATTTGAAATTTTGATTTGATTTCACATATCAGAATGAATGGATGCCATTGGATACTCTGTATAGCATAGCCCTCTGATTTGATTATGTATTATTTGATTACACATGTGTTACACATATTATTTGATTACACATGATTTGATTATTGGATTATCTGAAATGTGTTACTATATATTTTATATATCATTTTAAAATAGCCTTGTTATTGAAGTATTAGTCTAAAGTTTCTAATTTTCTTGTAGATTTTTAATGTATAAATCATTATAGGCAACTTGTGAAAGTAAATGTCTATACTGCATTTTTTGTCATTTCAAATTAATTTATATAACATAAAAGAACATTTTACTGCATCCACATACTTCAAAATTACTTAATATATCAACAAAAACAATCAAAACATAACAACATTCAAAACAAAGTTTCCTAGAGATAACACATTTTTTTGGAAATGTTCTCTTTCAAAACAATTACCATTCATTCACAATTTACAAAACATATCAAACATTATTTCTTCCACTTCAAATTAAAAACAACAAACTTCTACATCATCATAAATAATCAAAACATAGTAATAATTAAAACAAAATAGTCTCTTTCATTGAATTCAATTTTTAAAGAAGTTACCATTCGTTCGCAATTTAAAAAAACTATCAAACATTATTTCTTCCACTTCAAGTTACTTAATACATTAAAACATATAATAATAACATAACAACATTCAAAACAACATTTCCAATAAATAACACATTTTTCGAAAATAGTCTCATTCATTGATTTTAATTTTCAAGAAGAATACCATTCATTCGCAATTTACAAAATATATCAAACATTATTTTTTCCACTTAAAATTAAAACATAACAATAATTAAAAACAAAATTCCAAAATGATAATACAAATTTTTTAGAAATTTCCTCTATCATTGATTTCAATTTAAAAAAAAAAATACCAGTCTTAATAATTTATAAAAATATACAGAGTTTTTGTTTCACTTCAAATGCAACACAACAAACTTCTATTATTTTCCAATGTTTCCTGAAGGTCCACCCACATCTACCTCAATATCCTTTTATTATAATGCCCCAACCCTAACCAAAATTTCTGTTGTAGTGTTGATCTCCGATAACAAGGCACCCTCTTCCTTCGCTGGATCTTCTTTGAAAGGTGCATTCAGATCCTTCCCATTTTCTTTTAGTTTAGCCTCGACATCCAGGCCCCCATCTCTGATAATCCTCTTCAAAAAAATATTTTCTCTAACCGTCTGTTGTAACCTCTTCTTCAATTCAATAGCATTATTAATGCTAATTTTGGCAGTTTTGATCAAAATTTTCATGGCATCGACTTGTTGCTTTAGGTGCTAGAAATTAGACTACAAAAAAAAAATTAAAAAAGGTTAATATTTATAAACAAAACATATTTAACAAAAAAAAATTAGTTTGATGTAAAACTTACCTCAGTTGGAAGTCATGTTGTTTATGCAACTGCTACTATGTTCTGATCTAGTGACCATTCATTGAAATATGCTTGGGCTTATGCATTGAGGTTTTCCAAACGATTTAAAACAATGACTAGAATTTCATCTTTGTATGTAGAATCGATCTCCATAGTGCCAGATTCAACTTTATGTAGCAAGACATCGAGATTTTGGGATTCATTCTCAATATTTGAAAACAACTCTTTTATTTTTGAAATTTTTTTATATCGGCCATTGATGGTTTTAATAAAAACCTTGGCCCGATATTCCCATTCTTTCAATTTATCAATATTCGAAAGAAGAGTATTATGAACTACAACATTACATCTATCGACTAATAACACATTTTCAAAAAAATTTAGGATATCATCTTCTGTAACACTACGGGCGATGAATTGTTGTGAGACAGAGGGGGAAACTTCGGTGGCATCTACATTGACATCCTCTTCTCCATCAATGCCCTCTTCATACTCAAGAATATCACTTGCCTTCAAAGGGTAATTTTTAGGATTCATACCCTGATAAAGAAAATCACATTCTAGAGTTCTCGAGGGCATTTGAGATGCACTCTCAACATTTGAAAAATTCTCCAAGGTTAATATAGGTACAATAGAAACATTAGATGATGACACCTTTTATGCATCTGTAGCACTTCTTGCTTGATGAGGTGGCAGTATGAGGAACACTTTACCACACATGCATTATTGGTTCCTCATAGGTGGAACCTATTGTGGATGGACAAGAACTTACATTGAATGGATAGACAATGGAACCTATTGTGGATGGATAGGAACTGGCTATGACTATGGTTGTGGCTGTGGCTATGGCCATGGCTAATCAGATGGTAGAGCCATCATTTTTTTATCCTTTTGAATCTAGGAAGTCCCTCTGTTAAATTTCACACAAAAACATAAAATTAATCTTGTGTAAATAACAATAGCATTAAAAAATATTTATTTAAACCATACATACCAAACCCAGACTCTACAACCATTTATGTTTCAACCATTTGCCCTTTGTATGAAAAATACATAAAACACATTAAAAAACATAATTTTAAGTCATTAAAATAAATAATTTAAAAAAACATTTTTGAACAATGAAGAGTAAGGTTACCTTGTGGGTTGGAGGTAACCTCTTCGACGTCGACAATAATTGTTTCTCCAATAAAAGGTGTCACAGGTGTATGCTGAATCCGATCACCATGAGACCTTGCACGTTTGGTGGGATTTATCGATGATGACTGCGATTGTGTGTTAGAATCAGTTGATACTTCTTGAATCCTAAATGCGACATTAGTTTTACTTGAAGACTAAGATGCTCTTCTCTATTTTCAAAACACAATTAGAGAATAAAACAAAATTAAATAATAAAAAGCTAGAATGAAAATAAAATAAAATAAAGATATTTCAATAAATATGTTTACCTGTATCTTATAATCATACATGCCAATAGAAAACAAACTGGGGTGCAATGCAGTGGGAGGACTTCTTTTTTGAAGGTTGAAATAAGCTTCTTGAAATAAATAAAGAATAAAATTGCTAGTAGTCACTGTATAAGCAGAAGATTGAATTTTTTGGGCACTCAAAAGTTTGTGTTTTAGGCAGTTGAAAATGTGCATGGACCAATCAAATCTACCGCCACCAATACAACAAAGCAATAAAGAAAGTGCCCAAAAAGGCATTTTTGTAGGTCGCCCCTACAAAATAAGCCTTGCCTAAAAAAATTCAATGCAAGCATGTAGAAATTTGTCTCCAAAATTCGAAATGTTTAAGCCCCTTTTGGACTTAGAAGAATTAACTAAAAACAAAGAGACAACATTATTAGAAAACAAAAAGTACAACAAGGAGAACATTTTTAGAGAAATGAAACTACAACAGAACAATATTTAATGTTAAATAAAAAATAAATTTTCAAATTATACCTTTCATATTGTCAGAATGAACAAAGTAAATGGTTCCTAAGGTGGATTTATCATCGTCGATTAAGGCGTGCTAGTTGTTCACCAGTACACCATCTAAAAATGGTAGCCCTGTTAGTCACTACACATCGAAGGGTTTAACCAAAAAAATAATGTCCTTGTTATCCACACGCATCGAAATAGTGGACACATCATGGTTGTAACAAGAAACGATCTATTGCATCAACTGAACGTTAAGAATATGCTTTTGAGATTAGGGTAGAATATGTACTTGAAATGCACTTTAGAGGGAAAAGGAGAGGAACAACTAGCCATATCTAAAAAGAAGTAGGAAAACACTCAAAAATGCTCTAAAAAACACTGGCAAAACCTTCTGGAAATGCTGCCAAAATATTCTAAAAATGCTTCTAGAGTGCTCTAAAAATGCTGCCAAAACGGTACCAAAACATTGTCAAAATGTTCTGAAAATGCTCTTAAAATGCTGTCAAAATGCTCTGAAAATGCTTGGAAATCGCTGTGGAAAATGCCCTAAAAATGCTGGAAAAAGGTTTAAAATTGCTCTGGAAAATGCTGTGGAAGAGGAAAAAATGACCCTGCAAATGAATTTATAGATTTTTGCATGACGAAAGTTAAGAGATAAACAACACGTGGTAGAAGGGAGGACACATGGTGTCATCTAATTGACAAATTATGGCGGTCACCTTGTGCCACTGGCCATCTACTAGTCACCACATGCCACATGATATCTGCCAATCACCTTGTGCCACTCGCCATCTGCTAGTCACCTTCTACCACTTGCCATATGCTAGTCGCCTTTTTCCAGTTGCCTTCTACTAGTCACCATCTATCCATCACCTTCTATCGATCACCTTCTATCGGTAACCTTTTGACAGTCGCCTTCTGCCAATCACCTTCTACCACTCGCCATATTCTAGTCACCTTTTGCCACTTGCCTTATACCACTCACCTTCTGTTAGTCACCTTCTGCCACTCACCTTCTGCCAATAACCTTCTGCCTCTTGCCTTTTGTCAGTCACCTTCTGCCAATCAACTTCTGCCAGTTGCCTTATACCACTCACCTTCTGCAACTCGCCTTCTGCAACTCGCCTTCTACCACTCGTCTTCTGCTAGTCGCCTTATGCCACTCACCTTCTGCAACTCGCCTTATGAAAATTTTATTGATAATTTTAGTGGGAAAAAATAAAAAATCGCCATGTTTTGAAAAATTTTCTTTGAAAATATGAAAAATTTGCCCCAAAGTTTATACAGTTTTCATGTTGATTCGTCCCGATTTGATAAATAATTTTTTTGTACTACCCTTTATGCATAACCATGCACTTGACCATATGCACACAAAGATAGAATAGGATGATGAAATTTGGAGGGAAAAGTGCTTATTGCTTTGCACCCAATTTTTTATTTTTAAAATTTTAAAAATTGAATAAGACCCAAACAAAAGGTTCTCCTAGTTACCTTAAGAATTTATTCTATCACTTTGAAGGATGGAGGATCTTTTCTACTTTTAGTGATGTATTTTCATTCTTCGATCTGATACCATGTTGAAATTCATAATAATTTCTACAAATATACTAAAACATACATTCACCGCAATCATATTCAAAAAATATTCAAGAGCAATTATATGTAGCAATAGAAAACAAAATAGAAGGAAAGAGATACATACATGACACAAAAAGAATAAGGGGTGGGTGCTTGTAGGCATGGCATAATATTTCACATATAATACACATTGGTAAAATGGATAAATCATTAGGGGGTATTTATAGTGATACCGAAACCTTAATTAGGGTTAACCTTAAGCTAACATTAACTTGAAATTAACATAAATTAAAATAAAATAATAATAAATTACACCCTTTAGTCAAGGTTATTCATAAAGGTGGATTAAGCAATATCACTAAGGTTGAAATATGAAGGATTCCCTTTGGGGTTACATAAGCATGCCCATAGGCTTACCTAAATGATGCTCGAAGGCTTCACATAAAAAATACCCATATCATTACATATACACTTGCTCATAAGCTACATTAATAGTATTCATCAACACTTCTACGCACATTTGGCCTTGGCCTAACAATATTAGATTACATACATCCAACTTGTTTACAATAGTGTAAATCCATGTTTATAATAGTGTAAATTCATTTTATATTTAAGGACATCTATTTTATAAATTTTTAACTTGTAAAAACTAAGATTTCTTTAGAAAACTATCATTTAGATTTGTGCTAATATGATTACTACTTCATTTGATTTTGAGCCATTGCCAACTTATCCTTGAGGGATTGAAGTAGAAACTCTTGATTACTAAGGGTAGAATCGATGACCTATACAAATAAATTGCGTAGAGGATATGAGACGAGATATGGTGGTGTTTGGCTATATGCAACTTCATATGAGATCATATTGAATCTTGATTATTGTATGATAGGTGGTATTCTACCACCATTTTACCAATGGTATCCATTTAGTCCATTGTATCTAATTCTTTGAATGAAATCAACATAAAGAAGCCTCCAAACACTTGTTCACAATTATGGTCTAGACATTTGTTTATGGATGGTATGCTAGGCTAATTCTCCATTGGATTTCATGCAACTTGAAGAGTTCCATCCAAACATTATTGGTGAATGTCAATCCATAATCATATACTATAGAACCGTACATACCACAAAGTTAAAAAATATGGTCATTGAATGTATATATAATAATGGAGGCTATGTAAGGGTGTGCAAGTGGACAAAAATAAGCATGTTTTAAGAGATAATCCACAACAACAAAACTACTTGACTTGCGTATTGACTTTGGCAATTCCCTAATAAAACCAATAGAAATATTAGTCTATATTGCCTCTGAAATAGGCAATGGTTGTAGTATGCATGAATCTGAAATTATTTTCCCTTTGTTGAGCTTATAAATATCACATTCTTAAATAGAACATTTAATATTATATTTCATTCCTTTATATAAGAATTTCGTCTTTGTGCATTGCTAAGTCTTTACAAATGTAGAATGCTTGGCTAAAGGTGACTCATATAGTTCCTATATTAGTTTCTTATGTATAGGAGAATTTGCATCAAAGATAATCCATCCCTTGTAGAAGAAGTATTTGCCATACCATGAATATATTGACGTGGCTATGAAGTTCATGGATAATTTTTAAATTAGCAGATGTATGTGTGGATCCTCTTCCCACTCTTATTGGAATTTATGTAACCAATTTAAATTTGGTAAGGACAATGCACATAATGTCACTTGGTCATCAATTTTGCATGATAGGGCATTGACTTTGACATTAATATTTTATTTTTTCAATAGGATCTCATAATCATAGCCCAATAGCTTAGTCACTCACATTTATTTTATAGAATAAGAGACCTATTGTTCCAAAATATTTAGGAAAATGTGATGGTCAATATTTATGTAAAATGTCAATCCATAAGATATGGTCACTAATGTGTCACCGTATGAAGAATTTCCATTATTTCTTTTTCATATGTTGACTTTCCAAATGCTTGCCTATGAGGGTGTTAGAGTATATTACATTATTTGGATAATGTAAATGTACCACCTTTGGTACATAGTTAGAGTAGGAGATTACTTTAGGGGGAAGTTAGCTAGTTACTTCAAGTAATGTAATGAATGCACAAGTGTTAATGTGCAAGTTGTAAATATGCAAGGTGTCCCCTTGTATAGCTAGGTAAAGTGTTGGCCAAGGAACCCATATTACTATATAAAAGGGTCTCATAGTAAGTGATTGAATATCATAGTAGGTAGTAGTAGTGTAGAGAATAAACGCCATTGGTGATGGAGTACAATATAGTCCTTTAGCATATATTCATGGAGTGTGTAATTCCTCCATAGCTACATTGTATTATTTTCATAATTTCTATTTATAGGATACTTCAGTCATATTGTACAATTATTTTTATTCATATTTTTTAGCATCTTGTGAGCCATCTCCCATAGCATACTTCATAAAAAGCTAATAGTGGTATTAGGGCCACAGTGAATACATATAAGAATATATATATCCATTAGGGATCACCATTGCTACTATTGGCCCTGTATTTTTGTAAATCAGACTCACCACAGTGCACTACCACTTGTAAAAATCACCATAAAAGATTGGTTTTTAGAAAGTGCTATTGTAGATCAATAAAAATAGGGAGAGTCACAAGTACTGAAGTAAATATCAGTTCCAAAAATACTGAGATCACATTTGGCTAGAGTCTTTCCATAGTGTTGCATAAAAACTCATGAATACCAGGACTTAACATTCATTCCACTTGATTAACGAATCAACTAGTGAAGACTATTTAGAGATCTAGATTTTTTCATGTTAACTATTGTCTAAAGTTTTTTGTTGTGAAAAATAACTCTTAGAAGATAGGACACTTCATAAAAAATATAGATAAGGATTTCGCCTTCATTGCCTAAAATTCTATGCATTTTCCTCGTGTAGAGATTAGTTTTTGTTATAGAAAAATAGACATTGTAGAAGAGACTCTAGTATAAGAGTCCTAGTGAAGTTTGTATATTGGAGATCTCCATTTCTAGATTGAAAATTTCACATTGTAGAAGAAAATACCATATAAGCCTTGATTTAGAACAAGAGGCCACAAAATCCTTCTTCCTAAAGAAGAGACCACATAAGACTTAATCCTAAAGAAGACTCTAGAGAAGAGTATTTGATTTAGAAGAAGACTCCAGAAAAGAGTTCATGAGATAGAGGATTAAAAATTTCTCTTGTTGATTGAATATATCTTTCACAAGAAGCTAAAGAGATCCATAGAAGATCTCATTGGAAAAATTTAAATCTTGGAAGAGATAAAGAGGGACTAGAAAATTCACGTTTCTGATCTTAGAAGCAATAAATCTTAGAGACCTGAGAAGAAGATCTCATCACCAAAACTTCCACAAGGAGAAGTTTGAAGAATAGGTCTCATATAGAAGACCAAAGAAGCTAAAATATTGAAGACCTTGGAGGGGTCTCTAGCAGAAACAAGGAAAAGGCTTGTAAATTCTTGTTGCAGAACTTTTAAAAGCATCATCAAAGGATTTCCTAGAAAAATTCATTGTAGAAATCCACTATTAAGGAGAAGCTCTTGATAGTGAAGTACTTGGGACAAGTATCGCCATTCAACAACAAGACCAAGAGAGAAGGAAGAATCAATGGAAGACCTCAAGAAATTTAGAATATTGAGAAGAATATTCTATTTGAAGTTAGAATTCAACAAGAATATTGAAGGAGGATCCAGATAGAAGGTTTGAGGCCACATTTTGGTGAAGCAAGAAGCTATTTTAAATAGCCAACAAGAAGCTATGAAATTCATTCATAACAAGGCAACAACTTGGTGAACCTAAACACCAAGATCTACATCATATACATAAGCCATTAAAGGTAAGAAACTTGAGTGCCATTAAATTAAGGTTTATTATCAAGTTTCATTAAGCACCATATTTGGATTAAATTTGCAAAAATAAGGGCTCATATTACAGTTTTCAATAAGGTGCAAAAGATAATTCTTTTAAGAGATTTATTTACACATTAAAATAGGAGTTGGATGTATTTCATGAGAAAGAAATATATCATCTATATATTATATATCTAGAAAGAAAGAAGACTACATCCTACAACACTGATTGTAGTGCAAAATTGCAGATTATTTTTAAGGGTTATTTCTAATTATTCTTAAAAGTTGTAGAGATTATTAAGTGCATTTGAAACTACTTTGAGAGATTATTTATAGGAGCAATAAGGCGATATTATTGTTAGCTTTAAAGTGCACTAAGTTGAATATATTATTTATTCATTGCACTAGACTATTTGTTCATTAAAATATTTACTCTCAAAGGGTTATTTTGTGTTTTTTTATTGTTAATATCAAGGGCACTAAAACCAACATACTATCAAAGTGTCTAGAGACACTATTTGATGCACAAAACGTGTAGTATTTCATGGCCAAAAGAAGCCACCGATACAAATAAAATAGTGGAGAAGAAATCCACCATTAAAATCCTTTAAGAAAGCTACAAATCGAGACTTGGTGAGTCTCAGATTCAAGGTGCACCTAGGGTTTCATTAAAAGTGTAAGTGCAAAAATTTCTACTTCCAAAAAGCATATTAGCTTGGACAAGTTAGATATTTGTGTTGTCTAATAAGAAAGGTAATAATACACTACTCTCAAAAGAATAAGAGTAAGTAGTGGCCATATCCAAGAAGCAAAAAGAAAAAATCAAATCATTCTACATAAGTCCTCAAGCTATACAACAAGGAGCCTTCATAACAGAAAATAAAATAGCATCTAAAAGAGATAAGAAATACACTAAACTTTGGTGCAAAATAAGGTCTCTTATTCATAATACATTGGAGCATCATATACCTCTAAAATATGATAGAGTATTGAGTATCTCAAGACATAAAAACAATAGGTGTTCTACATCTATTACTTACACATAAACGAAGGCATAAGAGAAGTCGATTCAGGTCTCACATTGTTCAATATTTGAGGAACCTATAGACACCATTTCTCCATGTTAAATCGAGCACCTAGAGAAATCATCCACCTACAGTATTAAGGCCATTATAAATCAAGTATCTATGAGAAAAGAGACAACATTAAGGGATTTTATCTCTTCCATTTCTATAGTATAGCTATCAAAATAGACAAGATAACATTATCAAGAAAGGAACAAGGAGCTATTACAAATTCATTACAAAGGAAACATAGAAGGACAAAGCTAAAAGGTACTATACCCAAGAATTAGCTTAGAGAATATGTATACCAAAAGAAGCACTCAAATTAGCTCTTGGTTTAATGGAAAACAGTTGGAGGGAGAGAGGGGGAGGGACCTGATCCCTCTCCCTACTCCCCCTTCCCTGGTTCTTGCACAATCCCTAATTCATCCCAGGTCATCCCACTCTGAGAATGGTTTGTAGTAGATGATCTCCTTGGGGGGAGATCCTTGCCCACTTTCTACTCCTTTTCTAGTAGTTTTTGGGGTTTTCTTGCTTGAGTCCTGGGCCTGGTGCTTCCCAAGGATCTTCTAGGGTTTCCTGCATGTTCTCGGGATCCTTTCCCTGATCTCCCTTAGGCTTTCCCTTGGGTTTTTTTCATAGGTTTTTATGTGGATCTAGTTCCCAGGGCTTTCTTGGTCTGTGGTGGTTGTAGGTTATATTTTTGATTGCTTCTTGGTGCATCCTGTGAGGTTCTCACTTCAACAAGGTTGGTTTAGAAGGGCCAATTTCCTCTTTGTCCGTGACTCCTCTCTGGGATGTATTTGGTTGTTGGTGGTCTCATCCCTTTGGGTGGGGCCATGTTTGGTTTCCTGTTTGAATACTTCTTCTTATTGGATCTGCTGCTTGGTGGACACTTAGAGAATTTGCATGGCCTTAGGGGGGGCCTCCATGCTTGAGTTGTTCCTAGCCCTAGTACCAGTTCCTTGAAGTTGTTCATGTGCAAGGATGGGGGTTCCTGGTACTTTTTGCTGGGGTGTTAAGGATTTTTTGCTACATATCTCGATCTTGGAGAGGGGACCTATGATCAATGCATGTAAACCCTTGGCTCCCTCAATTTAGGCTTCCAAGGATCCCTTCATAGGTTTTTCATTTTAGTTTCCTGTTTGGGGGCTTCTGCTTTCTGGTCCTGCTTCTTGGTGGACTCTCAGAGCTTGTTCTTAGCCTTGGGGGGTCTCTTCCTATTCCTAAGTTATTCCTAGTCCCAGTTCCAGTTCCCTAGAACTATTCATGAGCAAGGATGGTGGGTTCCTAGTCCTTTCTATTGGAATGCTTGGGGTTTCTTCTGCATTTTATGGTCTTGGGGTGGAGTCTAGTGTGCTTGCAGTTGTGGTCACTCCTTCCTCCTTCAATTTTGGCTTTCAGGGATCCTTTCTTTGCACCTATTGTTGTTTTCCCTGGCTCCTTTTTACTTCCTCATAATCCTATTGGTGGGATATCAATGCTACAATTTTTCAAATTCGTTCTTTTGCTAGTTTTCCTATTGGGTGGGATTTTCCAAACCTGATGGTTTTCCTTCTGAGGGATTTTTCAAATATAGTTTTCTACGGGTTTTCTTGCTAGGCGAGATTTTTCAAATATATTTTTTTGCAGGTTTTCCCTCTAGGCATGACTCTCCAAACTTGTTGGTTTTCCCGTTGGGCGGGGTTTTTCAAATTCATTTTTGTTTTGCTAGTTTTCCTGTTGGGCAAGATTTTCAATTTGGTGGTTTTTGACTGCTTCCCATTGGGCGATATTTTCAAATTCATCATCTTGCTGGTTTCCCCGCTGGGCGAGGCTTTTCAAATCCATCTTCCTACTAGTTTTTCATTGGATAAAATTATCAAATTGCTGGTTTGGTGGGATTTTCAAACTCTTCGTTTCATCCTGCATGTTTTCCTGTTAGGTGGGATTTTCCAAAATTGGTGGTTTCCCACTAGGTGGGATTTTTCAAATTTATCTATTCCCACTGGGTGGGTTTTTCCAAATTGTTTATTTCCTGTTGGGCGAGATTTTTCAAATTTATTGTTCTTGACCTTTGGTTTGGTTAGTTGACCTATTGTAAAAAGGTTTTGGGGTCCTTTCAAAACCCGCTTTTAATATAATTTTAACCTACCAAAAAAAATCAGCTCTTGGTTTTCCATAAGACCACCATTGGAGTGCCATATAATCATTACTCATCACCTTAGCTAGAGCCACCCATACATCAAATATGTTGGCTTGGAAAGAAAGCATTATCAATAGCATTTGTTGGCAAGGAATATATGAGCTATAAAATGTTGGAGGATAAATGTGTATGAAGAAGATCTAAGTACCACTTGGTATGAACATGCTAAGCACCATTTCATTCTTCAATGTTCAAATAATAATTGAACGTCTCCCTTCGAGCGGTTACAAAATCATTAGGAGGTTAAATATATTTGCTATCATTACATAAGGGAATGAGATTTGGAAGAATCTCAAAATCCATATTTATTGTAACTCCTAAGTGCCACTTGTCCAAAATTCAAAGAGAAATATGTACTATTTAAATTACCCAACTTGGAGGAGGAAAGTACAAATTCAAAGCACAATCAAGCGTTGAATGGTGTGGAAGAATATTCAAAGCGAGAAGCTAAATCAAGAAAGGAGTCTATGCATCACTCAAGAGGAATGTAATAAATATTATAGCTTGCATTAATGGTCTATCATAAACCAACAACTCCAACACTCTTCAATTGGATAATACTTACATTGACCAAGCACCATTCAAGGAAGAGAAAACCAACACCATCAAGAAAGAGCATTAAATTCTCATCCACACTAGCTGCTAGCGAATACATTGAGAAACAAGGATTACTAAGGTAAATTTCATATTAAATCTTCTTGCTTTAAACCTAAGTGATATTGGAGTTATAAGGATATAATCCATTTACTATTGCATTGGATAATACAAATTCAGCCAAGCATTAGTAGATAATAAAGCAAGTTTATATTTCAAAAAATTAATTATTGAGGTGCATACACATACTATAATATTTGCAAATAACAAAGTAGTAGATATAAGGGTTTCTACTTGGAAAATTAAAACTCTATTATTACAAATATTATTGTTTTCTAACATTCCAAATTAGGGAGTTATAAGGAATACTACACCAAAATAGATTATTGGAATTTAGAAATATTAAACTGTTAAATATCAAGGGATATAAAAAGAGGCTTGTTAAAAATTATTAGGGGTTGGAATAAATTGATATACGTGTCTCATAAACATATTAAAGGGGCAAAAGAAATCCAACTTTGAGAACTTCTTCAAATTAGGAAGTTCTTAGTTCAATAGGAGAAATAAGGTGTAATAAAATTTGATTTTTGGTATTTACAAAACTTTACAAAATCAATCCAAGATTGAACTACTATTCCAAAAAAATACTTTATCAATCAAATTTCATGCTCTAACCTCTAGGTATACATAAGGAAGTCCACTAAACCTAAGCTCTAAAAGTTTTTATCAAATCAAGTTCATATACTCTAAACTAGGGAGTCATAAGGTAGACTACTACAAAGGTTATATTATACTAAGGAGAATCACACTTCAATGGAAATAAAAACATACCATCTCACAAGGATACAAGAATGAGGTACACACAATACATCATGCCACAAATGCAAAAATAATTCTAGCATGAATAATTCTAAGTAGAAGAATATGTGGTACATTGACTTAGGAGCTAGTCATCACATGACAAGAAATCTACAATGGTTTGATTGTCTTGAAATTACTAATGGTTACAGATTGAGAATTGCAAATAGCAAGACTTATCCTATACATGGATATGAATGTGTAACACCAAGAAAATCATTTCCAAACATTTTTCTAGAAAATTTATTGTATGTTCCTAGCTTAACATTCAATCTCATTTCAGTAAGTAAGTTAGTAGAAAGCAATTGGATGATCAATTTTAGATATATGAATGAAATCAATACATGTCTTATCATGAACCAAAGTGAGATTAAATTTACAATATCCATCCATGGAAATACATATATTCTAGATTCAATAGAAACCTCACAAGAGATTGTTGTATTTCAAAATAATACTAACACACATCTTGAGAAATAGGTTGGAGATAATGAAGAACCTGTACATCATAAAATCAAGCATAGAAAAATCAAAATCAAAAGGATGAGAATACAATAAAACTATGCTATACTCAACCATATACAATCTGAGGAAGAAGCAGAACCAAATGAAGATACTTACAAAGGAGACTACAAAGGAGGATGGATAGAAGAGAACGATGTCCCTGATCAAGTTGAAGATCACTCTCAGGAAGAAGGTCCATATTGAAGACTAAAGTCTTCAATAACAAAATAATGTAATACAAGGGGGTGTTAGAGTATATTACATCATTTGGATCATGTAAATGAGAAAGAATGGTGAAATTTTTCTATTGATCAACAATGCATTACATAGTTTTATAGTTCTTGAAAGAACTAAAAATAGACACAATGGTTGAGAGAAATCCTCTTAAACTTATTACAAAAAAGTAACTTAAAGATAGCTCTTATCCTAACAACATGCTAATCTTGGAATATGGTCAAACATTGATCAACCAAGTCAAAACCTCAACGTATGCTAATCAAATTAACTAGAAATATGTAAATCAAAATATTAAACTATTACTAAATACTAGGACTAAGGAGGCAATGTTGAATATATTCCAACATTCTCCCCCTTGACGCTAAATACACACATGCAAGAGTTCTTTAAGCATCACAGAGTTGGAAGAAAAATTTTCTCTTATGTTTCCTCCAATATTGAATCAAGAAATTAGAATTTACAAAATACTTATGGTAGCACTCCTTCCACTCTTCATGTGGAATTTCTTGCAAATGCTTGAGTTCCTTCTTTTGTTGATTAGCTCCCACTTCAACAAAAGTATCTCCTCTTGTGGTTTTTAGCAACCACTCTCTTACATATTTATCATTATGGTCTTTAAACCATGCTCTCACATTTTGATCTTCTTTTACATCTTCAACACTAAACAATACTCCACATGAGTATTTACATTTAATCATCTCACATAGATGATTATACCATACAACTCTTTTACATATTTCCACATAAAATATCACAATAAATATGGCCATATAACTACCAACTACATATGCAACATAAAGTTGCTCCTCACACAAATATTCTTTCACAACAATGACTTTACAAGAATCCTTCTCCCAAGGAATTTTGAACACATCATTTTGATCCATGTGACCCAAGTTCTCTATCATTGTATTCTCTCCAAGAATACTCTTCATCAAAGTTGTCTCAATGAGACAATCACCTTTCTTTTCATTCATGCTCACAAAAAATAAATCATTAATCATAAAAACATTACTTTTAGTATGAGTAGATTTGGTGCTTCCCATAAAGCTATTTTGTAGCAGTTTTCCTTCATTGTATGGTGCTTCAAGATCAACCATCAACTCTTAACTAAGAGTTCTCCTCATTTTTTTAATCCATGTTGGTGTGTTGAAACACCATTCATTCAAGCAATCATACATTGTTGCCTTTTCAAGTCCATTAATGATTATCTCACTATTTTCTATCTCCTCCTTGAGATAGTCTTTCTCAAAATATTCTTTTCCTTTTATTATCTCAGCCTTGAGATAATATTCATTATGGAGCATGAAACTTATGCCCTTCATCTCTTCTTCATGTACTACACTTGGGAAATCATCCCACATAACTTCATTTTCTCTTTCAAGAGAGCACTCATCCATTCCAAGTGAATGGTTTTCAAGATAAGTGAGCCAATGGTCTTCCATGAACATTGCTTCTCCATCATCATGCCAAAAATTTTGGTTGATCCTATTATCTTATTTATTCTCTCCCATGAGAATTTTAGGTGCATTATCCATAATACACTCTTCATTTATCTCCTCCATGAGATATTTTTTATCACTTTGCCTTCTATCAATAGTAAATCCTCTTCTTCCTCCTCTTCCTCTTGAGGAATACACACCTCTTCTTATATTTTCATCACAAAATTCAGCAACATATGCTTCCTCCATGAAGTATTATTCATCTTGTTGGTTTTATACATATAGGCCTTCCTCTGCAAGAAATAATTATCCATTACAAAGCATGGCTTCATATGAGTCTTTACATGACTCTTCAAAAACTCCTTCAAAAGGATCTAATTCAGAAACTGATTCAAGGAAGCAAGTCTCCTCCTTGCTTAAACAATCTTCATGATTGTCACTCATGGATTTAGGGGTGTCTTCATCAAACCCATAAGCATCCTTCAACACTTGCCATGCCATTGTAGCTGATCTACAATTAGCTATGAGAGGGAAAACACTCTTTTCCATTCCTCTCCTCAAATCCATAAGAGCTAAGCAATTTGCATATTTTTGCTCCTTCTTCTGTTTTCTCTTATTGCCTTGTAGCTTGCTCCAAGTGGGTTCCTCATAGCCTTCAAGAAGGTCTTCATCATTATGCTCCAAATAGCATAATTATCTCCATCAAATTTTGGTACAGCCAAGTCTGCATACATGGCTTCCTTTTATTTACCAAAGTCTCAAGCACCCAATTTATCATAAATCGGCCAATACTGATTGAAACAAACTAAAATTTTTCTTGTAGAATTTTGATATACTTATCTAAAAATCCACTAAATTTTAGATCCAAATTCACACAAATGAGAAACATGTGATCAATTTACTTTTGCCCTTTCTAGATCTTAGAGTGTTTTTAATACAACCTCAATGTTCTTCACATAAATCAATCTATACAACTCCAAAATTTATAAAAATTAAACTCTGTATTCCTGAGAAAATAATATGAAAACCCTCAAAATTTTTGAAGAAAATTTGCAAAGGTGAAAAATATGTGATCGTTTACTGTTTCCCTTTTTATCACAATTCTGGATCTAGGAGTTTTGAAGAAAAAATCAATATTCACACAAATTGATCAATACAGATCCAAATAATACGAATTTTTTTTTGAATTATGATTTTATATAAATAATATTTATCTCAAAATTTGAGATGTAAAAACCCTATTTTCCACCTTATACAACCATTTTAATGAAAAACTAAAAATGCTAATAAAATCCATAAATTAGCTCCAAATCACCTAAAATTTTGACAGCATTCACTTGATACAATTATCTAACAACCCTCAAAATTTCATAATCAAATACCTCATATTGCATGAGAAATTAATTATTTACTTGAGCTCTTCCTTGCAAATCTTCTAAGTGCTGGCCACTTGAGTTTCTCTGACAAAGTGCGTGCTTCAGATCTCTTCACGTCACTCTCCACAGGTTTTGATCCATTTGAGAAAACTTGCTCTGATACCAAATGAGAAAAAATGGTGAAATTGTTCTATTGATCAACAATGCATTACATAGTTTTATTGTTCTTGAAAGAACTAAAAATAGACACGGTGGTTGAGAGAAATCCTCTTAAACTTATTACAACAAACTAACTTAAAGATAGATCTTATCCTAACAACATGCTAATCTTGGACTATGGTCAAACATTGATCAACCAAGCCAAAACCTCAATGTATGCTAATAAAATTGACTAGAAATATGTAAATCAAAATATTAAACTAATACTAAATACTAGGACTTAATACTTAGGACTAAGGAGGCAATGTTGAAAATATTCCAACAGTAAATATTCTACCTTTGGTACATAGTTAGAGTAGGATATTACTTTAGGAGGAATTTAGTTAGTTACTTCAAATAATGTAATAAATGCACAAGGGTTAATGTTCAAGTTGTAAATGTGCAAGGTGTCCCCTTGTATAGCTAGATAGAGTTTTGACCAAGGAACTCATCTTCCTATATAAAAAGAGCCTCATAGTAATTGATTGAATATCACAGTAGGCAGTAGTAATGTAGAGAGTAAACTCCATTGATGATGGAGTACAATGAAGTCCTTTAGCATACATTCATAAAGTGTTCATTTTCTCCATAGTTGCATTGTATTATTTTCATCATTTCAATTTATAATATACTTTAGTCATATTGCAGTATTACTTTCCTTCATATTTTCTGTTGGATATTTTGATTCATTAAGTCAAGTTGTCATTGATGTCCAGTAATAAGCCACTGATGATGTCAAAGGTCAAGAGGTCAAGAGGAACAATGTAGAGGTTAAATGTAAAAGGGCTTCATAATATTTTAAATATTATGTGGAAGCATAAGTTAAATGGTTTTTCATAAAAACCTAAGGAAGCTTATTGCAAATATAAAGGAAGGTTTAATATTTATTTTAAAAAATATTTAAATTCAAATTGAATTTAAATTTTATAAATAAATATTATTTATGCAAAGTTGTTCAATGAGAGATGATCTTAATAAAACCAAAGGGTTTTAAATAATTAATTTATAAAATTTAAATTCAAATGAATTTAAATAATTTATAAATTAATAAGTTTAGAGGAAGATAAAAAGCACCGACATCTAAAAGTTAGAAGGTAATTCGAGCGCCGACGTATATGCATGAGGAGGAAATCAATATATAAATATATGCCTTAGAGGCATTAACACTTATCCTTTTGCTCGATCAAATTATTGAACGAAATTGGTGTGAGAACTCGTGTGGAAAAGATAAGCGAATTTTGTGTTTTAGTGCCAACGAATAAGGTTTAAAGGGAACAATGCCAAATTACCAAGCGCCAATTGGGCAGCATGGCCTAGTGCCAAGAGGACGACGGTTAGAGTGTTTGGGCACTAGGTGACCTATGTTCGAAACATGGTGGCACCATTTTGGTGGTTGTTTTTGTGTTGGAAGTGCCAAAGGAAAGGTGCACATTTTTGCTAGGCAAGGTAGGGAGTCTTTTTGGAGCACGCGGTGCTCTTTAGTCCTCAAGAAAGCACCTAGCTCACACGACGGTTGGAGTCGCGACTAGGGCACTAGTTGATGTTGCGCTGTGAGTTCGAATCCCTTCCAAGGCCAGGTAATAAATTTTGATTATTATTTTTATGTGTTACCTAAATTTTGGAGTTAAAAGGGTGGCTTAAAAGGATTGTTAGTTGAAAATTATTTTTGATAAGTTGGAGGAATAAGGTGTTAGATTTATTTTAATAAAGTGTTTATGTCACATTGATTTGTTGAAGTTTTAAAAAGGATAGAGGGAACTTCTAGCATTGAGTTATCTTGAAAAGAAGAGTGCATTAAATATTATTTTTAATTGGGAGTTTATAAGGTGTAAGTGATGTATTATTTTTGTAAATGTTGATGAATATTTTCTTAAAGATTGAATGATAAGGTGTGTGTGTGTCTTGATATTTACATTATATTTTGAGGAATTTTACGATCTTATAATTTCTTTGAGCTTGGCAAATAAGTGTTTATGGTTGTGATAGATTTATGAGATTCCTTCATCATCAAGAAAAATGTATGAACACATTCTTCCATAGTTAATTGGTTGGTTTTTTGGGAATAAGTTTTGAGTGAAAAGGACTTGATTAGGGTTTCCTATTGAATGTTTTGAGTTAATGCTTCAAGGTTTTTTGGAATAAAGAGTTGTTAAAACCTTGTTTTATAAGCATTATTGTTGAAGCCATTGGTTGTGTGAAGAACTTGAACTAGGGTTTTAGTATCATTGCTATGTGATATTGTTTTATAATCATTGTTGTTGAAGTGAGTTTTTGAGCAAAGAACTTGAACTAGAGTTTGAAAAGAACATGAGTATCATTGTTATGTGAGACTTGTTCTTGGGCATTGTTGAAAATATTTTGAGTGAGTGATCATATGCTTGGACTAGGGTTTGTGAGCAAGGGTTGTTTCATTGAGTGTTTGGTTGAGTAGAGTTGGTTGAGCCTAGTCAAGTGGGTGTGTGAAATGATTGTTCAAGTTCCATAAAACAAACTATTCTATATTTTGAATTGATTTGAAAAAGTGATTGAGCATTGATTTGAAATTGAAGCATATTGAGTCTAACAATTCTCCTTATGTTTTTAAGAGAGTGATTGAAAGTAATTGAGCATTGTGATAAGTGTAGAACATATTGAGTCTCTAACAATTCTCTTTATGTTTCTATGAGATTGGACAAGTTATATGTGGACTTTTTGAGTAGATTTAAGACAAGTATTTGAGAAGACTTGTGGATAGATTTGGTGTGATATTTTGTGGAAGCTTACAATACAAATTTTGAGCAAGTTCTAGAGATAACTTGTGAAGCATTTTTGAGAAAGTTCTAAAGAGGACTTGTAGAGCAAATTTGGACAAGTTCTAGAGAGAACTTGTAGAAAAAATTTGAGAAAGTTCTAAGAGAGGACTTGTGGACATATTAGAGTGAGATTTTGAGGAAGCTTACAAGGTAGATTTAATATAAGTCTTTGATAAGGCTTGAAAGCAGAGTTGATTGATTGATTTGTTCAAACCTTGAGTTAAGGTTTAGGGCAGATCCAGTTAAGTTGATTTGAGATTGAGTCACACTTTGATTTAAGGTTTGAATATAGATATTGAGGACAGATTTGTGCTAGACCAAAGGACTATGTTTAGTGCAAATTTGAGAACATAGTTTGGTGTAGATTTGAGTATAGGTTTGTGCCAGACCAAAGATAGAGATTCAGTAGATTTGTACTAGTCTGAAGGACTGTGTTTAGTGTAGATTTGAGATAGAGCTTTGCAAGTGATAGAGCAGAGGATAGTAGTATCCAGTGGATAGATATCCATTAGCTAGGGTAGTGAGAACAGGTATTTTGAGTGATGAAAAGAGTCTTCCGTGGAGAGAGATCCACAAGACAATGCAATGAAGGCAATATTATTTTAGAGGAACACCATCTAGAGCAGAGGAGAAGGAGTTCTCCTATGGATAGATATCCATAAACTTGATTTAGGGGATTGGTGTCTCCTTTGGATTGAGGTCCATAAACATTGTAATAGGGCAAGAATTCCTAAGAGATTGATTGAGACAATTTTAGTGAAATATTTTCTCCATGGAGTAGCCCACATTGGATGAACCACATAAATTATGGTGTCTCTATTTTGTGTGGTGATTTATGCATTGCTTTTATTACTACTGTTGATATTGCTATCTATACATTGCATAATATTGTTTGGGAAAGAAAAGTAAAAATTGGTCTTATAATATTCACCCCCCCTCTCAGTATAAGCTTGTGTTCTTCAATTGGTATCAGAGTAGGTTCCTTTAGAATAGTTTAACAGCTTGAAGTAAAAGCTAACAAGAACAAAATGGATTTTAAGAATGTGTCATTTGATAATTCATCACCAATATTTTATGGAAGTGACTATATGTATTGGAGTATGAGAATGAAGATCTACTTGATGGTAATTTGCAATGAAATTTGGGAAGCAGTTGAAATTGGATACGATCCCTTAATGAATCCTCCTACAGATAAGGAAGGTAAGCTCCTACAATATTACAATTCAAAAGCAATGAATGCACTTTTGAGAGGTTTGCATAGAATAGAGTCTATGAAAGTTATGCATTGTCAAACTGCAAAAGAAATGTGGGATAAATTGCAAAATATATATGAAGGAGATAAATGTGTCAAGAAAGTAAAGATACAAAATCTCAAAGGACAATTTGAAGAGTTAAGAATGAAGGATGAGGAAAATATTAGTACTTATCTACTTCGAATTGATGAGGTTGTTAATTCTATGCAAGGACTTGGAATGAAGATTGATGAATCAAATGTTTGTGATAAAGTCTTAAGAACTCTTCCAAAAATATTCAGTGAAAATATTTCTACTATAGAAGTTTCAATTGATGGTGATACTTTGACAAGATATATGTTGCTTGGTATTCTTACAACACATGATATAAGAACAAAAGATGAACCAAATCCTCAGAAAGAAGCAACATTCAAAGCAAACAAGAAGACAAAGGATAAGAAGTCAGAATCAAGCAATGAGTCATCCAATGATGAAGAAGCAAATTATGGTAGAAGGAATAAATATTTAAGAAGATCTAGAGATACAAGATCTATTAAATGTTTCAATTGTGGAAGGTATGGTCATTATGCAACTGACTATAAAGAAGCTAAGAATAACAATGATGAAGAAAAATAGGATCACAAGAACAAAGAATCGGAAAGATACAGGCACCAAAAGAAAAGCAAGGATGGAAAAAACATACAAGGAAATAATTTATTCCAAAGGCAAAAGAGGAGCTACTATGTGGATAAGGCAAGTAAGTACTCTAATGATAGTAATGATCATTTTTCAGACAATGATAGATATGAAGTCCTATTTATGATTGAAGAAAAATGACAAGTTAAGAAAAGGATTCCAGTAATTCTCAAGTATTTTAGATGTGGTAACTTTGGACTTCTAGAAGATAATTGTACAAGGGATGGTTATAGTTTCAGTGATGATGAATATGAGGATGCACTTGAAGGACCAAATTAAAACCTCCTAATAGAATTAGAAGAATAAGTAGGTGATCCTATAGAATACAAGCCAATATTAAATAAATATATGAAAAAAGATAAACAAATAGAGGTATATTCAGAGAAATATGGATATGATCTCAAGGGAGAACTTATTTATGCTCTTGACATGATAAAAAAGGTAAGAAAGCAACACTCTAAACTTGAAATTCAGTTTCAATAATGTGATGAAGAGAGAAGATTGCTTATAGGGGATTTAGAAAAATCAAAAGCTAAGGCAAAAAGGTTCAAAGATAAGTTAGAAGAAAATATATTATAATGTGAAAAGTTAGCACAAGAAGTGGCACTACTAAGAGAATATTTAGAAGACTCCAAAGTCAAGCTAAAAGGATTCAAAAATAGCTCAAAGAACTTGGATAAGTTCATCAAGATACAAAAGCCTACATCAAGCAAAACATGTCTTGGATTTGAACAGGTTCAAAATAAATGGGAAGGAAAGTCAAACTCAAGTTTTGGAGGAGAAGAAACTTCAGATGAAGATACTTCAGAAGAAGACAATGTAAAAGAGAGTGAGACATCTGAGGATGAGTTGGATAATAGAGAGTTCAACAAGAACAGGAACAATGCACAAAGAAGATACAAATGGAACAATAATCATAATAGGTTAAGAGAGACTAAGAGACCAATGAGGTCAAGAAAAGGAGACTTCAATGGAATATGTTTTTCATGTCACAGGTTTGGGCACATGGCTTCACAATGCAAGAAAAAACATGGATATGAACAAGAACATAAACATGGATATGAACAAGAACAGGAACAAGGATAGGAATGTAGACATGAATAGGAAAATGGAAATGGAAAGAAATAGTCATAGGAATCAGAAGTATCATATAAGAAGGAAAGAGGATAAAGGTAAATAATAGTGCTTTATGGGAGTAGAAATACCCCACCCTAGAATTAATCACCTCAAGAGAAGGTGGGGGAGGGGCTAAGATAAGAGGCTCATTCTTATCCCTGAGCCTCAAAGGTGACCCTTTTTCATTGATGTCAAAGGGGTAGATATTTGATTAAGGGGGAGAGATTTGGTATTTGAGTAAAAAGGATAAAGCATTGATCTAGGGGGAGAAATGTCCCAAGAGGAGCAGAACAAATAAAAATCTAAGTTTTCAGTAAAAATAATTTGGGTTGCCATCAATGACAAAGGGGGAGATTGTTGGACATTTTGAGTCATTAAGTATGAATTCATCATTAATGTCAAGGAATTTTTCAAGAAACAAAGTTGTCATTGATGTCTAGGAATAAGCCACTGATGATTTCAAAGGTCAAGAGGAACAATGCAGAGGTTAAAGGTAAAAGGGCTTCATAATATTTTTAATATTATGTGGAAGCATAAGTTAAATAGTTTTTCATAAAAACCCAAGGAAGCTTATTGCAAAGATAAAGGAAGGTTTAATATTTATTTTATAAAATATTTAAATTCAAACTGAATTTAAATTTTATAAATAAATATTATTTATACAAAGTTGTTCAATGAGAGATGGTCTTAATAAAACCAAAGGGTTTTAAAGAATTAATTTATAAAATTTAAATTCAAATTAATTTAAATAATTTATAAATTAAAAAGTTTAGAGGAAGATAAAAAGTGCTAACATCTAAAAGTAGAAGGTAATTCGAGCACCGACGTATATGCATGAGGAAATCAATATATAAATCTATGCCTTAGAGGCATTAACACTTATTCTTTTGCTTGATCAAATTATTGCATACAATTGTGTGAGAAATCGTGTGGAAAAGACAAACGAATTTCATGTTTTAGCATCAACAAATAAGGTTTAAAGGGAACAGTGCCAAATTACCAAGCACCAACTGGGCAACGTGGCCTAGTGGCAAGAGGATAGCGATTAGAGTTTTTAGGCGCTAGGTGACCTGCGTTCAAAATGTGGAGGAAGCATTTTGGTGGTTGTATTTGTGTTGGAAGCACCAAAGGAAAGACACACATTTTTCTAGGTAAGGTGGGGATCCTTTTTGGAGCACATGGTGCTCTTTAGTCCCCAAGAAAGTGCCTAGCTTGCGTGGTAGTTGGAGCCACGACTAGGGCACTGGTTGAGGTTGCACTGTGATTTCGAATCCCTTCCAAGGTAAGGTAATAAATTTTGATTATGTGTTGCCTAAAGTTTGGAGTTAAAAGTGTGGCTTAAAAGGATTGTTAGTTGAAAATTCTTTTTGATAAGTTGGAGTAATAAGGTGTTAGGTTTATTTTAATAAAGTGTTTGTGTCACATTGATTTGTTGAAGTTTTTAATAGGATGGAGGGAAATTCTAGCATTGAGTTATCTTGAAAAGAATAGTGCATTGAATATTATTTTAATTGGGAGTTTATAAGGTGTAAGTGATGTATTAGTTTTGTAAATTTTGATGAATATTTTCTTAAATATGGAGTGATAAGGTGTATGTGTGTCTTGATATTTACATTGTATTTTGAGGAAGTTTATGATCTTATAATTTCTTTTAGCTTAGCAAAGAAGTGTTTATGGTTGTGACAGATTTATGAGATTCCTTCATCATCAAAAAAAATGTATGAGCACATTATTCCATAGTTAATTGGTTGGTTTTCTATAAATAATTTTGGATTGAAAAGGACTTGATTAGGGTTTCCCATTGAATGTGTTGAGTTAATGTTTCAAGGTTTTTTGAAATAAAGAGTTGTTTTTAAAACCTTGTTTTATAAGCATTGTTTTTGAAGCCATTGGTTATGTGAAGAACTTGAACTAGGGTTTTAGTATCATTGCTATGTGAAGATTTTTTTATAAGCATTGTTGTTGAAGTGAGTTGTTGAGCAAAGAACTTGAACTAGAGTTTGAAAAGAACATGACTATAATTGTTATGTGAGACTTGTTCTTGGGCATTGTTGGAAACATTTTGAGTGAGTGATCATATGCTTGGACGAGGGTTTTTGAGCAATGGTTGTTTCATTGAGTGTTTTGTTGAGTAGATTTGGTTGAGCCTAGTCAAGTGGGTGTGTGAAGTGATTTTTCTAGTTCCATAAAACAAACTATTCTATATTCTGAATTGATTTGAGATAGTGATTGATCATTGAGTTGAAATTGAAGCATATTGAGTCTCTAACAATTCTCCTTATGTTTCTAAGAGAGTGATTGAAAGTAATTGAGCATTGTGATAAGTGTAAAACATATTGAGTCTAACAATTCTCTTTATGTTTCTATGAGATTGGACAAGTTCTATGTGGACTTGTTGAGCAGATTTAAGACAAATATTTGAGAAGACTTATGGAAATATTTTGTGTGAGCTTTTGTGGAAGCTTACAATACATATTTTGAGCAAGTTCTAGATAGGACTTGTGGAGCAGTTTTGAGCAAGTTCTAAAGAGGACTTGTAGAGTAAATTTGGACAAGTTCTAGAGAGAACTTGCAGAGCAGATTTGATCAAGTTATAAGAGAGGACTTGTGGATAGAATAGAATGAGATTTTGAGGAAGCTTACAAGGTATATTTAATACAAGTATTTGAGAAGGCTTGAGAGCAGAGTTGATTGATTGTTTTGTTCAAACCTTGTGTTAAGGTCTAGAGCAAATCCAGCAGAGTTGATTTGAGATTGAGTCAAGCTTTGAGTTAAGGCTTAAGGATAGATATTGAGGATAGATTTGTGCTAGACCAAAGGACTATGTTTAGTGTTGATTTGAGAATAGATTTTGGTGCATATTTGAGGATAATTTTGTGCCAGAACAAAGACAAATATTGAGTAGATTTGTGCTAGACCGAAGGACTATGTTTAGTGTAGATTTGAGACAGATTTTTGGAGGTGATAGAGAAGAGGATAGTAGTCTCTAGTTGATAGAGATCCATTATCCAGGGCAATGATGATAGGTCTTCTAAGTGAGGACAAGAGTCTTCAGTGGAGAGAGATCCACACGCTAGTTCATTGGAGGTAGTATTTTTTTAGAGGATCACCAACCAGAGCAAAGGAGAAGGAGTTCTCCTATGGATAAAGATCCATGAACTTGATTTAGGGGATTGGTGTCTCCTTTGGACAGAGGTCCATAAACATTGTAATAGGGAAAGAATTCCCAAGATATTGATTGAGAAAATTTTAGTGAAATATTTTCTCCGTGGAGTAGCCCACATTGGGTGAACCACGTAAATTGTGGTGTATCTATTTTATGTGGTGATTTGTACATTGCTTTGATTACTACTGTTGATATTGCTATCTATACATTGCATAATATTGTTTGGGAAAGAAAAGTAAAAAGTGGTCTTATATTTTTCACCCCCCTCTCAATATAAGCTTGTGTTCTTCATTTTCTCCATCTTGTGATTGCCATATCCCATAGCATACTTCATCAAAATCTAATAGAGGGATTTACTGGTGAAATTTAATGGTCACCCTTATTACTTGATTACTACCCCAATTCCATTCCCTGATGCATTACATTTATTTATAAAGGATTGAAAGACATTTAGCATAACAAGTATAAAAGTGATGCACATAACTTGATTGAGAATTTTAAAGAACTTTTTGCTACTTTAGTCCACCTAAATATGTTACAAAAATTTATTTTTTTATAGATATACATCATTCACTAGTATGGGCAGGTCGCTAATATGAATTAGAACATTTTTTTCTAGAAAATATTTCATCTTATGGAAGCCATATATTTGCATAAAGTTGTCTTATTTAGATGATTCTCACACCAATTTCTTTGGAATTTGAAGATATTTGAAATGAGTTGTCATATAAAATAATATGAGTAGTATTGAGGAAGATATAATCATGTGAAGACAACCATCTGTAACAAAGGTAATTTTTTCTAAAAATATATCTCATATTTGCAAATGTGTGTTTGATTTTGGCAATTCTTGGATTATTTTGTGTAGACTTTGAAGAGCTTTAAAATGAGTGGTAATATGAAGGAATTTGAGTGATGTTGAGGGAGAAACAACCCTGTGAAGTTAGCCATCTAGAACAAGGACAATGACAATTTTTTAAATTGTAAAAGATGAAATCATAGATATATATTAGTCAAGGTAAGCATATTAGTTGTCATTTAATTTTTTTTTGAAGGTACTCTATAGAATTATTTATTGCTAGAAAGGAATAGAAATAGAGAATATTTAAAAAATGTTATTTTTTAAGAAATCCTAGTTGCTTTGGAATTGTTTTTTGGGTTGGAGTCATGGAGTTGCTAATATTTAGTGGAGAGGATAACATTGATGTTTGAGAACACTAGACAAAGTTTAGATATCTATATTTCGGTAACCATTTTTAACAATGTCACATTTACAAAGTTTAAAGAGAGGAAGCTTATTTTTGGTGGGAAATTTTTTCTAAGGAAAATAATTTTAATTACACTTGGGATGAAATGAAGCATGCATTCTTGAGTCAGTGGGATCCATATAATAAGATAGCTAGTTTTAGGGTCACCATAAAGGGATATGAAGAAAAATAAAAAGGTTTTAGAGGGAATATAAATAAATGAATAAAGAGAACATGATAGAAGGAAAAAATACAAATGACAATGTGCAAGTTGAGGGGACTACACCTTTAGTGTAAAATAAGGTAAAAAATAGATAAAAGGAGTTGTTTGAATATAAAATTCTATTTTGTTGGTTCATGGTTGCATTTAGAAGAAAAATATTAAGAAGTAAGGGTCCGAGGAGAATCAAGAAGTAGTGATGGTAGGGGAACAAGTTGAAGAACCAAAAAAAGAATCAAAATTTGAATCTATAATAGCAACACTAACAAATTCCAAGGAAATTTTTTTAAAAGTGCACAAAGATGTACCAAAAGGTCACAAGAGAAAAGATAATGAGGAAGAATTTAAAATATATATTTTTTATTTTAAGAATCAAAGGAAATAGAATGTTAGATTAAGGTTGCATTATATCACCACTCACATCACCATGAGTAGCAATAATCTTGGAGGTATGGCTTAGGGAATCGATGTTATGGATTTACATGGAGTCAGAAAGATATCAAGTATGGTAGAAAAAACATAGTGGTTTTGTATTTTAAAGGGGTGCATCAACATTAAGTAACAACAAGACCATTAGAGTAGATTAGTAGAAGCATGGAGCCAATAAATAAGTTATAGATATTCAAATGGTACAATGATAGCTTGACATCATCGAAGACCACCACTAATCAAGGTTTCACCTTGATGGATGGATGATCAAGACTTGTATCAATTATCAATATTTCTTATAAGATCATATTATTTAGTTTCTTCTCATATTTCAAGGATGAAATATCTGTAAGGGTGGAATGTTATGGTACCTAGGAATAGGAAGGAACTAATAGTTTAGATATGGTAATGTAGACTATAATAACACAAAGTTTTAGAAATATTACTCTACTAAGATGTAGTGGATAGACAATAGAGGCCAATTTTTGGTATTGTGAAGTCTACTTTAGAAAAAAATCAAGAAGAAGAATGCTGAATTTTGAATTTACAAGGAATATTGAAGAAATAGAAAATGAATATCAAGAATTCATACTCTTTATGAAAAAATATGTAGGTATCTAGCTATAACAACTCAATTGAGATGATAATTTATTCTATTTGTAAACTCTAAAGCTCTAAAGGAGATATTTATGAGTTTTCAAGGGTGGTAGACATGAGTATAACCCCTTTTTCTCAAGCAAAAAAAGATCATTTACTAGTGTACAAAAATATAAAAAATTCATCCATAATATAATATTTTGTATTAACAATATACATAATGAGACACAAATGTAGATAATATCCCTATGGCATGGAAACACCATTAATATTCCATAGGGAATAAATAATTCCATAAGATCTCCCAACATGAGAGGTCACTTTGTGAGCAAAGACAATTACAAGATAATTCTCAATCTGCATGATTGATTTATTATAATCACAATATCCTTTTTTATATACCCAACATCTAATGATACTTTGGAGAGGGTATAACCCTAACCCTAGAAAACTCCTAAACCATTATACAAATCATTATTATAATATAATATTACAATACAATCAACCTTGGGTTATGTGTAGCCTATACCAACAATCCACAATATCCATATACAATATAATATCACATTTCCATACCTATCCCTAGGTACTATAATATTCCACATTGGTTACAAATGTTTCATCTTTGAAACATGATAAGGAACCAAATAGTATACTAAAATATCAATTAATTTATCGATAATGTAGTAATCCATCAATAAGATAAAGGGAGATAATATCCTTCAGGTAGGGTTGATGGAATTAAAAATGCTTTGCAAAAATAAATAGAAGCAAAACTTAAACTCAAATATTTTATAAAAAGCAAAAGGGATAAAAAATATTGAGGTGATCGTATGCATCATAAATATTACTATCCATAGATAATATGGTACAACACTTTTATGATAAATACAAAGTTTGAGGAGGTATTTGTAACAATACAAAAACTCCAAAATACATTATAAAGTTTAACCTAAACCAACATAACAAGTAGGCTTTAGGTTAATTACGAATATTAAATAAGGTTTAACCATAGCCCATTGGGATTACATAATAAAATATTACAAAATAATAAATACATTTGTAAACACCTAAAATCCATCATCATGAGGAGACTACCAAAAGGATTCCTTTCTAGCTCACACCATCCATCATGGGCAGCCTTACGGCTAATTTAGTGATTTTCTCTAGAAAAAATCAACATTTCCCATGGGAAGCCTGATCGCCTTGACTCGAGATAGTCTCAGGATCGGGACTGTTTCGGGCCAAGACAATCATGCAAAACTAAAAAAAAAGAAAAAACTGGCATCAAAACTATCTGTTAGCGTGGTGCTTGATTTTGCGCTAGTCCCAGACCCCTTGCATGTGATGATTTCATGCAGTAATATCATCAATCGTATGTAGTCATTTAGTGGTATGCATCTATTTTTTTTTATGTAGGATACCCCTGATTGACACTTACCATATTTAGCCTCTAGCCAAGAAGCCTATAAAATGGTGCTTCCTCCCTCGATTTTAATTATGAGAAAAATATACCAAATTTCAAATTCAAGTTGCCATGAAGTGCTACCAAACAAATTGCTAGGTTCTCCCACTACCAAGATGATGCTTCTAGATTGCTATCTAGGATTTGAAGTTGCTTTTCTCTCTCTTGTATGATCAATACCATCACTTTGATTATTTCTCAAATTTCTAACTCACCTCCACACCATGAGAATTCATCAAAAATACCTCCTCGTGTCACCTCAAATGCTACTTGGACCTAGTTACACAAAAGCATAGGCCCACGATAGCAATCGTCTCACCTCGAGATGATATGTATATGAAACCATCTCAACCCAAGATGGTCTTAGATAGATAACTCTTTTTTCTATTTTTTGTTCATCCTAACTTAGATCTATGTCTTTCTGGTTTTTGCATTAGTTTAGATTTCAATTTAATTTTATTTATTGTTTCTAGATTTAATACGGGTCCAACCTTAGTGGGATCTACACATGCTATTGATTTGCTACTATTTCTTTGTGTGCAAGTTACAAGGCTCAAGAAAAATGAAGGATTTTGGATCCAACTCTCATGTGACAATCATAAGAAAACGTATTCCTCAACAACTATGTTAACACAAAGATCTTCATATTATATTTGGAGACTTTATTTATGATTTTGTAATCATTGTATCATTGGTAGCATCCCCTCAAAGGGGTTCTTATTGTAACACTTTGAAAGATAAAAATAAATATAAAAGATCCATTTAATTTGTTCAATCATTGTATTTCATTACTGCTTTACTTTTATGGTGCAAATTTCCATCCTTCAAATAATGATCATGGTGGGACACTTATCCCTATATTTATAAATGTAGGTTTTTTGACTAATTATTTATTATTTCTATGATTTGCAGGTTCTCAATATTAATTATCTCAACCTGAGATGGTCCCTACCTAGAAAAAATCTTAGCCTAATATGGTACCTGACCTAGGTTAGAACAACTACAGATCTACATTTCTACATAAAACATAGGCTTTCATGGTTAGTATATGCATTTGTGTGCTACATATTTTTCCTATTTCTAAAAAAATTAAAAATAAGATAAATTTGTAGCATACCTGCATGTTAGTCAAATTTTAAATATATCAAACTATGATCATCTTAGTTCAAGATGATCTTTGTCTTTGATCATCTTAGGTTGAGATGGTCCATGTCTATGATCATCGTAGAGAGATATGATATCTATATTATCTATTGGTTTGCTTGCATTGTTACTTGTTCAAGGTAGATTATCATTTAGGGAAAGAATTGCATTTTAAATATTATATATTACATTAGTGAAAGTCATCACATGTTGTTTGCTTTTACTTTTTGCAAAATTAAAAAAGAACCCACACACACTCACAAGGTACTTAAACATCGGTTAGTTAGATTTCATAACCAATGATTGATAGTAATCATGCAATGTGGGCTTTCATCTCCTACTGTGGATTGGTCCCCTACACACCATAATAGCCCCCATGAGAGGTTTTTCAAAAAAATTCAGCAAAAAGCCCCTAGCCCCCTACTTTTTGATGCATCCTGAAGTAGGACATGTTTACATGCCTTGTAACTATAGGGTTTAATAATTAGTGGACACAATTATCATTTATGCCCAAGCTCACATGAGGTTCAAGTGAAATCCCATATGGGATGGTAACAAGGTGCTAGATAGTGCAACCCCTTTCTTGGAGGGGTATTTTGTTCCCATATGGATACCTATAACCCATGTACCATCCTAGGAAGCTCTATTGACTATTTGTGTCACATTTCTTGACAAAGGGTGTGTGCAAGCTACATTTTACTATAGTATTAATTCAATCCACCTTAGTTATTTTAGGAATAGGATTTCAAACAAATATACCAAAAAAAACAAAAAAAAACAAAAGAACAAAAAAATTAATAAATAACCAAAAATAGAAGAAAATATTGCACAAAAAATAACATCAATGATAAAAAAAAACTATTTGTTTATTTCATTTGATTTGTTTGTGTATTTTAAAATTTGTACTCCCTTTACCTAGCTTATGATTATGATGCAGTCAAGATCAATCACGAGCAAACACAATTGAACCAACACAAGGAATCATGGATCACTTTCAAATTGATCCACAAGACCTTGTCATACTTGAGTTGCAACGTGACCCCCAAGACTTGAATATTGTTAATCATCCCACTAACCCTGACATGTTGGGTGTAACTACTCAAAATCAACCTATAGGTCCTGACTATGATCTTGATATGGATTATCTAGACCATAGCACCTTGCGTGCTTTCTATAGATATAACTATGTTCACACTAAAGTAGATAGAAATCCCTTATCATGTATCCATATCCTAGTATAGCCTATAACTCCATTACATTAGGATCTAGAGTAAAATCTATAACAAGATAGGGATACTCATGATACCCTAGCTGATCGCCCATAGATGAGATGAAAGTATGATTATATGGACATGTACATTGTTCGAGGTTATAACAATCCTGCCATATCAAATTGTGCATTCAGGGATGGTGATCTTAATCATCCCTCTATGTCTTATGATAAAAAACCTTATCAAGTACATTGTGCTTCATTATTACCTAATTACATGAAACATATCTTACACCATCAATATCAAGTCAATACTACCTCTCATAACCCTAGAAAATAAGTTATTGATATTTCCAAGGCTGAAGTGTAAGTCATGCTCATTTGCATTACCAATATATGTGCTAACCACCCCCACAAAACTGACCAGGTGACTCGATCTCATCAGGAACCTATGCCAAACCCTGGTTACCAATAATAGTTATAGTGGATAATGGTAACCACTATCCACTGTGTCTCAATCCGAACCTTCCATCACACCCACACCAAAATCTGCTTCATATCCAACATCATAGACCACCGCCCATCCATCATCAAGAATGTCATTTGCCCCAAAAATACCAATATCAATAGAAATATGATACCTATGAAGAACCACAACAAGAACATCAGGAAAAAGTCGATACATATCCTAAATTAAATTATAGTGAAGTGTCTATTGATTATACTTATCCACCACCACCTTCACATCAAAATCCACCACCTCCACCTCCACCTCATCAAGGATAAAAATGGGAAAATTCTCGCTAGAAGCATACAAATTGTTTATTGATCGAATCAAATCATTAGAAAAAAATCTTTGGGCATGGGTTACCAAAAACCCACATTAAGGAAACTTAGTAATTAGTCCCTCCATCCATTAGTTCCATAACCTCCTTGCCCACCTCACTTTGAGATGCCTAAACTAAAAAAGTTCAAAGGTGATGAATATGCATAAGAGCATGTGACTTGCTTCATGAATATTTTCTTTCATCTTCAAGACAATGAACCCTTAATGCTAAGAAAATTTATCATAACACTTTCTAGGGGTGCTTTGGAGTGGTACAATCATTTACCATACCATAGCATTTACACCTTTGACCAGTTCGTCGATGCATTTATAGAATACTTCGCCTTTAGTGTTAAGAAGAAGGATGCCCTGACTGACTTGTATAACCTTCACCAATTTGAAGATAATCTAGTCATAGATTATGGCAATATATGGAGAGAAGTCATAACAAAATTGCCCTTCACCTTACCCATCATGGAGCTAACTTGCATGTTCACTCAAAGTTTCTTAAAATAGATTTCACTCTTACTGCAACTTCAATAGTATCAGATATTTGAGGAAGCCTTAGCCCAAGCAAAGGTCATTGAGGATATCAAGGTCTAAGAAGGATATATAAAATTTTTTAAGAAATAATGGTCTACAAAAAATGCTAAGGGAAGCAAAAACCAACCAAAGGTATCTTTGGTGAACCAATTCATTTTGAGTGCCCCTAGGCCCTTGAATCAAACCCTACCTCAACCACCTAATTATGAGACCCAACCTCCATCGATACAATACCACCCTCAACAACCACAAAATCAACTGCCAACTCAACCATGGTTTCCACATCATCAATACACACCATTGTTAGAACCCTTGGTAAACATTTTTCATTGGTTGTGTGAGGCAAAAATAATCACTTTCCTTAAGATTTGCCCTCTAGATCCAAATTGATTAAAAAAAATAATCTTATAGGGAGGATAATTACTACATCTAACACAAACAAAAGGGTCACAATATTCAGTCATGCTACACCTTCAAGAACCTAGTGTAGGACATGATCAAAAGGTAAGAAATATAAATTGACAAGCTTCTTTCCACAAACAATTAGAACATGGGGGTCTACCAAGACCCCTTACCTCAATGTGGAATAAATATAGCATCTACCATTACAACAAAACAATCAAAGTAGTTCAATCAGGTCCATGCCATCCCACCTAACCAATATTTTGTGGTTATGATAAACATAGTGACAAGGAACCGACGATACCCAACTCAACCCACACAAACTGTGGATCCTACCAATGTTCCTTCCATATTACAAGCACCACCGTAACCAACTCCAATCATACCTCATTCACCTTTCTCGATGCTTACACTGAGAAATATGCTCACCCAAAGATTTAAAATTGCATCAAAAGAACTCTTCGTCTATAAGCTCATACAATAATCAATGCCCCATCAAGAAGCTCTAATAGAGATTTTAAAATCAATTTAATTAGAACCACAAGATTGCAAAATTTTCACAAATTTTGTGGGATAAATTTAATATTATAAAGAGCCTACAATAACCTTTCATGATTATGATATCAAGACCATCCCTATTGAAACACCTGATCCACCACTACACATCATGGCTAGTGTGTATGGGATTACCTATAAAATGGTATTGATTGATTCAAGCCCATCCATCAACATCATCACCAACATTGCACTTAAACATCTCAATATTCCATCATTGCACATTGCCTCATCCACATTCATACTCTGAGCCTTTGACGATGCATTATGTTCCACTATTGGAATAGTGGTCCTTCCTATTTAGGTTGGATTAAATATCATTCACACACTTTGCCATGTATTGGAGGGTGCCATGCAATACAACTTGTTGCTTGGTCAATCCTAGATAAGAGACATGAAGTGTGTGCCTTCTATACTACACCAAAGCATAAAATATGTGCATAAAGGGCAAGTCCATTGTGTCCCAATAGATTTATAACCATTCAAATTTTACCACATGGTTTCACTTTTGGATAATTCCACCTTACCATAAACTCATTTGTATGTTCAACCTAACCCCCCCTTTCAACACTTGAATCATCCACCCAATGTTGATATGCCTTCATCATCAGAATCATCATCACAACCACAATCATCATCTTCCATGGGAATCCCTTCTAATCCATTAGACCCTATCATGATAAATCCAAATAAGGCACCCATAACATCCCCATCGCTTGAACCATCATCACATACTGTAGCCACATCAAAATTAGCTAATCCACCTCTTGCACCTTCTATCCCCACCATCTCCACACCATCCATCCACATTGATCTCATTCTTTAGGAACCACTCTCAAACATTCATATCCCATCGCCATCTACCAATCCATCCTCATCTACCCCTCTACCATAGGTGACAATTCATATGACTAATCCAAGCTAAAAGCATAAAAACATGAATCACGAAGAGAATGGAAAAAGCACAAACAAAATTTGGCTAAGCTAAATTGTATTGATTCTCCTCAAAAAGTGTTACAATGAATCCCTCTTAGGTATTTTACTAATGATACAATATTACAATAAGGATCAAGATATCCTTTTCATCGGATAATTTTTTCTTCGATGCAATCTAAAATTTTTCTCACACCCACAAAAATTCTTAGAGAGTGGGTTTTCAGCAACTACCACATGAGGGTTGAATTCGAGAGTCTTTTGTACTATTTGATCTTGTATCTTGTATGCAAATAAATAAACATGAGATCAGTAGTATTCATGGGGCCCACTCATATTGGACCCATATTGATCACAAGATAAAACAAAACAAACAAAACTAAAAGGGGTTGCATGAGAGGAAAAGAAATATCTATGCTAATGCATCAAATGATATGCATAAACAAAATGATATAATGATGAAATGAGCATGCAAGATGTAATCTAAGCTAAGATGAAATCGATCACGTAACTGGAGTTATCTCAAGGTAGAACGGTCGAATTGATCACCTAATTAGGGTCATCTCAAGGTGAGATGGTCATTGTCTATGAATCATCTCAATATGAGATGGTTGTTGTCTTAGACCTACAAATTTTGTGAAACCAGTCTAGGTAGCATTGGGGTGATTCAATGCTGGTTTTATCAATGAATTCCTCATAGGTGAGAACGTGAACTTGTTGATTCCAGCAATTTGGAACAATGGGGTTAATAACACAATGAGATGGAAGGTAGCCTCGAAGCTTGCATAGTAATCAGATAACATAATGATAGCAAGGAAGCATGGTGAGTAAATTTGATAGCACTTTATGGAGATAAGTACTTAAAAATTGAAACCTTTTTCAAAGGGAAAAATATCCATTTTATAGACCTCTCGGTATGCAGTCGAAGAGGGAAAAGTGGCAGTGCATAGCTTCCTAGTTGCCTAATTGCAGTAAATTGTAGGTGGCAAAGGAATATCCATTACCTATGGGGTGCCTAGTGTTGGTAAAAAATGCACTGCCACACTGATAGAAGTCGGTTATTATTATTATTTTTTAAATTTTTATGCACATGTGGCCATCTTAGGTCAATATGATCATGAATTTGAGGTCATCTCAGGTCGATATGATCATTCTTCCCATGGAGAAAATATACCTTTTACTAGGAAAAGACATCAAATGGCCCTAAGGCTGCCCTGGGTGGGTTAGACAAGTTATAAGAATATATTTTGGAGAGTCTCCTTGTGATTACACATTTTAGGTGTCTATAGATACCCCTTTTTGGGATGCTTTGTGCCTAAGCACAATTTAGAGCAAAAATAAATGACCTAAAATGGTTGAATTGATGATGGATGATGTTAGTTGAAAAATTCAATGTGATATACCCCAATCATAAAAAGGGGTGCACATATTTTACCCCAATCATTACTTCCAACATATTTATGATTTTGATTTGATTTTTGGTATTCTTTTAGCCAAGGATAAATATTATGTAGGTATACCAAATAAATAGGTAATAGAATTTTTAGCCTATTTTGTTTTCTTTGAATTTGTTTTTGGTTGTTATCTACCCCAAAAAAAGGGTACATGATTGTCTTTGGCAATGATTCTTGAATGAACATAACTTTAGATTTTGAGTATTTTATTTATGACTTGATTTTGACATGATTTTTGTAGTTATTGACTACCTCCTCAAGCAATGAGTTGATAGAGGAGATGAAAAATGATGAAAGTGATGAGTCTCTTGACCAAGAAAACCTAATTTGGATTTTATTGGGTTAATGCGATGTTAAAGGGCTTTTAAACTCTATGAAAAGCTTGATTTTAACCCATTGTGACTTTTTGTAATTTTTATGGATTTTACGAGTTTTAGGATGATGTTTTATTTTATATATATAATTTTGGTTAAAACCATGGTCGTCTCACCCTAAGACGATCATATTTTGTGCCATGCATCCATCTTTGATGGTTGCATATTTGTAAAACTATAAATAGAAAACAAGGATTTTTTGATGTCATTTTCATTGTTAGCAATGAGAGAAGAGAGAAACAGTGAGGAGGGAAGTGATTTTATGATGTGAAGCATTGCCAAAAAATATATCAACCAGATGATGGACCTACCCGAGGCTTCTTTGAGTGGAGGAGACCAAGCAAGGAGGGTAAGTACCTTGTTTTCATTAGTCTATTGACTCTAAGGATAAAATGAACCTCATTAATTAAAAAATAAAATGTTAAGGAACATCACATTAATTTTTAATGTAATGAACCTAACCTAGGTTAGCTTAGATTAGAGGTTGTGTCCTTTTGTCTTTACGTATTTGATGTTGCATTTAATTTTTAATGTGTATGCATGTACTTTTTATTTTTTAAAATTGGGGGTTGTCTCAACGTGAGATGGTTCCTTATTTTGGTAGTTTATGATCATTAGTTCAGTAGTCAAAATGTTCTAACCATGATGATGACCATCTCAACCTGAGACAACTACACCTAGGGTCCATTTTGATCTGAGACACCCTCACTCAAGGGCCATATTGGAGTGAGATGACCTCTTGGGCTTAGGATTTTTTTTTGTTTCCTTGGTGTATTTTTATTTTCTTTGTGTTTTCTACGTGTAGATTGATTTTAAAAGTTGCAATTTTATTTTTAGCTTATTATAGCCCAAAATAGGTTTACCTACATCTTTAGGAGAGCATGAACTACTCTCTTTAATGATGATTGGGAGTGGCTTAAGGCCCTTGGCCTTATGCATGTGACTAGATTGGAGTTAGTATATGTGGATCAGGCCTATTTGATGATATTGATAAACCTATGGGACAACTAGATAAACACATTCTACCTCTCAATTGGTGATATGACCATCACTCTAGAGGATGTCTATAGGATTCTTCATATTCTGGTAGAGGGAGATCCTATTTTGTTGTTACCTACTAGTCAACATGTGAGAGTACTATAGCGAGTATACCACGAGCACTAGCAGAATGTAGAGCATTATCTAGAAAGTAGTGGGGTGAGGGTGGAGGAGGGCTATGATGCATAACTCCTGACTTGTAGGTATGTAGTGCTTATGTCACTCATATCTAAATTTTTTATTGCCTAATTTTTTTGGTGTGAGGTTACCATGGAATCTCCTTGACATTATTTAGGATTTGGTGAAGTGTATAGTGAAATAGCCATATATTTTGGCTTAGGAGACTACCATACTAGTATAACTATATGATGAACTCTTTGAGATCAAGTACCATGGTAGACTTGGGATAGGGTGTAGCTTCCTATTACAGATATAGGGTTGGCAGTATATTCGAATGGATAGATCGAATGGGCTACCCTAGGTGATGCAATAGTATATGGTGGATAGGGAGATAGGATATGCTATACTATGGAGATGGGATGAGAAGCGAGGATGAACACACCCCTACTCAGGTATGATTTATCATTATATTAACTCTTTGGTGAGGTTGAGGCTGGATCATGTGGTATTGCGATCATGGAGGGACTATCCACCTTGGGTAGAGGTAGATCAGTAGCTAAGATGAGTGAGATACATTCAATGGTTGATCAGCCATCACGGTAGTGAGAGTGAGTACTTCCAATACTCTTGCATGACCTATCAACTTCACTAGGACATACCAGATGAGTCGATCATTTATAGGTAGTGGATAGATGAGATAGAGATAGCTTCTCTCCAATTTGATCCATTAGAGGATGAGGTAAATGAGTCCTTAGTTGATCCTACTATAGAGGATGCAAGGACTACTCTTGAATATAATGCCTAGTGGGTGACTTGGTTGTGGTAGGGAGGTAGAGTAGGTAGGGCAGTGGATTATTCACAATAGTGAGTGCATCATCATACTAAGGAGGAGTGGGCTATGACCTTAGAGAGTGGTGTGAAGGAGGAGGAGGGTAAGTATTAGTAGGAGTCTAATGAGGAGGATCCTCAAGAGGAAAATACCACACTTAGGGAGCAAATCTGTATTCTCTAGGGATAGTTGATTGATAGGAATACAATGTAGGAATTATCACATAGTTAGTTGGCCAACGAGAGGTAGATATGGTGGGATTCCAGTAAGAAGAGGTAAATACTTTAGGATCAGGTTGAGAGCCTAAAGGATGAGGGTAGGAGGTTGACGACAGAGTGAGATGCTTTATAGGTTTAGGTATCTAGAGTCATAGTAGAGCGAGACACTGTATAGATGTGACTAATAGGTGTTACAGTAGAGCATGATGCACTACAACTATAATTGAAAAGGATGGTAGTTGGATAGGGTTCATGTGGACAAGCCACATGATATGTGGCTAGGCTTCAAGCTTATGAGATAGATATATAGGAAACGTTATCTCATTAAATATATTATTGATGTTTAGACCGAGACTACATATCTCTTCTAGAGGATGGGGTAGAGTGATTAGGTGGTAGGCTACCATATTGAGATTCAGTTAAGCCATCACAGTAGATTCAATACATCGAGTTTGGATAGTTATTAGTGAGACCACAGGTTCCTAGGTTCTCAAACACTCCGTAGATTTCAAGTGCTAGTGGTGCAAGGTAGCCTCATCAAGATGAGGTTGAGGGTAGTGGTAAGACTAGCAGAGTAAGGCTAACATGATTTATATATATATGCTTCTCTTTTTTAGTGTGAGGTTCGAGGATCCACTCCATTGTAGCTTGTGGGTATTTTTGTACCGTGATGTACTTTCCATGATATATATAAATATATATGATCATGTCAATTATGTGTTATCATGGTGTTTACTACTTATGTCTTTTCATGTATGGATATGTTTATGGATACCATGATGTATGCTAGATGTATGCCTAGATATTGTAGTATGATTATGCATGTATGTTAAAGCTAGGATGTGTGCATGGAACTATGTATGTATATGATGCATTAGTGACATGATGATATAAAATATGATGTGTATGTTGACGTGGTAAAACTAAATAAATAAATCTAAAATACCAATAAACTAAGTGTGAGCACCACATGATGTTTAAAAGTCAATAATCAAAATACTTAAACTTTTCATAAAAGTCACACATTTGAATATGAACTAGATGAAATATAATGTAATGTAATGGATGTCAATGATGGATGTGACACATTTGATACAATGAGATGTTAGAAGAGAACAACAAGGCTTTTCATGAGACTCAAACACCCTTGTTGACAAATCAAAAGTTGTATACTAACTATACATAACTCTAGAAGATAACAATCTTCTAGGAAGATCGAGATATTCAATATCATTGTGTGTGTATAATGAAGTTTATTAATTTGATGCATAAGACTACCCCATTGCTAGACTGATGTTTATAGCCCATTTTTGTAATGGGTATCACCCTATGATCATCATTACCTCAATTTCACACATGGTTGGACTAGACTACTAGGCAATACAAGCCACCAAAATCCAACTCATTTACAAGTTGACATTCATTTTTACAAAAGAAGGTCACTAATATGACAAAAATATCACCATGTGTAAGGCTACTCCATTGCTAGGCTGAAGTCTATAGCCCATTGCTAGTGATGGAGACTGCTCCATGGCTTTCAAAATTTGAGAATTACATGGATTCAATCTTATCACCCCCTTCTTTTCTTTTGACTTTTTTTAGGGGGGATGCTTGCTCATTTTGTTGAAGATCAAGAGGATTTGTTTTTGAGGGATACTTGCTTATTTTTTATAGGAGAAAGGGATTTTATTGCTCTGGGTAGGGGAGAGCTTGTCCTTTTGTCAATTATTAGAATTCTAGACCATGCGCATAATAAGATGATTAAGGGAAACCTTTCACTTAAGGGACAAGAACTACGTTGTAGTCTCATATTTTCTTGTGTAAACTAATATTTAAGATATGAAATTGTGTTGGGATTTTGAGATATGCAAGGTATAATCAAAGTAAGACCCTACCTTCAAAAAATCAAGATATCTTCCTACAAAATCTAAAAAGGAAACTAGGAGTGACTAAATAACTGAAAGGTCCTATTGAACACCCTATAACAACTTATTGGGTTAGGGGAAATACACAAACACCTAGGATGGAGAATATGGATGGAAATGCTTTGTTTGATGTGTATGCTTTCCTTATGAACTTTTAAAAACTAAGAGGTGTGCATAAAATAGTTAGTGATCATCTAAACATCATTGTTGATGGTCATTCGATATCTACCCTATCTCACGAGGATCACTTTATAATCAAAAGATCACAAGAAAATGTTCGATTAAGACTCATGATAGTCATACAAGCATGGTCCTCTATAGAATGCAAATAATGTAAATGATTATGTGGTGTGTGTAATTTTTTAATGATCTTTCAAACATTAAGGAGTGTGCATAAAATAGTCAATGGTTGTATGAACATCATTGTTGATGGTCATTTGGTATCTATCCTATCTTATGAAGATCCCTTAATGGCTAGAAGACCACAATGATAAGCATAAGTTACGATAAGATGCAATACATAGTGATGTTAATGCAATGATTGATATACCTAAAGTAATTTATCAATGAAATGTAATGATGTGTAATGCATGATGATGTAAGCATTGCAATGTATTTGTGAGTTTTAATTTTTGTATTGCTTTTGTTGTTTTTGTTATTGTATTGTTTTAGGTTTTTTTGTGCATTGTGTGTTATGCACAAAATACCCATCAATGGAGAATATTGAGAGGTTCAGGTTCCTCAATACCTTCAATGGAATCTAACTGATAAGTGCCCAGGTCTAATTTATGCATGATTAAGAACAAGCCTAACCAGTTTGTGGTAAATTTGTCATTAAAATGGCTATGTAGATTGGAGTTCTATTGATTCTCTTTGAGTACATGATATCCAACCTAGAATTCCCTAGGATGAACCCTTGTATCATAGGATTTCTTAATACAATCTTGATAAACATGCAAATGCTCAAGAGCATTAACACATCACTCATCAAAAAGTATAAGTTGATCAAGGTGAGCTTGTTGTATAGCATCATCATCGATGAATTCCTGTAATGATATACGTAGTGAGGGAATTTCAATATCTAAGGGTATAATGGCCTTCACACCATATACTAGTGAGAATGGCATGGCTCATATTGGCATCTAAACACTCGCTCGATAGGCCCACAAACCTAGAGGTAGTTGAAGTTGCCAATCCTTGTGATGATTGTTGATTATATTTTTCAAGATTGTGATAATCATTTTATTCGATGCCTTAGCTTACTCATTAGCTTACAGATAATAAGGAGTTTAAAAGTTGTGTTGTATGTGATACTTTGTGCAAAAATCTCTAACATCCTTATTATTAAATAATGGTCCATTATCGAAGATGTTTTTGTATGGAAAATCAAAATGATATATGATATTATGAAATAGGAACTCCACAATGCGGGCTCCTGTCATAATGGTAAATGGGATTGCTTCAACCTACTTTGTGAAATACTCTGTGGTTGTTAAGATGAACATGTGTTGACTAGAATATGGGGGGATATTTCTCCAATTAGATTAAACTCCCATTGAGAAAAGACCACAACAAGTGGATGGGTTGTAGTGCTTATGAAGGTACGTGTGATAAGTTAGCATGATGCTAACACTTTATGCACCTTTTGACATAAGTGCAATAGTCTTACTCCATAGTAGGCTTGTAGTATCCCATTTGAAGAATGTGCTTTACGATGGCCATACCACTAAAATGACCACCACATGTATCATTTTGAGCTTGCAAAATGGCCCAAGTAGATTCTTGAGGCTCTAGACATCGAAGAAGAATACCATCATAACCTTGATGGTACAATATGTCCCCTATCAAGACAAATTTAATCACTTTTTTATTTGAATGTTTGTTTGGTGGTATGTGAAAAGCCCATAGGATGGCTACCAAGCTTCCCAAAATATTTGATTTCTGATAACCAGCATTGATATTGCTCAGCTTGTGCTAAATGGACTTTGTGCTCCTCTCTATAGTCATTTTATGCAAATGTAAATTGAGAGAGAATATTAAGATATATGGTTGTGACATTATCATATGGAACTTGTATTATAAAGGATCCCCAAGAAGCAAGTTGCAAGAAATCTTAAATTTTAGAGAATCAATCAAGGTAGGGTTCAATTTGGACCATGTTTATGCTTTGCTCTATCATGGTAGTATCTCATGATATTGTGGATTGTGAGAGTGTTTTGACATGAAGAGTGGTGACATATTCTAATGGGTTTTGTACAATTAGGTATCCTAAGGAAGTCATTCTATCCACAAAATAATTTTAAGAATGAGGGATTACCTTGATGTCATACCATTAAAACTTTACAAGCAATTTACATTGGTATATTTCTTTATCTTGATTAAAGATGAGCAAAGAGTCACCAAATATTTTGATTTGCTTGATATTCATAGTGATAGCTATTTGAAGACCCAATATAAGGGATTCATTATAAATATTATTATTGGTATATGGGAAATCAAGTTTTAATGAAAGCATAAAAGGAGTCCCTTACAGTGTGAACAATGTGATTCCTACACCACCCCCTCGCTCACACTTAGAACCATCAAAGAATAATGTGAGATCAACTTTTGGTTCTTGTTTTTTTGGTTTGTTTGAGTTAGATATTATGAAGATAGCATCATATAGTAGCTCAATTGTCATAGGTCTATCATCTTGGAGAGGCACCTCTACTAGTTGGTCTATAATGAACTAACCTTTGATGGATTTTTTCCAATGAATTCCAAGTCAAAATCTATTAAGAGCATGATCCACTTTGCAATGTAACTATTATGATAAGTACGACTCATCATATACTGTAATGAGTTGCATTTAGAGATGACATAGGTCATTTTATTTATCATATGGTGATAGAGTTTCTTGGTGGTGAAAACCATTGTTGAGCAAAGTTTCTCCACATAGGTGTATCTGATATCATATGAGACCAAGGTGTGACTGATATAGTATATGGCCTAATCCTTACCTCGCTCCTTTGGGCCAACATGGTCCCTAAGGCAAAGTTAGTGGTCAAGATGTATAATAAAAATTGTGCACTAGGTTTCATAGAGGACAATACCAATGTATAATCCAAGTATTGTTTAATATCTACGAAGGCCTCTTGGTAATATTTATTCCAATGAAAAGTTACCCCTTTTGTAGAAGATGATTGAAAGGTTGACATTTGTATCTTCCAATGTAAGTTGTAAAACTTCTTAGTATTGGTGGGAGGAGGCATGTGTATTATCACTTCTACCTTTTATGGGTCAACTTCGATGCCTTGTTTTGAAATGATGAAGCCTAAGAGTTTTCTATATGTGGATCTGAATACACAATTATTAGAATTCAATCAAACATTATGCTCGATAAGGTGATCAAATATTTTCTTTAAAACATTGATATGGTCTTGATGTAATAGATATTTAGCTATAATATCATTGGCATAATATTCAACAAGCTTATGTATGTAGTCATGAAAGGTATACATCATTGCTCGCTAGTAGGTAGCACCAAAGTTATTCAAGCCAAAGGGCATGACCTTGTAAAAAAAGGTCCCCCAAGGTATAGTGAAGGTTGTTTTAGCCTAATCCTTTGGATTAACTCATATTTGGTTGTATCCATAGAAGCCATCCATGATAGAGAGCATTTCATGGCCTACAACCACGTCTACTAGTGTATCAATGTTTGACAAAAAAAATTCATCCTTAGGGCTTGCTTTATTGAGATCATGAAAATCGGTGCATATGCACACCTTCCCATTTGGTTTCCTAATAGGAACCATTTTGGAACCTCAGTCAAGGTAGTCAATGGGTTGGATGAATCCTGCATTCAAAAATTTATATAATTCATCTTTAATCATGAGACCAATTGTTGGATGCATCTTTCAGAGTTTTTATTTACTGGTTTAATTATTGGATTTAACATTAAATTATGAACCAATAGGTTCGGTTCCAAACTGGGCATCTCCTTGTAGAACCAAGAAAAATCATTTTTATACTTCTTTAGAAGAGATAAGAATGTTGCACATTCTTTGGTTGAAAGACCTTTCTCCAATTTGAGGATCTAGATATTTTTGAGATCATCACTGATATTGGTGTCAACCGTCTCTTATATTAACATATGTGATCCCTCTTACAATTGATGAGGAGTAGGTTCAAGTGAATTACATCATTTGGATTGAGTTAGATACATTGTTAGTCTCAATTTTAGTTTGTAAGACATCTAAATAAGGATGCGATAAGAGATGGAATGGTTGCAACATGTCCTCAACAGGGAGAAACTTAGATGACGATGGTTAAAGGGTAGTGTGATCAAAATGAATAGCCTCAATATTGAGGGATGATGATTTGAAAGGATCAATGGGATAATGGAGTGGAGTGGTGAGATCAATGGAGATCATATTGATGGTTGGCAGATAATCTCCATACTGTGGGAATATACGATTGAAAATGGGTGGACACAAATTTTTAGGAGGTGGTTGAGGTAGAATTGGCATGATGGTAGGTTCCCTATAATGAGCACATGCAATAGTATCCTTAGGTGGGATAATTTTATGCCATAGGGGGAGCAATAATCTCAAAAAGAAAATAAGATATAATTCATCTAAATCATTGAGAGCCTCAATAGGGGTAAATTAATATTTTGAGCTAAAATAGGTGATGGAAGTGATCTCCTAACCATATTTTGATCCCTATTCATGCTCAAGCCTCTAATTATCTCCTGAATCATAATCATATTTTGACTCATGATCTGACTGATTAGAGTCAGCAATAGATAAAGTAGTAATGTGTAAATGATTGCTAAGTAGGTGAGTGTTACCAAGATTAGTATACTCATTACCATCAATGTATCCCTCGAAGCCTAAGTTAAGCTATTGTAGGAAGTCAGCAAAGAGCTCATCAGGTAAGCACATATGATATCCCCAACTTGCTTTATTTGTGGGAAGTTGATATTGTGGTTCTATAGGTATCTAAGTATCTTGTTCATATCATCCTAATTTATTTCCATGCTAATGACATCAATGGAAATATCACATAGCAAAGGATGGACTTGACATGTAATCGATGTTAGCTTGAAACAACTCCATATATTCAATTTGTAAAGGTACATATGTACCGATATCAATGCCACCATAGATGAAATTGGTTTACCTTGGATAAGATCCAAGGTGGACAATGGTGCTTATAGGTAACAATATATTGCAAGGATGACCAAAATCCCTAATTGACTCAATGCGAGGGGTGAACGTAACATTGTGTACTACACATTAATACAAACTCAGGTTAGTCATATGAATGTTGATCTGCAAGGGAGGAGAAGATGAGGATGGAGATAAATATGTGGATGATGATGGTTTTTCTTCTATGGGAGTGATATTGTTACAAGAGGTAAGACAAGATTAATAATTGATTAATGTCATCAACTATAGCATAGGATAGCTATAGGATTAAGTAGGTTACAAAATAGATTATTTAACAATAGATCCTATGTCTACGCTAACAACTAACCTATCTGTCGTCCAAAGGGAAATGATGGTAAGGTAGACTACTAACCAAGGTAATTGGTAATAGTAACTACTAGTGGTAAAAAGTAAGAAATTACTTTTTACCATGTGGTAAATTATATCTACCTAGGTGAAACTTAAATATTACCTAAATGAGGTAATAATCATAGTTACTAACATAGTAACTCTAACATCCCCCCTTATTACATTATTTGGGTAATACATACATATCCCTCTATACAACAATATTTGGGTGAAGTATATAACCGCCCCAATACAGTGAAGAAGATGTTGATCTGCTAGTTCTTTGCTCTGTCTGCTCCTAAGCAAAAAGTGGGTCATTCCTCACTATGTCTTCACGCCAACGAATGTCCTTATGGTAATCACATCATCCAACCGAATTTGCATGGGTAACCGGCCGCTATAATCGCTAGGTGTAGTAGAATAGATCACTTCATACAAGGTTCATTCATTTACAATATGAATTTGCAAAAGATAAGGTAGCTAAGGTGTCGGTCATTTCCGAAAATGCACCCTTATAAGTTCCCCCCTTCTTGTTGCAAAACATAGTGTAATTAATTTCTGAAGGAAGTGTGACTAAGGTGTCGGTCAAAGCCGAAAATGCACCCTTATAAGTCATCTTCCCTATTTACAAAAATCAGGGAAGAAAAGAAATGGATATCCCCCTTCAATTGCAAAAAGTGTGCAACTCAAGAGTGTTGTGAAGGATTTTACAAATATTGCCTCCTAGACAATTGTACACCACAAAAAAATCGCTCCTCTTGTTACAAGTACTTCAAACACCTAGAATTTGCTATTTATGAAGCCTAAAAGAGGTACAAGCACCCCTTATTGCAAGGTCTTCAAACAAAAAACTTATGCTATTTATGAAGCCTAAAAGAAGAGTGAGAGAAAATGGTGCTTTTGCCCAAGGGACACATGTGTTTTCCCTCTACAAAACTTGTTTTAGCAATTTAGCACTCCTTGTGCTATCTTTGAACCAGAAACAGAATCGCGTATGAGACACTTCACTAGAAATATGGCTTCTGTGATGTGCCTTTGCCATTTTAGTTTTGCTTGTTTTGAAACCAACACTGAATGGTGTCATGGTTTTCATTTTTACAATTTGTGCAAAACTATGCTTTCTAGGCAATTTGATCAAAAAAGGTCACCAATTTGTCCTTTCTTATTGCAAGTACTTCAAGCATGATTGCTATTATGAAGTCTAAAAGAAAAGGTTTAATTGTTGATGATTTGGACTTTTCTGATTGCCTTTACAAGTTTTATTTCCCTCTTATCAAAATCTATGTTTGAAGGAAGAAAGGAATTATCCCCCCTTAGTGCAAAGGATTGCAACTTTGAAGGTTCCTTATTTTCAAAAAACTTGTTCTTTCTTTTGATTACCCTAAGAGAGTACCAAAATATAATTCACTCAAACAGATATTTAATGGCACTTGCCTTAACTCCCTTCAAGAAGGATGAAAAGTTTGAGGAAATTAAGCCAAACAAATAAGAGTGAATTAGGGGTTTTGTTGATTTAGGAGAGAATATCAAGTAATTTTGGCTTTAAATCTATGCAAGGATTTACACAAATTTGTGAAATTTTGGGGTTTAGTGTGTTCTTGATTCTATGACTTATAATTGCAAAAGAAATAATGCAATAATCAAACAAGAATGCCCACAAAATTCTTATCACCTAGGTGTCGGATGCTACCGAAAATGCACCTAATTTGCCAATAAAGGTGTCGAGTAAAATCGAAAATGCACCTTTTAATTTTTGCAACAAAATGTGTGTTTTGTGTTGTGCAAAAAAATGATATTTTTATGTCTCCTACTTTGTTTTCCAATTTTGCAAAAGAAGTACAATGTTGTCTTCTCCCCTAAATTTTGCAAAATTAACAATTTTGAGCACTCCTTCCAAGACAAGTCGACACACGACCCGCATTTGGAAGGCTTCCATAACTAGTCGACACACGACTTAGTTTTTGATGGACCAAAGGTTACAATTACTTCTCAAATTTTTGCAAAAAAAGAATGTGCAATTTTATGTCTTATATCCCCCTTTGGAGAAAACAAATGCACACTTTGCCTTTGAATTTTACAAAAAATTTGGTCTCCTTGTGTTACAATTTGGCAAAAAAGAATTCATGTTTGAACCTTTATTGTATGCTAAATTAACAAGGTTGAGAAGAGTTTAGGGTTTTCTTATTTGCAAAAAAAAATTGCTCTTCTATGTCTTATATCCCCTCGTGGAGAAAACAAAAGCTCTTCTTGATTTGTTTGCAAAAAAAATCCTTAATTCTCTATTTTAATGCAAAATTTTAATAAATCTAATCATTATTTAATTAATAATAAAATTTAATTTTGTAAAAAATCAATGTAATTTAAAAAAAAAATTGATTTTAGACAAAAGATATTAAATTATTAAAAAAAATGATTAAAAATAAAAAAAATTACAAAAAAAAAATTTATACCTTGGACTTGGTCCATTCCACCGCCCGCGTAAAAAAATTTTTGGCCCCGACGGGAGTCGAACTCCCGACCTCCCTGTCGGGCCACGCCTTGGCGAGGGCTAAACCTCCAGTCGGGCTAGCTAGCCCGACGGAGATATGAGGGAGGAGACTTCATCTTGAAGCCTCCCCTCCCTAGGGCTTGGAGCGCACGACTTCGCGCTCTAAAGCTTTTTTAAAAAAATCTTTTGGGACATTAGTCCCACATGCGCCGTGAAGGCGCATGTAAGTCATTTTTAAACGACTTAGCCCCTATGAGGACTCGATTGCCTATGGGCAATCGGAGTCCTTCGTCGACCTTTTGTCCGCCGCCACGTCGCGGCTAGTCGGGTCAGGTGGCACGTGGCCAGTCCGCCACGTGTCAGGTCCGGTGACACGTGGCTAGTCCGCCACGTGTCGCATCCATCGTCGTCCAGTGGTTGTCCGCCATGTATCCGGTCACGTCCAGGTGTCCTGTCCAATGGCTATGCCACATGTCCTGTCCAGGTGGCACTTGCCACATGTCGTGTCCAGTGGCTGTGCCACATGTCCGATCCTATCCAGTGGTTGTGCCACATGTCATGTCTAGGTCCTGTCTAGTGGTAATGCCACATCAGCACCTCAGGATTTTTTCCCAAGGTCACGTCAGCCTACCACATGTCTTGTCCAATGGTAGGTCTGAGTCAGTGCCTCGAGATATGTGCCCGAGCACGCATGGGTCCCACCTATGATTGTTCTCGATATTTGTGCCTGAGATGGTCCGTAGTTGTAGGGTCTCTAATCTGATTACCAAGAATCGAAGGGTGCACCTGCCCTCTTAGATCTCGATCATCGGATCTATGCCATCGATCGCCGAGGATCGGAGGGCGCGCCTACCCTCTCAGATCTCGATCGCCCAATCATCAGAGATCTGACAGGGATGTCCCCTGTCAGTGGTGGTCAGACCCGAGGGCGCTCCTGCCCTCGGGTTGGGTCCGATCTCTGCCTGGGAGGGCATGCCTACCCTCCCGACTATGTGCTGGACCCACGGGGGCAGCACTAGCGGCTGTCGATAATCGGAGGGCCTCCTGCCCTCGGGATCCGGGCCCTGTGCTGCGGGCTCTGGCCTCCTGTCAGGCCCGACAGGTCGGACAATAGAATGTTGTCAGATCTGTCGGGGTCTACGGGCCTGCTCCCGTGGCCGCTCGATGACGTGGGCCTATGGGCCCTCTCCCGTGGTCGCCTGCGGCCCGGTGATGTGGGCCTGCGGGCCTTGTCCCATTGTCGCGCGATGATATGGGCCTACGGGCCCTGCTGCCTAGGATCCGCCTCAGGATCCGTGCAGGTCCTGAGGGCCAACAGGGCCCTCGAAGACCGTGCCAGGTCCAGGTCGGGTGGAACGAGCGAAGCTCGTATTAGGCCACCCAGCTGCGATGATACCAATGTTACAAGAGGTAAGACAAGAATTAATAATTGATTAATGTCATCAACTATAGCATAGGATAGCTATAGGATTAAGTAGGTTACAAAATAGATTATTTAACAATAGATCCTATGTCTACGCTAACAACTAACCTATCTGCCATCCAAAGGGAAATGACGGTAAGGTAGACTACTAACCAAGGTAATTGGTAATAGTAACTACTAGTGGTAAAAAGTAAGAAATTACTTTTTACCATGTGGTAAATTATATCTACCTAGGTGAAACTTAAATATTACCTAAATGAGGTAATAATCATAGTTACTAACATAGTAACTCTAATAGATATGAGGAGGTGTTGTTGAAATGGTGGATATTAAAGGTGTGGAAGGAGGAGGTGAAGATGTTGGAGATGGAGAGTTGTAGAATGATGATTGTGGAGGTGAAGTTGATTGCATGGGCACCTTCTCTATATTTCTCATGGAAATATCTAATGATTGAGAAGGAGTCCTCAAAGGAGCTGATGAGGGTGGTTGTGATGATGATGAGGGGTATGATGATAAATATTGTAATGATTATGAGGATTGCAATGATGAAGATGGGTGAGATGATGAAGGTATGGAAAAACTTTGTGGAATATGTGAATGTGTGGTGGGATGATTAGGTTGGACATCCAAATGAGTTGATGGTAATGTGTACTCATAAGGATTTGAGATCAAGTTGTAAAATTGGAATGGTTCCAAGTTAGAAGGGATGCAATGCACTTGATCTTCATGTATGTACTTTATGCTTTGGTGGAGAATTGAAGATACACACTTCAAATATTGGATCCAAGGCTAGAAAAATAATAATTTTTATTGCATGGCCCCTTCGATAAATGAAAGAGGATATGAATGGTCTTGTGTCTAACCCAAATAGGAAGGACTACCGTTCCAATGGTGGAACACAATGCATCATTAAAGGCTCAAAGAGTAAATATAGATGTTGCAATATGGAAAGATAAAATATTGATGAGACAGTGTCAATAAATACTCATTTGTAGGGGATTCCATCCACACTAGCTATGATGTACAAGGGAGGATCGGGTATCTCAATAGGAATTGTCTTGATCTCATGATCATGAAAAGTTATTGCAGACTCACTGCAACTTTGGACTTGCCCCACAAAATTAGAGAAGGTGTTAGTGTCCTAAGTAGGAAAGTCAATTTATTTTAGGATCTCCATAAAAGCTTCCCAATGTGGTGTTGATTATTGTATTAGCTCATAAATGGAGAGTCTTTCCAATGTAAATTTTAGACTTTGTGTAGGTCTTCTTCTTAAAGTTATCACCAGTAGAGGTGGGGTAAGTATGCTTTAAATTTGGTGCGAAGGCACCTATGACATGGAAGGGGTATTCAAAGGGTCTATGATTGGAGTGGGTTGACTTGGGTAATGTCTGTTTTGCATCACTATGTTGATCATCCCCACCAATCCTTAATTGGGTGGGGTAGCTTGTACTTGGTTTACCTATTTGCATTGTTCTATTTGGTTGACAGGTGTTGTTTTTGTTCCTTTTTGGGGCAAGGGGTCTTGGTAGACTCCTATGTTTTGATTATTTGAAGCAAGAGGATTATCAATCTGAATATCCTACTTCTTGATAATATCCTACACTATATTTTTGAAGGCGTAACATGACTGGATGTCATTTCCTTTTGTCGATGGTAGCTACAAAATTTATCCTCCCTATAATATTTGGTTTTAGGATGATTAGGATCCAATGGTTAGATATAAGGGAGCATAATTGCTTACACCTTGTATAAGTTATTGAATATTGATGTCAAAAACTCTAGCAATGGTGTATATTGGTGAGGTGGCCGACATTGTTGATTTTGTATTTTTTGCTATGATTGTTGCATCTATTGTGAATGATACTATGTGGGTGGAGGTTGCACTTGATAGTTAGGTTGTAGAGGTAGAGTTATATTTTATGGTTCGAGGACACTCAAAACAACTTGATTAATTGGAGATGACTTTGGTTGCATTTGATTACCTTTAGAATTATTATTTGGCCATTCCTTTTTTTGAAGCTTAATATCTCCTTCTTGGACCTATATGTCCTCAATGACTTTTGCTTGAGCTAGAGCCTCGAAAGTTCTGTATTGTTGGAGTTTCAATAGAAGTGATATTGGTTTCAAGCAACTCCTTGTGAACATCCAATTAAGTTCTATAATGGGTAAAGTGAAGGGTAATTTTGACATAACCATTATCCACCTATTGCTATATTCCATGACTGGCTCATCATAAAATTGATGAAGGCTAGACAAGTCAGTCATGTTTGCCTTTTTCCTAATGCTAAAGGTAAAGCATTCTAGAAATGCATCCACTAATTGCTCAAAGGTGTATATGCTATGGTGTGGTAGATGATTAAACCATTCTAAAGCACTCCCAACCAATGTTATAAGGAATGTCCTTAACATAAAGGAGTCATTATCTTGAAGATGAAAGCACATATTGATGAAGATTGTCACATGCTCTTGAGCATCTTCATCACCTTTGAACTTTTCAAGTTTAGGAATATTGAAATACTCAGGGTAGGGTGGTGATGGAACTGATGGGTGCAGAGGGTGGTTGGTAAGCTATTGTGGGGTAGGTTTTTGGTAATCTAAACTTAAGGTTTTTTTCTCTAACAAGTTGAGGTGTTTTATCAATTGTTCATTCGCTTCGAGCAAGATTATGGTGTTGGCTCATCTTTGGCCTTGATTAGTTTGAAGATTTTATTATGGATGAAGTGGTGAGTGAGTGTTATCAATAGGCATATCACCATATGTTACCTTAGAAAATGTATCAATTTTATCTTGATACTCAGGTTGTGGTTCCTCATAGTATTCAAGGTCCTATTGATAAGGGTACGCTTGATAATATTCTAGAAAATGAGGTTGATGATGATAAATGGATGGTGGTCTAGGTCATTTATGAGATTTGGATTTAGGCATGGGCAAGGTGGAAGATTCAGATTTGGGCGTAGTGGAAGGTTTTGTCATTGCGCTTGGCACCCTAAGTTCTATTGGATTGGTTGACTTTGTAGCGTAGGCATGGGAAATATTTGATGCATTTCTTGTTGTAAACGATGGTATAGGATTATCTTGGGTACTTGGTTTTGGTTTACCAGGTCTATGGTGTGTGGCCTATTCATATGTGTGTGAGTGGCACAAATAGGTGTGTGTTGTGCTTTTTCCCTAGAGAGCAATAACTTATTTTATAGGGTCGTGAGAGGTTGCATTGACTTGATACTCCTATAAAAAGGTGGGTTACATATAATTAGGAGGTTCTAAAGCACATTATCCTTAACCATACCACATATCATAAGGTATAGTGGGAGGATCAAAATCACCATCCTTGGACCCATGGGTTTTCAAGACAAAAGCATGAGCTGATGTGGTAGCATCATTATTACCTTGAGCAATGTATGTGTTCCAATGATAATACTTACAACTCATCTAGGGATGATCAACTAGGGTAGCTTAGATGTCCTTATTTGGTTTTTGTATCTACTATTCCTGATCTATGGGAGTCATAGGTCAAGCTAGGATACAAATGTGCAGTAGGGATATCTTAGATGTTTCAACTTGGTTATAACTATCCTTAAAGGGTGCACAAGGTACCTTGATCATAATTATTCATATCTTGATCATAGTTAGTACTTGTGGGTGAATTATGGATGTCTAGTGTGTTGAGATCAATGGAATGAGGGATCTCCTTTGAGTCAGAAAGATTGCATCGACACTTAGGAATGATAAGGTCTTATGGCTTAATTCAAAGAGGATCCATGGTTCTAGGTGATGGATTGGTAGTGTGAGCTTGTGAATGAGCCTGGTTATGTGTTACGACCATATGCTAGGCAAATGGTGCATAAAGAACCTTGAAAATAATCTCAAGCACTTTATAATCTATGTAGACAAAGCAAACAAACAAACAAGAAAACACCTTTTATTTTTCATTTTGATTTTTGTTTTTAATTTTTTAATTTTTACTTTTATTTTGATTTTGTGTGTTTTTTGTTTTTTAGATATTCTACTCCTATAAGACCATGGTAAATGAAGATAAAAATATAAAAATGTAGTCTTTGTACATCCTTTGTCAAGGAATACGACACAAACAACAAAAAGTGACTTCCTAGGATGTTGGATATGGTTGATGGGTATCCTAAGGAAATAAAATACCTCTAGAAGAGGTCACGCTATCTATTGCCTTGCTACCGACCCATATAGGCTTTCACTTCACCCTCGTGTGAGCTTGGACATGAATGACAATTGTGATTCTATAAATTATTAAGCCCTAGGAATTAGAGGGCATCTAACCTTCCTAATTTGGAATGCACCCAAAATTAAGGGACTTTTTGGTGATGAAGTCCAAAATGCCACTCATGGGAGGCTACCATGGTTTGTAAAAGGAACCAATCCATGGTGTAAGATGAATACCCACATCACATGATTGCTATCAGTCATTGGTGATGAAATACAACTAATTGATGTTATATTGCGTCGTGTGTGTGTGAGGATTCATTTTAATCTTGTAAAAGGAAACTAGAGAGCATACGGATGATCTTTCACTAAATGCAATAAAATTAACATTTGATATTTTGAAACCCTCTATGAAACTAAGACTTAAGTGGAAAACCAAGCAAGCAAACCAAACAACAATAGACAAATATCGTCCGACATAGAGATGACCATAAATAAAGGCCATCTAAAGCTAATATTACCATAGACAGAGATCATCGGACCTGATATGACCATAGAAAAAGGTCATCTTGACCTGATATGACTACTATCTAACTAACCTAAAGCTAAAAATCTTCTATAATTTTTGCTATAAAATAAAATTTATTTATGTTTCTTTATAGGACAACAAATAATTTATCTTTCTCTATAGAAAATAGGATAAAGAAGGATAAAATGACTTACTTTGAAAGCCTAAGTCTGATGTAGTTTGTTGGTCTTATTGTTGTTCTGCTTCTACTGTGGGATCATCTTGACGAGAGATGATTGTTGTATAGGTGCCATCTCAACCTGATATGGTTGCAGTACAAGGGTCATCTCGACCTAAGATGGTTATGATTGTGTACCTGTAAATCATCGAAACATGCAAAAATTAGTCATTTTGATTTATAAAAACAAAAAATGATGAAAAAGGGGGACTCAAAAGGGGTTCCATCATGATTTCCATTTGAAATTATGAAAACATGCTTTGCAAATAGAATGGAAAAAGCATAGAAACACGATGCAAAAGAGATCAAATGACAATAAAATCTAGCTAAGTTAAATTGTATTTATTCTCTTCCAAAAGTATTACAATGAATTCCTCTTAGGGATTTTATCAATGATACAATATTACAATAAGGATCAAGATATCATTTTCATCAGATAATTTTTTTCTTCGATGCAATATAAAAATATTCTCATGCCCACAATAATGTTTGGAGAGCAGGTTTTCAGTAACCACTAAGTGAGAGTTGAATCTGAGAGTCTTTCATGCTATTTGATCATGTAACCTATATGCAAAGAAACAAATGCAAGATCAGTAACATATATTGGGCCAAACATTGGTTACATCTACAATTAATTTATTACCTCCATTTAAATTATCAAACCTGGGAAAGCTTGTAAACTTTGTGAAGTACCATGCACAATTTATGCCTATAAAACCAACAAGATGAATCCACTATATCCTAAGGTTTGGGGAGATGGTTTGTGGTATCATTCTATTCTTTTCCAAACCATTAATTTATCCTACATTATCAAATACATGATTGGAAAAAAACTACAAAAAGTAAAAACACACACTTGCTAGAAAATACAAAAAAAATAGGGAAAATTACAGTAATCAAGTAAACTACAAAAAAAAAAAACATAAAGAATAAAAAATGCATAAATGAATTACAAAAAAAAACAAGAAAGGGGGGAATACTATTGAGAGTGGGCCTAGGCTTCCAGCATATTTCATACAGATTAATTCATGCACATCGAACGCTTGGAAATATACAGATTAACACTTGAATGAATTTTATTGGAGCTTCAAAAATGATTTACAAAAGAATTGTTTGTGGTCCCATTTTAGGAGTGGTTTGTGCATTTATATAGTGTATAGCCATCCTCGATTCAAAAACTTAGGCAATTCTATTTCAGACTTTTCGTTGCAACAAACATGTAAAAAATAATATTAGACAATAATATGCACTAATTTTATCCTTTGTAGGATAAATTAGGAGTGTTCTATTTATAGAACATAATATCTAAAATTACAACTCAATCAACATCTATAGTTTTGACACTTATTATTTGATTAATATTTATCTTAATAGGATCAAAATATGGTGGAATTAGGAGCATAAGTGGGAGTGGAAGACAACAATGGTGGGAGTAGGATCCAGTAGCTAGGATCCATGCATGTTACAGGGGATCCAGGCCCAGGTAAGGGTGGGGATGGGTTAGCAGGACCCAATGGGATTGCGCACTCAGACCCCCAGGACAAGGAGCCCCATGAAAAACCTATCAAGTATTCCCCCCTAGGGGGCCCAACAAGGCCTCCTATGCTCCCATCACCTCGGGGGAGGTGATCCTTCCCAAACCCTCAAGATCATCCTTATCCCTGGTAGGGATGAACATCTCCATACCATATGATATATTTTCAAACTACGTTTCGGGGGCATCCCACTCTCTTGTTGGGAAGTTCATCAGAGGTTTCCCAAACATGGAAACCATAAGACGTTGGATGTTCTCCAAATGGAAGACCACAAGACACATGGATATCATTGCCCTCTCAAAGGGATTTTTCATCATTAAACTCAAAAACCAGGATGACACCAGTCGGATCCTCACTAGAGGGCCCTGGTTTCTAGGTAGACTAAGCCTATTTCTCAAAAATTGGGTGGAAAACTTCAACCCCAACACTCAATGCATAAATTTTAGCCTGATCTGGGTCTGAATCCTAGATTTACCATTTCACCTCTTGTAGGAGGAAGTATGTAAAATCATTGCAAGGGCCATCAAAGATTTGGTGGCTTTTGACTCTACAACCAAGGAAGGATCCATAATGGTCCATGCCCATATTTGTGTTAATGCAAACCTTGAATCAAAGCTCTCATCTTCTATCAACCTGATTTCTAGATCCTACAACTGGAATTAATCATTAGAATATGAAAACAAGCTAGCTTTATGCGTCCATTACCGCCTGCAAGGGTACCTTCAAAACCAATGCCCTCTCACCAAGAATATGAAGGATATTGTGAGTGGTGGCCCCTTCCTGAAGGGTCCCCCATAAGTAGATTTCCTCCCCACAACTTGACATTCCCTCAGAATGGTCACCCTACCTTGAGAGATTTTGAGCCCCCATCATAGTAAGAAAATAAGCCTGCTCTAGCTGATAAATGGAAACAAAAAGTTAATCCTCTTCTAATGGCAGATTTTGACTAGGTATACACCCTTATTGAACCTATCCTTGAGGCTAATTTTGAATTTTTGGTCTCCCCTATGGACCCTTCCCCACCACCCGCTGGCCCAAAATACCTACCCCTAATCCTCGACCCCCTCATTAGTGTAGCAGCCTCCCTTGAAGATCCCTCCCCAAAACCTCCCCCTAACTCAAGTAGCCCTAGCCTTCATTTGAGAACCTATCCTATGAATTCCACCCCCATTGATCCCCCCTTTACTCCATCCCCAAATCCCCTCCTTCCCCCCTAGCTATCTCCAAAGCTATGTCTGAGCAGTCTGATGGCAATGACGAAGGCAGTCCATCCTTGTCCCAATCAACCCTTGAAGGTTTTAGTCCCAAGCAGACATGCAATAAAAGATTCATCGCCAACTTTGGTAATGATAGGAAGAGAGGGTGACCCACCTTGGGTGACCAAAGAAGGAAGGAAGCAGAAGATGATATTGCTAATGGGCTCTAGTAGATCATGTATGATACCCTCAACATGCTAAAAGAAGAACCTACGAGATCCAAACCTCCCTCCCATCAAGGCAAAGGAGGCAAAAAGGGCCCCAAAGGTGCCAAATGAAGGTCCTCACCTAGAATGTGAGAGGGCTCAATGGAGCCCCCAAGAGACGCATCCTAACCCACCTTCAAAAGGAACATAAACCTTCCATCCTCATCCTATAGGAATACAAGCTAGATGAGATTTAGTCTTCTAGAGTAGCCAAGTCAGTTTGAAGCAACAACAATTACCTCTTCACCCTAGCTCAAGGATCATTTCGTGTCCTACTATGCTTGTGGGACCTTTCCATAGTCAAAGGAAAACTGATTTCATCTTCCCATAGAATCTTAAACATTCTATTCCATAGTGTGACCTCCTACTAGGCCTGGATCCTCTCCAATATTTATTCCCATAACAACCTAATGGAAAGGGCTTCCGTATGGGATGATATAAGATACATGTAGGAAGCATTCAAATCCCTCTCGTGGATCTTGGTAGGATATTTCAACAGCCCTTTGTTCCCCTCAGATAAACGAGGTGGACCCCCCTTGATTTCCAAGAGCATGGAGGATTTTGGGGTATTCATCGACACAAATGAGCTTATGTACATCCATATGAAATGGGTAAATTTCACCTGGAGAAACAGGAGGGTTTGGCCCAACCTCATCTAAGTCAAACTAGATAGAGTTATCTTGTCTAGAGAAGCCATCCCTTTATTTGCAGATGCAACCCTCCACTCCCTCCCCAAGATCGGATCTGATCATAGTCCCCTCCTCTTTGAAACTAGCTAGCCTCCCCCTTCCAAACACCCCTTCCATTTTGATTCCATGTGGTTTCACCATCTTGACTTTAGATAGCAAGTGGTCCAGTGGTGGCCCCAACCCTTCAGATGTTTCCCATCTAGGAAAATCTACCAAAATATCAGATTCCCCAAATACAATCTCAAATTTTGGAATAGGGACACCTTTTTTAACATATTTGAGAATAAAAGGGTCTTAAAGGAGAAATTGGAGGCCCTAGAACACAAATTCCAAGAAGGCACCCAAGAACCTGGATCCAGGGAGGAAGAAAGCAGAATCCTAGTAGAATACCACAATGTTCTGGCAAGGGAGGAAACCTACTAGAGGCAAAAATCTAGAGCCCTTTGGCTCAAATATGGTGACTCGAACACCAAATTCTTCCATGCTTCCATGCTCAAAAATAGAAGCACCAACAAAATCTCAGAGCTCACTTGCAGTGATGGTAAAATGACCAGGGATGAGGGTGAAATTAGGGAAGAGACCTCCAGCTTCTTCCAAGGCCTCCTCGGTACCCCATCCCATTCCTCTCCCCAAGAGGCTAAGATTCTCCTTGAGCACATCCCATGCTCCATATCCCTTGATACCAACAAATTTCTCATTAGCCCTATTTCAACTGATGAAATCAAAGCAACCCTATTCTCCATGAAGCTTGATGCTACCCCTAACTCGGATGGCTTCCCTCCCTACTTCTTCCAGGATTTCTAGGATTTGGTTGGACCAGAGGTGTGTGTAGCCGTAAAAGACCTCCAGTCTACAGATACCATTCCTCGTGGCATCAAATCCACCTTCATAGCCTTGATTCCCAAAATCCAAGTAGCCAAATCCTTGTTTGAATTTTACCCCATCAGTCTCTGCAATGTCTTGTACAAAATTCTAACCAAAGCCATGGAAACCAAGCTTAAGGACATCCTCCCTCTAATCATAGATTCTTATCAGGGAAGCTCTGTTAAATGGAGAGTTATTAAAAATGGGGTTATTATCATCCACAAAGCATTACATTCTGCATCCCTAGCCAAGAAACCAACGTTCCTTCTCAAACTAGATATGAACAAAGATTTCAACAGAGTCAGTTGGAACTTCCCGGTAGAAGTCATCTTCAAATTTGGGTTCCATCCTTCTTGGGTTGATCTAATCAAAATATGTATTTTATTACCCTAGATCTTCATCTTGGTCAACGTATCCCCCGTAGGCTTCTTCCCAAGCTCCAGAGGCCTCAGAAAGGGTGACCCTTTATCCCCTATTTTGTTCATCATCCTGGCCAAAGCTTTTGGAAGAACCATCACTGGTGCAGCTAGGCACGGGCTCATTTTTAGGATCATACCCACCTCCTATATGGCCTCGGTCTCCCACCAGCAATATATGGATGACACCATCCTAGCCACCTCTGCCTCTATGGCCCAAGCCAAGATAATCAAGCACATCCTTCAGCTTTATGAGAGCACCATTGGGCATAAGATAAATCTCCTGAAAAGCAAAATTTATTTCATTAACACCCCCCAATATAGGCAATTCAAAATAGCCCAGATCATCAAATTCTCCCTAGAGAATCTCCCCTCCACCTACCTTGGGCTTCTCCTATTTTTTGATTTCCCTTTCAAATCCGAGTGGAACAATGTTGTAGAGAGGATACATAAGAAATTGTCATCTTGGAAAGGCCACCTCCTCTCCCAGGCAGCCAAAGCAACCCTCACTTTAGCATGCCTATAGAGTATCTCGGTGTACTTCATGTCTATCTTCAAGATCTCGACCTTTGTTAGCACTTGCATTGAGCAGATCCAAAAGATATTCCTCTATTCTGGGAGTGAAGATAAGAAAATGATCCCACTTGTGTCCTGGTACCTAGTTTACCAACCCAATATAGAAGGTGGGATTGTCCTCAGAAGGATATCCCAAATGAATCTTGCCCTCTTATCCAATCATTCTTGGAAATTTTTTACCAACAACCAGACTGAATGGGTCTGCATAGTTATGAGGAAATACCTCTAGCTCCATCCCTTTCTAAGTGACCACCAACCCCACAACGGGTTAGCTTTCTAGAGATCCTTGGCTCAGACTAAGGACCTCATCCAAAAAGGCTCCAGATGGATCCTCGATGATGGTACCAAAATTGACTTTTGGGATGACAGGTGGATCCTAGATGAGGCCCTCAGTGAGGACAGATATCTCTCAGCTCTAAGACCCTCATTGGATGCTTCCAAAGGACTCAAGGTGGCCATCTTCATTGTCATGACCCAGGGAAAGCTATCCTAGGGTCCCATAGAAGATGCCAGGTTCCCCCTCCAAGTGACCAAGATCTATGATATCATGATATAAATCAACATGAAATTTACATTAAAACTAAGGGCTTAAAAAGGCCCATAATTACAACAAATTCTCCTACAAAGAAGCAACAAATTCCCAATTGGGAATGTCAGCACTCATCCGAAAGGAGTTTATTTAGGGATTGATAAATATCAATCCAACTAGCCTTATTCTAGAAGGTGGCTAGCTATTATGTGAGAAAATCTCACTTACATTAAAATATTAAATACTAAGCCCTAAGACCTAGCCTTTAATTTAATGCCTTCATCATACCTCCCCACAAAGGAAGAATTGGACTCCAATGCTTGTACAAGAGTAGTGGGTTGAGGGTGAAAAACCTGAGCTATAGGAAGCAAAAGTGGAAAATCAAATGTCGAATGAGTAGGGGTACTGATAATGTTGAGAATTCCAAGTGATATCGATGTTGGAGGCCATTTCTTGGTCATGAATGGAGGTCCAACGCGAGTGAAATCCTATGGATGAAGTGGAGGACAAATATCCTATGGCAACGACTGCAAGGTCTGCTTCACATCATTATCCTGGTGCATGGTAGAAATAGGAGGAGCAATTGGAGCAACAAGAGGAGGTGCTAAAAAATGAGGAGGAGCCTTCTTGTGTGCAACTGGAGCTAGCGTGTTATTTTGTGTGTGGAATACCAATGCGGTATTGCAGGGACCTGCATAACTATATGTGGGCATCATGGAAGAAATAAGAAACTTTTGGTTCTCATGATGCAATGTATAATTATTTTTATAAGCATCATATTGAGCTCGTTTGTCAAATTGATAGGGCTTACCAAGAATGAGATCACAACGGTCAATTGGAGTCATATCACAAGTGACTTTATCCACATAGCATGGGCCAAATGCAAAGGACATAGTGCATGTTTCTGTAATCATGGAGTAGGTACCCACATCCTTCCATGAAAGTGTATATGGATGAGAATGGTGTTGTACAGGAAGCTTCAATTTATCAACAACGGCTCGAGAAATCAAGTTCATTTGAGAGCCATTGTCGATTATGCAATCTACAAAGTAATTGTGTTTTAAGTGGGCACATGTGACAAATAAATGGTCACGACCTCTTTCAATCATGTTGTGTGTCAAAAAAGTATGATTTTTAAGCCATCAAAGCTCTAGATAAGGGCGACATTCTCCTATAGCCTCAATAGACCCTTATTATTTTTCCTCTGGTGGAGCTTCTACAATAAGATTCTTCTTCTTCCTAAAACGCTTAGATTCTTTATGGCCTCTTTTCTTACAATAATCACAAAATTTCTTAGGATCAAAAGAAGAAGGATAAGAAGAAGTGTTAGAAGAATGGGAAGAATAAGAAGAGGAAGAAGAGGGAGAAGTCTTCATACATTGTTGTGAATATTGCTTTTGTTTAGAAGCTTTGGTGGAATCTAAAGAGCGAGATCCACCTGATTAAGCAGCAAGCTTCTCCTCTGCAAGCTGCACTTGATTGTACATGGTTTTCAAATCTATGATAGGAGTATATTTCAACTCCCTAAAAAGTGTTTCCTACAATCCACTCTTGAATTTGGTGATTAGCTTAGCAGTAGAGTCCTGAATACCATTTAAAATTCTCAATTTGTTTAATAGGCCGATATGGTTTTGGACACTCATGTTGTAGCCCTACCTCAATTGAAGCCATCAAAATTCAAGATCTTCTGCATAATTTAATGGATAATTTTTTTTTGTCAAAGTCTTCACCAAATCATCCCAATGATCAATGGGATTTTGATTATTGAAGTAGTTCGTGATAAAAAAATTTGCTATGCTAGAAATTTTTAAGAGTGCAAAAGAAACTTGCTCGTCTGTTGGTATTTTGCTATAGGAAAACCACGTGCCCATGTTGAGGATCCAACTGTTTATAACCTTAGGATCATTAGAGCCATCATAAATTTTGACTTTGCATTTTGCTTTCACACGAGAGTCAGGGGCTTGACTAGGACCACTTTTAGAAGCAATATCGTTGACCTTATCGGCCAATGTACTAATGACTATTGTGATTGTAGCCATTTTTTGCACCAAATCTTGAGCCATTTTTCCTCTGGTGTATGCCAGGGATATTACAAAGAGATATTTACAAAAAAATGTCAAGGGGTTACAAAAAGAAGTGCTAATTTCCCAATTAATTGCAAAACAACAATGTGTATTTGCAATTTTACAATGGATAAAGGGCAATAGTAAAGTTAGCACTTGAATGATTTTCCCTTGTTCACAAAAAGTGAATTATCCTTATATATATATATTAAATCCCTCTTATTGTAAAATGTTCCAAAGTAATTACCCCCTACTTCAGAAAAACTAAAAAAATAAAAAAGGTGTCCTTAGGAGGACTGGTCAAGTGTCCTTGGCCACGATCATTGGACGAGCAAGTAGTCGACGGTCAAAGCGTAAGTAGTCATAAGAACTGAGTAGCTAGCACACGCGGTCATATCCAGTGTGTGTTGGCTATTGCTTTATACATAATATAATCCTTATTAAGCCTTGAGAGACTATTCCACATACAATGTGGGATTAAAAACCCTATCCTATCCAATCTCAACTTAGCATGCCCAGCCAAATTGAAGACGATGTCGTCTACTTTGTGTTGAACGCCTCAGAACTAGCACCAAGGAATCTTGTAGAGTGAAGGAAAACCATTCCAAATTTCTTCCCTGAAACATATAGATTTGTCAGCTCATAGTCATTAGGAATATTGAATCTCAATCGTCGAAATCATCGAATCTCACTCGACGAATTGTAGCTATAAGATACAGTGGATATATCAATTTTGAAAATCAATACTGCTCATATATCGATCATGCAAATAAAAGTCCACAAAGTGGTGATTGACTGAATATCAGATCATTAGATATTGCAAAAAATTATAAGATGATCACACTAGAAGTATCAGGTGCACTAAAACTGTGACTAACCTCCTGTCAGTGTTGCAGATATGACGTAGGAGAACTGGCGAGCAACCATTCTACGAATACGGGATCCAAGGTGGTAGTAGAGTCATTTTAATAATAGGCCTAGATTTGCATATCACGAGAGAACCAGGAGTGTCATATTTTCTAGGTCATAGTAGATAAATAAAGAGCATATAAAAAGTCACCAATGGTTTTGTGATCGAATGGACCAAGGCTCGATCGTGGTCGAATGGACCAAGGCTCGATCGTTGTCGAATGGACCAAGGCTCGTCGATAGTCAGAATGGTGATATCCTATCACCGTGGGGTTGCTTGGAATCTACTAAGATGTTTGTGTGTGTCTATGATGTAGGTGTGTTACTTCACGTGCATCGAGGTTGTAGTCCTCGGTGCTACAGATATTGCAGTTGGTGGTGCAGCCTGCAAGTTAGGCTTACGCTGCCTATTTTTTTATATATAAAAAAAATTCAACTCACTAAAAAAATACAACCAATTATTGACAGTAGTAGCAAGGCAAAATGGCACAAACCACCAAAACATTATGAATCTTCACAAAACTCCAGCAATAAGAATTTTTGAAAGTCCTTTACAAAATTTCAGCAACGTTGTGAGCTTCAAACGATATGAAATGGGTTGGAAATAACCTGTACCAGGACAATGGAGGTCAAAAATGATACAAAAACCCCAAAATTTTTCCACTATGATACCACTGTTATGGTATAAACCAACATGAAAATTGCATTAAAACTAAGGGCTTAAAAAGGCCCATAATTACAACAAATTCTCCTATGAAGAAGCAACAAATTCCCAATTGGGAATGTCGACACTCATCCGAAAGGAGTTTATTTAGGGATTGATAAATATCAATCCAACTAGCCTTATTCTAGAAGGTGGCTAGCTATTACATGAGAAAATATCACTTACATTAAAATATTAAAGACTAAGCCCTAATACCTAGCCTTTCATTTGATGCCCTCATCATATGCCTTCCTTGATTTAGTTGTTATTCCATCAAGAGAGGTAAAGGATAGGTCCATCTGGTAAGGCACTAGATATGGCTCCTTCTCAGTCAAGTCTGCTTACTCCCTCTAGAAGGTTCCACAGGTGCCCCAATTCCCAGTTAATCTTGTTTGGACCAAGAAGCTCATTCCCAAAATAAGCTTCTTCTCTTGGACGACCATTCAAAACAAAATCCTCACAATTGAAAACTTGGCCAAAAGGGGATTCACAATCCCAAACCAATGCTTCCTTTGCTGTTCCAACTGGGAGTCAACTAATCACCTGTTCATTAGCTTCCCTTTCTCCACTGAATCCCTAGGCCACCTTCTCCATTCCTTCTCCATCCAGTGGGTCCAACCCAACACCATCCTTGATATTTTTTCAAAGTGGCCCAATCCTTTCCACCACCTCATGCTCCACTCATTATGGATCCTCTACCTCCCCTACCTGATCTGGTAACTTTGGTTAGAGTGCCATAAAAGAGCCTTATTTCCCCCCTCAGGGATCCCCTCATGGTGGTAGGAGAAGCTTTGGCCTATTCATCCAAGAACATCTGCCTTTTCCTCCTATCCCCATCTTCCTTTAAGGTGAGTGAGCTAGCTCTTCTTGGCTCCCTAGGCATCCCTATACTAAATTCCCACCCTCATACCAATCCCAAAGCCAATGTCAGGTGGATGACACCCCCGATTGGTTGGGTCAAGCTAAACTTTTATGGGGCCTCCAAAGGTAATCTAGGTTTTGGAAAATCTATAACATCATTCAAGAATAAAAAATGATTATGCAAAGTCTTCCACGGATGTCCATCCACCACATATTCAGAGAATGCAACAAGCTAGTAGATTCTATGGCCAACTCAGCTACCCCATAAATGGGTCTCAGGATATGGAGAAATAACTTCCCAAAAGATCTAGCTGTTGCGGCTTCCCAAGAAAAACTCATATGCCAAGATGTTGATTATCAAAAATTTGAACCTTAGTGGCATTGACCCATGGGCCTCATTGACTTGGAGCAGTAGATATCCCCCTAGCCTCACATGCCCAAAAACCCCTTATGCAAAATTTTCTAGTAAGCATTTAACAAGTGATCCTTGCTCTGACCTCCACATCAGCCCTATCATCATCGTCCTATCGGCTCCTAGCAGCCTCCTCAACTATTGTGCCACCCCTTCATTTTCACTAAGATCCATATTGTGTGTAATCTCCCCATATGTCATAATGATTTGGTTTTATCTCCTCATAATTGCAAGGTGGTAGTTTCCCTTTAAGCGTCTCCGAGCTGGCTTGAGGCCCTCACTATCCACCACCTAATGGGGTGCTTCTTGAGTGGTACACAACCTGTCACACTCCATATCTTCTTATTCATGCCCCTCTGCTTTTTCCCCTTTCCCACCACCTTCCTAGCATGCTATTTTTCATTTTTGTTGTTGAGTCCCCATGCATGTGGTGGTGCCTCCCTGATGCTTCATCTTCCTTGTCATTAGCCCTGGTCTTTTTATTCCCCCCTATTGTGTGACTGGTTCATTTTTCATTTGCCCTTCTCTCCATTATGGAACCTACTTGCTTCATAGCCTTTAGCTCTAGATTTTCCCTAAGCCCTTTACCCCCCAGTGGTCTTTTCTCTCCCATTCCTCTCTCATGGTCATTGCCTATGTCGAACTAGCTACCCTATCCATCAGCGATACTACCCTAGTCTTCATGAATACTAAGAGGCTCACCCATTTCCTACGCAAGTTTGCTAGTCCTGACGATGAGATTACCAAAAAATTTGTCAAATCTTAGCAGAATGGTGAAGTGGTGGTATGGGAAGTCCATTTTAATCTCATCAAAGAGATTTTGTGTGATATTATGAGGATCAACTCTAATAGGTGGTTCACCAAGTAGGACAAACACAATTGGGAGGAAGAGCTCGATCAATTCTCAGACAAAGCAAAAGGATTCGATTGGGATAAGTTGGCCTTGTATGGGTCTGCCCTACCTCCCCCCTAGAATGAAACCATTGTCCTTGTCATGCAGTTCATTACCTACGATGATCCAAAAAAATCCCTCCATAGTTTTCACCTGAGTTTAGGTAACCACTTGTGGGATTCCAGGTAGCTTTACATCCCCGATTACCTTCTATACTCCATCACGATATCCATTGATAAATACCAAAAATACTAGGACAAACCCATGCATCAAGGACTTCTGGTTGTTATCTATTACCGCATTGTGGCCAACCATCCCCCTACCCAAGAATTCCCCCCCTTTTGTCTAATATCCCACCCCAATCCCTGACCTCCTCTACAAATAGGTCCAAATATGAAGATGGCCATCCTGAGGTGGCAGGAAAATCATCCCCTCCCAAAGGTGGAAGGTGCAATACCTCAATGAAGTGGCATGTTATAGAAGGTACCCTTGGTAGGACCATATCCTTGACTTATATCAAAAAGACAAAAAAAATAGAGGAAGACCTCCCCTGAGATCATCTCAGACACAAACAATGACCTTAAGGCCTTCCTAACCAAACTCCTCAAAATGGCCATCAATTCTATGACTACTATGGCAAATTTGGTTGCATCCTATGCTTGTATCCTTAAGAAGTTGGCTTGAAAGGAGGGAGCGGGGTCAGACTAGGAGGATCCTAGCAACATTTGATGTGTGTTTTTTCTGTTCTTGGGCTATGCTCAGCACGGGGGTTTTGAGTTTGTATCTATGGTGATAGTTTCTCAAATTTGGGCGTCTGTTTATTTTGGTTACTAGTTATGATGTAATTTTTGATCAGGTTTGTTGGATCCTCTTTCAGTTGCATTTTTTGCACAATTTTACATAGTTTCCTAGACAGCCCAAGGCTCTGCTCACATTTCTATTTAAAGTATAGTCTGTATATTTTTGCTCCTTTTTGGTTACAAGGCTATGCCTAATGTATCGATGCTTCGGCCCCTATTGTCATAAGGTTTTGGGATCCTATTAAAAAACCCTCCTTGTATATAAAATGCTACTTATCAAATATATATATATATATATATAGTTTCATACAATTGATTTGCATGTTTTCTTAATCATTAATGAGAAATGAATAATTTTTTGATTCATTTTGTTGTCCTTCATCGACATATATTATTGGAAACTGCTATTTTGTTTCTTCTAAAAATAGGGTTCTTGTTGTACTCTACTTCAATGGAAGTCAGACGCCATTCAACCTATCATTGGAAATCAGGAACTGTTGACTCTAAAGCCAGGAGTCAAATTTCATTGACCCCAAAGCTGAGAGTTAGGCGCCTTTGACCCTAAATTTGGGATTCAGGTGCCTTTTACCTTGAATTCAAGAGTCAGGCACCTTTGACCCTAAAGTCGAGATTCAGGCGCCACTTCTATCAAAAGATAGGAGTTAGGCACCTTATGGTCAGGGCTAGAATTCAAAAAAATAATTACCTATCAATAGGAATTTTTATGACAGTTAAAATTTTTTATTAACTTTCAAGTTACGATTTAAAATTTTATTTGCCTTTCAATTTTTTTGAAAGATGATAGCAGCTTCATATTTTTTATAAAGGAAGATGCAGGATTAAGTTTGTTTTGAAAGAGTTATTTATTCATAAAATTATGGAGTGAAAGAAGGTTGAGCCAAAATTAGTTGTGTTTTACCAGTTTAATCCCATATAACCAATTAACAAATACCATTTAAATAAAAGTATGTTGAAATAAAACAATCTAATACACAAAACATTGTTGTAACTTGTGAGTCATTTCTTGACAATGCATTCTACCAAACATTCACACTAACTAGTCAAATTTGTTTTTATACCTCCTTTGCTATAAAAATTATGTTGACAAATGATTGAAAAGGAGCTAGGGCTGCCCTAGATTAATATTGAAGAGCATAATATGTTTACATAAAATGATTTTCAGCTTGCTCATGTTGATTGTTTTAAAGTGACTCCATTAGTCTTGGCATTGGAATGCAAAAACCCAATATTCCACAATTGTAGTCGTTTGCTTCACATTCCACAACTATATCCATTTGCTCCATAGACCAATGCATGGTTTAATACTTTAATACCCACTTCCCCCATCGCTCCTCTATTTGAGGAACATATTGCCAAAGTTCACTACCTCCTCTAAATCTGGAAAAAACACAACTAAACCACCACTACATTCATCCATTCACAAACACGCCACCAATATGCCAAATATCAATTACAAGTTTCTTGGTGTGGAAGTTTGTTGCCAATACATATGACAAGTTCAGAAAATGACATATTCCCAACAAGATACCCATCCTAAAATAATAGTTTCCCTCAACCCATACAAAATTCCAAAGAAAAATACCAATTAGATGTAGATTTTAGAAAAAACTCACATTTAAAGCTAATCTTATTTCTTTGTTTGTAATTTCCAAACTGAATGAACTAGATGAAATTGTAGATGGATGAACGGTAAACCATGCAAGAATGCAAAAATACCATAAATTTACAATTACCCATTATAAAGTAGATTGATACAATTATTATTCACTGATTACAGTACCCAGCCCTGCCACACCCTGCCCCGCCCCTTCTTCACCAATCACAATACTCAGCACCGCCATGCCTTTCCCTGCCCCCTTCTTTTTGGTTTTAGTTTTTCCCATATTTTCTCTCATCATGGACTTGTTCCAACTGTAAAAGATCCAATTATTTTCACACCCCTTAGACAACACACAAAATTTAATCCGTTGATATTCCCCTATAAATACCTCTATCTCATCACATTTACTCACCCCACCACATGCGTTATTGCAATTCTTGTCCCTATTGGCAATCCACATGAGTTTTTCATTAATGACCCATGGCATGTCTGAAAAATAAAGCAACCCAATAAATACACATCTATCTCACACGCAAGCATGCATATGTTACAAAAGTGTACCCCACACTACCCTATATGCTTTGATTATTAGAGAGGGAGTTGGAGGATCTTTTGCCACCCCCGCACTACTAATGCAACCCTAGAGGCATGGAGAGTGGAGATTTGCAATAAAAATAAAATATAATTAAATTTAATGTCTGCTAATAGCTAATGCATTCATATACCCTTACTCCGTAACATTTACTTTTAGTCCGCACATCTAATGTATATATGTATATTATAAGTAAAATCTACGATTTTTAAATATATTTACCTATAAAATTTATGATTTATAAAAAATAGCAAGTAAAAATCTACGGTCGCTATAAAATTAAAACCATAATTTACGGTTTCAAATGCAAAATATGGTCATATGCCTATCAAATTCTAGGTCTGCTTTTGGCTTTTGGTCGGAAGTTAAGTGCCTTAACTCAATGTATGTACTCTTTATTACGGTTCTCTTTTGTCCTTAGTTTTCCACCATAAAACATCAAGTCCCAGGTCCAAATGGGACCTTGACTTAAATATGCAGAAAAGTAGCAAAATCATTGAATCTACACACAAATCATACTTAAAACACATATTAGAGAATATACACAATTTCGTATTAAATATATATAAAACATTCATAAAAAGTACATTCCATCAAAATAATGTCACACATCATGTTATGAATCCCTACCCAAATATGAGCATTTTTTGTGCTCATCATTTTCCCATGCCTAATTTTTTCCATGCCCTCATGGCACCTTCTCTTGGTAATCCCCTATTTGATCAATAGCCCGCTAGTATGCTTTGTTTCTACATTTTATTTCCCTGGTTGTGGCTCTATCTCTTTCCTTATTACATTTTCATTTTCCACCATGTTTCGATTGATTGGGACCTATTTTTGTTTTGGGTGCTTTATTTCATGGACTGCATCATAGGGGTTGAATCAACCCTGTTCCTGTATTTAGCTATGTTCTGCTCCACCCCTTTTTACCTGCTACTTTTCTACATATAATCCTATAAATGTAGTGGCATACTTATGGAATGCAGGCTCATCTTGCTTCCAATACTAATGGTTTTGGGGAAGCTGTAATGGCATTGGAAATTTGGATTTGTACTATGGTAGATAATGGGGTGTATCATGTACTCAGACCCTTGGCAATTTTACCACCTCAGGGTCAAGTGTGGCATCCTCTATAGCATTCTTCTCTGTATTATTTTCCTCTATAGCAGAATCCGCTGCATCCTCATGGGGTAGATATTCGAATGCTTGAACTAGTGGTGGCATCATTGGATCTTTTTTGAATATGCCCATATTGTCTAGATATTCCCTCATCCTTGAGGGATTGCCATATTTTGAACCATATAGGTTCCAGAACTATTTTTGTTGTGTAGGATTAATAGAAATCCCTGGCTCTCAATCCATTATTTTGTAAGTCTTTAGTTGCTTTTTAGCCTTATTCAAGTTCTTTTGGAGCTTTTGTAATTGCTACTTCTAGCTGATGAAGCCTTTCATGGATGAAACCCACTCTTCATCTAAGTTTGGGTCTGGATACACCTTTAATTTTTGTTAAAGTGGCCTTCTACTTTAGTTTTTTTGTTGTTCTAGCCCTTGTCTTTTACCTTTTTTGTGGTGCTCTCACTGCTTTCCTCTTAGGCTACAATTGTCTTGATGGTCTAGGTTTTTCTGCCTCAAATATAGATGTCGAAGGACCAACCTCCTCTTCCTTATGTAGGGGTGGTATTTCTTGGACCTTGAAGAACTCTACATATTGCTTTTCTTGGGCCCCTAGTGTGTTTCCATTTGGTTCAATTGTGGTTTGTTTGTCCAACTATTCAACCATGTTTTGGTCAACCAATGGCTAACCAACTGATTGTGCATATTTTGTGGGATTGAATGACCCCTGTGGGTGATCCCTTACCCTAATTCTATCTAGATAACAGGATCAAAATTTTGTGTAACACCAACCGGTTGAGTGGCACCCATTTGTGCTTTGAATTCCCCAGTTGGCTTGGCCACTCCTGCTTGGTCATTTGGTAGTTAACCATCTAATTAGGTAGCATCAGATATTTTGGATGACTCCTCTATCATGTTATCATCAATTTATATGATAGGGGGTTTTTGTTACACAATAGGGCTCCCCTATTCTTCACAAAGTGTTTTAGCAAAGGCCTCATAAAGGTCCCCTGCTTTAGCTTCTATGTTGGCTTCTTGTCTAGCATCTGAATTAATCTATATAGAAGAAGTAAAATTCTCCTCATATTTTGGATAAGTCATAGGCACCTCCATTACCCATTCTATCTAGACTACATCATCAACTTTGGTTGGCTAACCAGCCTTTGTTTTTTGCATATGTGATTTTAATCATTGCACTATGTCCTGTAGTTGGCATATGGTGTTGTACATATCCAACTACTTTTCTACAACAACCTTTCTAGACACTTCAAATAGAGTCTTCTCTATTTTGTACTTACCTTCCCAAATGAAGGCTTACTCCTTTAATGTTTGCACCTAATTTTTTAGATCTTCTTCTTGGACTTCTAGGTGAGAAAGTTCTTTGTCGACCATGTTCTGCAACACTTGGGCAACAAATTCATCCTCAGTCATACCAATGACTTCTTCATCACTAGATGAATTGGAGAAAACCAAGGATGTTTTATTTGTCCTACTTCTGGTCCTTGGATAGGTCATCATACAAACAGGGCTTGACATGCTTGGTCCTACTTCCTTATTAAAATATTGAGAAATAGGGGATGGAGGTTGCCCTACCTTCCTTGTTAATTGATCATCACAATAGGTAGACGTCGACTCAGTTGGTCATAATGCCCCTGTAACTGACTGACTATGAGAGTTAGGTGCCTCTACCATCTCCTTCTACTCTATAATAGCAATGCATTCTTTAATTGGTGCTTCTTTATGTGCCTTTGCATACTTGATTAGGGCTAAAATAAACCCATGGTGCACCAAGGTAGTAGTTATCCCTACCTAACACTGGTTGACCTCATATTTTAGGGCACATGCTAAATAATAGGTAATATTGATTGTATCCCAATGTAGTAAATGATTCAGAAAACAAAATTGGTTTGCATTGAGCCATGAGTACCTACCCGTGCAGGTGAATATTCATGCCACTTGCTCAAAAAATTGGCTCTAGATATTTGGGAGGTACTATCTCGGTAGTCCAGAATGCGTCAAATACATCATCGGCTATCTGAAAAACCTCTATGCATAATATGTAGGGTTATCATATTTAAATACTTGGTTTCCTATTTATGGAATACTGATGACTACAACAATATGGGCCTCTGTGACTGGAATTTCTAGTCTGCGCATTCAAATGACCTCATCCCTCAAGGATTCTGCAATTTCTTTTTCTACTTTAGCATCTTGGTTCTGACTATCTAGGTAGCAGTAATCTATCCATCCTAAAACTTTGAATTGGCTCTAAAAATATTCATTGATCCTCGAAATATCTCTAGGCTCTTTCTTTTTAAGCAGATGGTATGTGGATTTTCCTCCCATGGCGAATTACTCTCTATTTTTTGTCTGCAATTTTTTTTTATTCTTCGGATTTCTCTGCAACTTACCCTTGCTCATAGGTTCTTTTAACATATAATTTTAATTCAATCATATCCGTGCAATTAGACGCTTCTTCACTGTAATTAGAAATAATTATAGTGATGTGTGCAAAAGATCATTAAAATTATGTGAAGGATTTGTAATGGATTGTTGTTATAATTATTCATCCAACTTATCACTGACGCGTGGAAAAATGCAGAATTGGGTATGATAATTGGATGGATGTTTACGGATAACATGATGACGCTATTTATAGAAATTTATTTTCAATGAAAATTACATACATATAAACAAAAAATTGAGTACATACCTAAATAGTGTTTCTCATGTGCATGATGAGTAGACACTCATGGTGCATATGGATTGGTTGTCTCATGATGATTGTAATTATCAAGACAAATAATGGCTTGCATATTTTCCATGTGAAGAAATTATTCTCGGGTGCTACAATTTTCTTTTCATTCGAGGTTCTCAGCTAAAAGAAACATGCAAGAAAAATATTAAATTAATATTTTTTCATGGGATGACACACATCCCTCCTTCAAAGTTTTTTGCTAATTGTCTTAGAATGTGCAAACATCTCCAACATAAAAAGTATTTTTATCCGTTAGAAGTTTAACTTTGATCATGTGAATTAAATGCTAATGTGGATCCAGCCGCTTCTCAATGCTGAAGATTTATTTTATATTTTGGAAACAGATGCTTTATTAGAATGAAAGTCGGGCACCTTATTTTCTATAAATCAGGTGCCTTACTTCAATACACGAGATACAAGCACCCATTAGAATGAAAGGAAAATACCTTCTTGCTGGAAATCGAGTGCCTTACTCCAATACACGAGAAATATGCACTATTAGAATAGAATTCAAACACCTTTTCACTAAAAATTAGGCATCCATTAGAATGGAATACAGGTGCCATTTCATTAGAAATCAGATGCCTTACTTTAGTACATGGGAAATAGGCACCTGCTCATTGAATATCGAGATTTTTTTTTAAAGAACTCCTCAATAATATGATTCAAGCACCTATGGGAGTCTGGAACCTCCCCATCATTGAAAAATCATCTGCTGATGTGTTTGCAGTTGAGCACTTTTGATTGATTAGACTTTCAATGTTTTTCTTTCAAGGATAAAATCAACATCCACTAACTAAACTAGCATGTGGGCATTTTGATCCATTAAGACATAAACACCCACACATGTATCCAAGCATGGTTATCCCCCTCCAGATAGAGATGAGTGTACTCTACTAAAATTAAACCTCATAGAAAGCTGGAAATATGTAGGTTTATGGATCCTATGCCTGATAGGCCTAGGTTTCCTAGGCTACCTTCAGAGTGTATTTAGGGCATCGTTCCTGTAAACCAAAAACACAACTAAAGAAAAAAAATGTGGGACTTTAAAAAGAATAAATTATTTTTTTTGTTCATGTGAACAAACATGTGTCCACATATTACTAAAAATAATTATAAAATTTCAATCAAGTGGGGTCTCCCCCATACCTATTCTGGACTCAATCACATAATTTATAGGTGCATGATATGGCTACAATTGGTGACCATTGACTGTCAATATAATATTGCTTTCGTAAATAGTTTTGATATGCACAACACCAATGTTGATCAGTTCAATCACATCATATGGCCCCATCCAACACTGCATGAGTTTTCCTTTTCTTTCTTGGAACTGAGAATCATACAATAATACCCATTCTCCCACCTTGAACTGCTTTGGAAAAATGTGATTATCATGCCATTGGATTCTATGTTTTTGAATTAATTATGTTTGATGTAAATCATCACATCGGTATTCATCTAGTTGATTAAGCTATTGAATTTATTCAATTTGTGCTTCATCCATATTTAAATTCAGTTATGTTGTTATGAAAGTTTTGATTTCAAATTCTATAGGCATCATAGCATTCTTCTCATATACCAACTAGAATGGTGTAAAACCAGTGGTATTTTTCTAGGTGGTTTTGTAAGCCCAGAATTCTTCTAATAATCTCATAGCCCAATATTTCCTGTTTTGCTGCATCATTTTTGTCGAAATATTTTCCAATTTACAATTAGTGGTCTTATTGTACCTGATTTTATACTACTACATTATTTCTTGGATCAAATTCGAAGTGAATTAGGATCCTTAATCAGTAGTGATTTCTCTTGGAATGCCAAATTATGTGAAGATGAATGCAAACAAGAAATATACTATAATATTTTCCTTGGAATCACACGATGTCTGCACCTCAATCCATTTAGTCACATAGTCAGTGCAAACTAAAATATATCTCTTACCTACTGACTATTGATTATGGGCTCTAAAAAATCCATTTCCCTATTTTTTAAATGGCTCAACGTGCACATGTGGTTGAAGTGGCATTTCATCTCAAAGAGTTGGTTTTCCCATCCTATGACACTGGTCACATTGACTCACATGTTTGGATACATCCTTAAATAGCACATGCCATAAATATCCAACCTGTAATACTTTAAACATAGTCCTTTTACCTAGAAAATAGCCACCATAGGGTTCATCATGGCAAGCTTTAAGAATTTCTGCAATGTCTTTTTAGCAACACACCTTCTCATGATTTTATCAGACCCGACCATCAATCCATGAAAAGGTCCACTCTTCTCTATTAATTTCTATGTAGTGAGAGTGTAAGGGATATTTTACCTATGTCTAAATAATTAGCCATATATGCATACCATGGTATTTTTTCATCAAGAGCAAAGAGATGCTCATATAGAAATTAATATTCTATGGTTGTATGATCTAGAGGTGTCAACCTGGAAAGAAAATTTGCAACCACATTATCTTTACCTGGTTTATCAACAATTGTAATATCAAATTATTGTAAAAGTACAAGCCATGTAATAATTTTACCACTAATTGTAGATGGTTGAATGATCAGTTTGCACAAAAACCTTGTAACTTGTAATATAATGGCAAAATTTGTTAATAGTATGAATAACTAGAAGAAAATGGTAAAATCATCTGCTTGTTATGGTGCAGTGGTAAAATGCCTTGGGTGCTGGTAGAGGTCGACCCAGGTTCCATTCCCCTTGTCTCCATCCTACAGATATATGGTATAGTTAGGAATGTTCTATGTGCTAGTAGAGGCCGACAAGGCTCCATTCCTCCTATGCCCAACCTGTTGAAAGTGGCACCTCGAAAGGGATGTTTTCCACTATAAATTAGTAAAACCCAGGTGTTGTAGGTGAGTTGGAGAGGAGAGGGCAATCCTCCAAGGGAGGTCCTAGGTTCAAATCTCTATCCTACCAAAAAGCTAAATTGGGTACCCAAAATCCAATTGTTAATGTTGGTGCGAGCAGGGCTGGGTGTGACTCCCGGGTGACTTTGATGGTGTAGAACCCCTTGTTTGTGGTCTCTCATACCAAGGCGGCCCCACAAGGGGTTTTTCGCTAAAAACAAAAAAAATATAGTGTAATTAAAATCAACACCTGTAATATGTTTACTGATATTATTAATGACAAAATTCTTCACCATATTTTTGTCCCAATACTATCCCTATCACATTATTCCATGTATCCACATATATGTGAAATAGAATGATCCAATTTGGACCTCTCAATATTGGGGCAATGGTTATTCTCTATTTCAAAGCTTGAAATGCTTGTTCACGTTCATCTGTCCAAACAAACTCTACATATTTTGACAACAATGTGGTCAAAGGTTTAAAAATTTTGCTTAAATATGATATAAACCTTCTATAGTATCCAACAAATCCAAGGAAACTTCAGATATCTTTCTAAGTTGTAGGAGTGGGAAGATTTTTATTACCTCAATTTTCTTTTTATATACCTTTATCCCATATCTAGAAATATGATGTCCTAATACTATATCTTCCTACATTAACATAAAATATTTTTCATGACTCAGGGATAGATTAGTTTCCTTACACTGTTGAAGAACTCTTTCCAAAAAAAATTTGGCTTCCTCAAAAGTCTCACCATAAACTATGAAGTCATCCATGTATACTTCCACAGTTTTTCTAATCATATCAGATAAGATACTCAATACTACCCTTTGAAAAGTGGTAGGTACATTACACAAAACAAAAGGTAAAACTTGATAAGCGAATGTTCCCCATGTACAAGTGAATGGTGTTTTATCCTGATTCCCTTCCCCTATTTGTATCTAGTTGTATCCACTAAATCCATCCAAGAAAGAAAAATACTTTTTTCCTGCTAAGGTGTCAAGAACCTGATCTATAAAGGATAAGGGGAAGTGGTCTTTCTTTGTTGCCTTATTGAGCATTCTATAATCAACACAAATATGCCACTTTTTATTTTTCTTGGGTACCACCACCAAAGGTGATACCCACTCACTATCAGATATAGGGTAGATAAATCCAACTGTTAAGAGTTTTTGTAATTTAATTTTAACAATCTCTTTCATAGTTGGATTAATTCTACATTGTGGTTGTCATATCGGTCTTACTTGTTCTTCCATATATATGCGATGAGTATATACTTCAAGAGTAATTCCCCTCATATTTGAATAGTCCCAAGCAAAAGCATTTTTGTGTTTGATTAATATTTTTTCCAGGGTGTCCTATTGAACAATTATCAACTCGTTATTTACATTCAATATCCTTCGAGGTTCAACCTCAATTTGTTTGATGTGGTGATATTTACTTCCAAAAAGTGGCGATTTTGGAGGAATGCAAGAGGTTTCTCCCTGGAAAAAGTTTTTTATAACTCTCTCTTCATAATTTTCATCCTCAAGCTCATCCAATGCCATTATTGATTGAATCAATGATAAATTGCCAACATTTTGATTTTCATAGTTGGGTTTTCCCAACAAGTCAACGGATTGTGCAGGTGGATGAATAATCGGATTTTTAATATTATGACCATTAGAAATGGTCATTTCTCTATTCCCACAACTTATGTAGGCATCAATTTTTGTTAGATGAGGTCTAATATGAGTGGATAACCACCCAACCCAGACTTTGATTGCAACACCAGGAAATATTCCCATGCATCTACTATAACTATAATGTCCTCCAGCATTCCTTTAGGGAGCACTATAGATTTATCAACCAATTGAATAACAGTCTTAGTTGGTTTCAAATTTGTGAGTTTAAGTTTTAGCATAGTACCATTGGGCATGAAATTAATGGCCAGATCTACTAGTGTGTTGGGTAATGGATAGCCTTCAATTTTGATAGTTAAAACAAGGATTTTTAGGTCAAAATATTTCTAGTGGTAGGTGTTTCCCAACATGAGATCAGCTAGCTTCCCTACCACATTAATTTCTTTTGCTATATTTTGACCTAGTTTTCTTAGACATAATTTTCGTATGGCTTTTGTGTAAACTAGAACGTCTCTTGTAGCCTTGGAAAAGAGAAATTGTGACTGTTAATTTTTTTAGACTAGATAAAATATCAAACTCTAGTTGTACTGGATTTCTTGGTTCCTATAACCTTTTTGAAAAGGGTGGAACTTCTCCTCTATCATTTTTAGTAATTGGTTCTTCCTCTACTTCTACAAGAGGCGATTCCTCATTTTCTACTTCTACATTTTTCTCCTCTTCTACTAAAGGAGCTACTTCTACTCCTATTTGTCTGCATGACCTTAACTATACATGATTACAACCTAATCTAATATTGTACATTGGAAACATCTCATTTTCCACTTGGTATGTTGGTTGATTTGATTTTTTGTTGGGATTTTATGTGGTATTTACAAGAAGTTGAGCAGGTCTCAAAACAGGGGGAGCTAGCAAACTCTGCTATAGTGGGACTTGTGGTGCATTCTGTGGAGTTTAATTCCACACATTATAGTTTCTCCACTGAGGTCCAAGTTGTTGATATAGCATCCATGGGTTTGGGTTATAAGGAGTGGCTCATTGGGGGGTATTTTTCCAAGGTTGTTGTTATCCCCACCAACCCATATTGGGTGGATGAACTTGAACTTAATTCATGCAATTACCTCCCCCATAGGGTGGCATTGTAGCTGGCATGTTGTTTCCCATAGAAGACTGTTACCAATTTTTCCTATTTCCCATGAAATATACTTCCTCTACTTCAGGATCTTCTCTAGCTTTTGGAAATTGTAGGCACAACTTTGTCTTATGGTCTTTTTGACAAACAACATACTCTAATCTTGTTTTCTAGACATGTATTTTTGGGGTACTTCCCTCTACATTTGGGACATAAACAGGCTAATATTGCCTCATTATCCTACTTCTTTTTTGAAGCAGAAGAGTATCCATATGAAGTGCAAGACATGATAGCATCTCACTTTTCAGGTCTTCTAGCATGTTACCTATTTCTATTTTTGTAATTGTGGCTATTGGTTTGACACTTTGGAAGATTGGTTTACCTTTACTTCTTGAATAATTCTAATATAAATGTTGAATATCTAACATTTGATGTTGATAAACGTCTCCTCCAGATACCATGTTCATTGGTGAGTCCTTTTAAGGAGACACTCCTTAAGGACCTGTATTTTTTTTATTTGTGGAAAACATCCCAAAAGGGATGCCACTTTCGAGTAAGACCCAAGGAGGCAGGGTATCCATTCCGCCAAAAATACCCAGGACTCGGACCTGGCCTACCACCTTTGACACACTCAAGAAGCAAACAAACACACAAACCCAATTAAAAATAAGCAGATAACAACAAAAATAATAAAATAAAATAAAAAACATGCTCCTTGAGTGTGTCAAAAACAAAAGCACAACCAAACACACACAATAAGATAAAAGAAACCACAACACAAACCACATAGAAAAACACAAGAAACACATAACAAAACACAAACAAGACAAAAACAACAGAACACTACAAAGACATAACCCAAAAAAAAAACAAGAAAAATAAACACAACCAAAACCTAAAAAATTAAAAAATAAAACAAAAATAAAAATAAAAAACAACCAACAACAAACAATAAAAAAAAACAAAAAATATAGAAAATAGTCACTCATAAAAACACGAAATAAAACAAACAAAGAGAAACCCAAGAACAAGAACGAAAAAAAATACAAGAACAATAACAAAAAACATAAAAAAAAACAAAACAACAAAAACACAAGAACAACAAAAAACAACACAGAACACAAAAACAAAACAAAATAAAAAAACCCACCCACATTAAAAAACTAAAAAAAAAAAAACAAAAAGGAAAAAAGAAATAAAAAATGAACAAAACAAAGACCTATCTAGACTAGAAGACTATTAAGGCAAGAATCAACAGAGGAAACAAAATAAAGAATAGAATGAGCTAGGGAACTAAAAAAAAACTGAATGAACCAAAGAGAAGCAAAAAAAAAACAAGAAGAAACTAGGTACCTTCGAACTGGAGCCATCCAAAGAAATGATAGAAAGAAGAGCTTCCCTAATCCGAGAAGCCCACAATATAGGAGGGTGGCCATAACAAGTAAGATCACCTTTGTCCAAAGCCCAATTAGCTAAAGCATCAGCACTCTTGTTTTGATCTCTCGACCACATGATTGTAATCAACTTTCAAAAATCCCATCCGGATTAACTCGAATCTTCTCAATAATTATTTTTATTCTCCAATCCACCTTATGATTCTTAGAAGGATTCTTCAAGAGATTAATCATAAGTTGAGAGTCAGACTCAACTATCACCTTTTCCCATTCAACCTTAGTAGCCTCCTGAAAACCTTTGAGGATACCATACCCATCAGCAAGGTTATTGGAAATAATACCCAAATTCTCAGCAAAAGTAAAAACCAGGGAGCCATCTGAAAGTCTACCAATTCCTCCCACACTGGCTTTTCCATGGTTCCCTCTAGAGGCTCCATCAATATTGAATTTTCCAAAATCCTTAGGAGGAGGTTGAAAATTTCTATTCCTATCCAATTTACTAATACTCACATTCCCTTTAATATGGTTGCCCTTAGAAGGTTTAATATTCAATCTTTGCATCACTTGATCCCATATTTGGTGGGAGTTTTGGGGGTGATTAAGGAGATGATGGACTGATTCAACTAAGTTGGCTATGGTATTTTTCCAAATATAGTGAATATCCTTACTATCTTGATTAAAAATTCGGTTGTTCCTTTCATTCCAAATATTCCAAAGAAGAATGGTAGAACCCATCCAAACTAACTGCCTAATAAAATGATCAACACCCTCTTGATTAGGCCAATCCCTCCCAAGTTGTTGGACCACTGTAAGCCAAGTAAAGTGGTCATTCTCATCCATAGCTCAGAGGCTAAAGTACACTCAATAAAAATATGGTTGATATTTTCTACATTCTCTTCACACATTTCACATCTAAAAGGGCCATGAAAACCATGCTTCATAATTTGCTCACCAGTAAACACCCTACGATGCAATAAAATCCAATTAAAGAACCTCACCTTAGGCCAAAGCTTTTGAGCCCACAATTGAGAAAATATGTCAGAAGAATGGTTGGGATTATTATGGCATAAGGTCAAATAACCTTGAGCAACTGAATACTCACCCTTAGTAGTGTTGTTCCATCTAAAACAATCTTTTTCATGGGACCAAGAGAGGGATCTCACATGAAGGATGCCTTCGATATCGTCTTTGCCTTTCTGGGATTTGAATAGGCCAGTCCTCAATAGGGATCCAATATCTAACAACCTTTGAATTACCAGTATGGCACCAACAATAATTATCCACCTTTATCCAATTAGCTCGGTGAAGCTCCTCCATCCAAGGCCTCCAATCGGGAAATTGAGTTATCAGAGGCTTGTGACCATCCCAATAATCTATCCAAAAATTTGCATGTTGACCATTATGAATGATCCAAAATAATTTTTTCTTTATCAAATCCTCACCAATCTTAAGAACTGCTAAAATAAAACTAATTTATAGTGGAAAACACCCCTTTCAAGGTGCCACTTTCAACAGGTTGGGCATAGGAGGAATGGAGCCTTGTCGGCCTCTACCAACACATAGGACATTCTTTACTATACCATATATCTGTAGGATGGAGATAAGGATAATGGAACCTGGGTCAGACTCTACCAGCACCCAGGGCATTTACCAGTGCACCACAACAAGCAGATAAAAACTAATTTATAGTGGAAAACACCCCTTTCGAGGTGCCACTTTCAACAGGTTGGGCATAGGAGGAATGGAGCCTTGTTGACCTCTACCAACACTTAGGACATTCCTAACTATACCATATATCTGCAGGATGGAGACAAGGGGAATGGAACCTAGGTCAGCCTCTACCAACACCCAGGGCATTTACCACTACACCACAACAAGCAGATCTCCTTAAGGACCTATCACTCAATTTTACATGGGAAGATATTTGTAGGTTAAAGCTAAATCTATCCTAGTATTATTTCAATGGTTCATATTCCTTTTGAGTCATGTCAAATATTTCCTCTTTAGAATCTCGTGCCCTACCAAAGTTTTGGTATTGTTCTAGGAAGAGTCTTTTCATATTTTCCCAGGTAGTAATATATTTATTTCCTAAACTAATGAACTAGTGTAGGTCTGAATCATATAAGGTTGAGGGAAACAATTTTAGTTTCTGGGCATTAGTCTTGTAATCTACTGACCTACATAGAACAACATACTTAAAAAGGATCAAGTTAGGATCTTTAGTCTAAAATCCTCTAATAATAGGAAGTTGGGTAGGGAGATGTTTTTCATCTTTATGTCTCATATTTTCTCTTCTATTAGAAAGTTAAAACTTGTGGATGTCTCTTCAGTTTTAGCCATTGTTTCATAAAATGGGGTATCTACACCTTCTTCCTTTAAATAAGTATCTAAGGCTTTTCTATCGTTTTGAGTATTCAACATAAGAATATCTAAGTCAGTTGTTGATATAGTTCTATCCTCTAATACTTTTCAACATTGATTGTATAGCAAATCCTCCTCATATTGGATTCTTCTAAAGTTGCTATTATCTACCATTAATTCTTCATCAAGATTTGGTTGTTTTGGTAAAGAAGAACTTTGTGCAAAAATTGGATTTTGACTCCAATGCACTGGTGGAGGTGATGGAGGTGATGAAATTTCAATTTTAGAATTTGGTATAGTTGATTTAGGGGATTTTTATGAAACAATATTTTTACTCTTGAGAAAACGACCGTTCGGTCCTCTAGTTCGTGGTAGACTCATACAAGATTAGGTGGAAAAATTCTGCAGATAAGTTAACCTAAAATTTCAGATTCACTTGCTATAGAACAAATTTTTACAGTTGGTACTTCCCCATCAATGGCACCAAAATATTGGATAAAATATTGGTTACATATACAGACAATTTATTACCTCCTTTTAAATTGTCAAACCTGGGAAAGCTCGTAAACTTTATGAAGTACCATGAATATTTTATGCCTATAAAACCAACATTATGAGTCCACTATGTCCTAAGGTTTGGGGGTGGTTTTTAGTATCATTTTGTTCTTGTCCAAACCATTAATTTATCCTACATTATCAAACACATAACTGAAAATAAACTATAGAAAGTAAAAACACACACTTGCTGGAAAATACCAAAAAAACAGGGAAAATTGCAGTAATCAAGTAAACTGCAAAAAAGATAGAAAACAAAGAATAAGTAGTGCATAAATGAATTATAGAAAAATAGGAAAGGGAGGAATATTTTTTAGAGTGGGCCTAGGCTTCCAACATATTCTAACCAAATTAATGCATGCACACTGAATGCTTGGAAATATAAAGATGAACACTTGTTGCAGCTTCAAAAATGATTTATAGAAGAATTATCCAAGATCCCTTTTTAGGGGTGGTTTGTGCATTTATATAGTGTACAACCATAATAAATTAAAAACTTAGGCAAGTCTATTTTAGACTTGTCGTTACAACAAACATGCAAAAAACAATCTTAAAAAACTAACATTCACTAATTTTATCCTTCGTAGGATAAATTATGTGTGTTCTATTTATTGTACAAAATATCTAAAATTACACCTCAATCGATATCCATAGTTTTGTACAATCAATTTGCATATTTTCTTAATCATTAATGAGAAATGAATAATTTTTTCGGTTCATTTTGTTATCCTTTATTTGCATATATTGTTGAAAACCGCTATTATATTTCTTCTAAAAAAAGGGTTCTTGTTGTACTATACTTCAATAGGATTCAATCACCATCTAGCCTATTACTGGAAATTAGGCATTGTTGACTTTGAATTCAGGAGTTAGGCACCGTTGATCCCAAAGCTAGGAGTTAGGAACTTTTGACCTTAAAGTCAAAAGTTAGGTGCCTTTGACTCTAAATTCAGGAGTTAGGTGCCTTTGACCCTAAATTCTGGAGTCAAGCACCACTTCTCTTGGAAGATAGGAGTTAGGCAAATTTTGGTTTTTGTCCAAAATTTAGGCGCATTAACTCAGCGTACACACTCTTTGTTGTGGTCCTCTTTTATCCTTAGTTTTCCACCATAAAATATGAAGTGCCAGGTCCAAATGGGACCTTGTGTAAATATGCAAAAAAGTAGCAAAATAATTGAATCTACACACAAATCACACTCAAAAAACATATTATAGAATATACACAATTTCCTATTATATATATAAAAATTTCATAAAAAGTACATTCTATCAAAATAATGTTGCACAAAATGTTATGAATCCCTATAAAAATATGAGCATTTTTATGCTCATAAACATCTATGGGGCCCACTCATATTGGACCCATCTTTATTATAAGACAAAACCAAATGAAAAGAACTGAAAGGGGTTGCATGTGATAAAAACGAAATATCCATGTTAATGCAAAAAATGATATACATAAATGAAATGATCTAATGCTAAAATGAACATGCAATATATAAATCTAAGCTAAGATGCAAAAAAATGTAAAAATCGATCACTTGATCAGGGTTATCTTGGGGTGATATGGTCGAATCGATCACTTGATCAAGGCGATCTCAGGTTGAGATGATCACTATTTGCAAAATGTCTCAAGGTGGGATGGTCATTTTTGTAGACCTACAACTTTTGTGAAACTAGTCTAGATGGAGTTGGGGTGATCCAAGGGTGGTTTTGTCGATGAATTTATTTTGAGTGAGAACGTGAGCTTGCTAATTTAGATGATCTAGAGTAGTGGAGTTAATCAAGCAATGATATGAAAGGTGGCCTCAAAGCTCATACAACAATTCAACAACATAACAGTAGCAAGGAATCTTGGTAAGAAATTTAACAACACTTCATGAAGGTAAGTGTTTGAAAATCATATTCTTTTAATGGAGGGAGAAAGCCTCCATTTTATAGCCCTCTCAACATGCAACTAGAGAGAGATAAGTTGTATTCATGGGTTGTATGGCTACCTATTTATAGCAAAATATAGGTGGGGTAGTAAGTAGGTCACCTGGTACTGGTGTAAAATCCATCGTCATGCTAATAGGTTGCATACTACACCCATTTTTATTTTATTTTTATGCATGCATGACCATCTCAGGTTGATAGGATCATGAATTTGAGGTTGTCTCAAGTAAATATGGTTATGAATTGGAGACCGTTCATATCACTATGAGATGGTCATGCTTCCCATGGGAAAAAAGTGTCTTCTACTAGAAAAAGACACCAAATGGCCATGAGGATACCCTAGGTGGGTTAGATGGGTTAGAAGGTATTTTGAAGTCTCCTTGTGATTACACATTTTAGGTGTCTACATGAGCATCAAGGAATATTCAGTGCATGATGTTATATTTACCTCCTTGATTGAGTCGATCAAAGACTTTGGTAGACCTTGCAATGCGTAGATACCCATAGACACCATCATCCCCCTTGGGTCCTTTTTGAACCAAACAAATTTTATCTATGGAGGTATTGATACCTCTACATATATACCTCTTATATTGGAAGAGGAAGATTCATTCCTTGTGAACATTTACTATCTATCAAATCCATCCTTTTCTCTATGGTATTTTTATTGCTATAATTGGTGTGGAAATGGCTTAGGTTGATATGAGAAAGGTCCTTGGACCCTTATAAAACCTCATTATCAGTTACCAATAGATAATTCAGGTTTGGGATACACCATACACAGGTCTGATGAACTTCTTGTAGATTCCCTTTAGCACCTTAATATATGCCTTGATGGAGATATTGATGGTAACGAGTATGCTAACCCTAGCTATAATCATTTGCTTAACGATCATCTACAAATCACTATATTATCTATTGATGATTTTTACTCGATAGATGAGGAATCAAAAGATGGTTGGGAGGTCATATCCATTGGCTCATCTAGTTCAAAAGAACAATCCTCTCCCATAAAGCCTCTCACATATATTAAAATTTTTTATCTTTGTTTATTCCCTAGATAGCTACCCATTTGGTGATAGCTTCTCTTGCTCAAGAATCCAGTCATCCCCGTTCCACATAGACCACACCTAGTCTTTTCGATTCCACCTCAATCACTCCCCACATTTACGTCTACCTATCATAAGTCACGTGCTTCCACTCAGGCATGGAATTCATGCACCAACCATCAACATGATCTCCATTGATCTCACTATGCCACTCCATTATTTAGGTGACCCTTCTCAATCATTACCTCTTAATCCTAAGGCTATTTATTTTTACCATGCTATCATTCCATCTTCATCTTTTGAGTTTATCCCTTCTGAGGACATGCTACAATCATACCATTTATCATCATATCTAACATTAGATATCCTCCAAACTGAGCTAAAGGACTCATTTAATCTAGCTATAGATATTCACTTGATCCCTACTCTTCATCAATTTGAGGAAGGATCCCATATGTTAATAGAAGAGACAATCGATATTAACATCAAAACTGATCTTGAACATCCTTATATTTTTAAACTAGGAAAAAATGTCTCAAAAATAGAATGTGCTGCATTCACTGATATTCTAAAAAAGAAAAGATAAGTTTTTGTATGGTCATACAAGGACATGCCTGGTCTGGACCCAAATCTAGTGGTCCACAATTTGATGCTAAATCTAGCGATCAAGCCTATAAAAAAAAAAACTTAGAAAATTACATACAATGATAGCTCTAATGATAAAATATGAATTACAAAAATTGTTGGACATAGGATTCATCTAACCCATTGACTATCTTGAATGGGTTTCCAACATGGTACCTATTAGGAAGTTGAATGACGGGGTTCACATATGTACAAATATTCATGATCTTAACAAAGTGACCCCCAAGGATAAATTTTCACTTCCTAGCATTGATACACTTGTATACATAGTAGCAAGTCATGAAATACTTTCCCTCATGGATGATTTCTTGGGCTATAATCAAATTGGATTCAATCCTGATGATCAGCCCAAAACAACTTTTACCACACCATGGGGGAAATTTTGCTACAAAGTCATGCTTTTGGTCTCAAAAATGTTGGTGCCACCTATAGTGGGAAATGATATACATATTTCATGACCATATGCACAAGATTATCAAATATTATGTAGATCTACTGGTCAAGTCTTTACTGCATTGTGACCATATTAATGTCCTACGTAATATCTTTGATCACCTACTAGAGCATGACGTGTGATTAAATCCTAAAAAGTGTGTTTTCAGTATAACATCTAGAAATATTTTAGCTTTCATCATGTCTAAGTGAGGCATCAAAGTGAACTCAAACAAGATCAAATTAATCTTAAACATACCTCACCCAACCAATCTTAAGCATTTGTGTAGCTTAGAAGAGAAGATACAGGCCATCCAATGATTCATCAGGCAACTATCAGATCAATATCAACCGTTTAATCATCTCATATAAAATAGGATAACTTTCCATTGGGATAAAGATTACCAAAATGTCTTTGAGGATATAAAGTAATACTTTGTTTTTGTGTCAGTATTATCTTCTCTATGACCTAGTGCACCTTTTCTACTATATATTTATGCAACTAACTTTGCCTTAGGGACTATGTTGATCCAAAATAATGAGGTAAATAAGGAGCAAGCCATTTACTACATCAGTTGCACCTTAATGTATTACAAAATTAAATATTTATGTCGAAACTCTTCTTAGCAGTGGTATTTGCCACCAAGAAACTTTGTCATCACATGATCAATCAAACAATGTATGTTATCTCCAAGAAAAACCCTTTGTGATATATGATGAGTTGAACATATCATAATAGTTGTACCATAAAGTGGATCATTCTTTTGATCGAGTTTGACATATAATTTAGTGGATAAAAATTTATCAGAGTTCAAGTCATTGCAAACCAACTAGGAGAGGTGCCTCTTCTCTATGATAAGCCTCTTACGATCGAGTTACTTGATGATGTAGTCTTTGCATTATCTAACTTGGAAGAGCTAAAAAAACCTAATAATAAATATAACCTAACAATGTTCTTCAATGGTTCTAAGTGCGAGCAAGGGAGGGATGCCAAAATCATATTCATTACATTGTAAAGGACTCCTATTCCCCTTTCATTTAAGCTTTATTTACTATGCACCAACAACAATGTTGAGTATGAAGCTCTCTTGTTGGGGCTCCAAATGGCTTTGGCCATGAATGTCAAGTGACTAAGCATCTTTGGTGATTTAGAGCTCATTATCAACCAAGTCAAAGGGAGTTACCAATGTAAATATCCAATCTTAAAGAAATACAAAATTCTTATGGAAAAATCACTTGTAAAATTGGAATGGTATGACATCGAGGCTATCCCTAGTTTTAACAATCATTTTACTGATACAATGGCTTCCTTGGGATTCCTAATTTTATATAACCCTTTTGATAATGCCACAACCATCTATGCTAAAATACTCAATAAATCCACACTTTTATGAGATGCTTCTACAAAATAGTAGAGTGTCCATCTCGTACAAGTAGAACCATATAAATACTAGTTCTCTCAAATACGATATTTATTAAAGCTTGGAAACCCCCCTTTTGGATCATGCCACCAAATGTATATTTAAGCAAAAAACAACTAAGTATGTTTTTCTAGGGGACATATTGTATCATCAAAGTCATGATGGTCTTCTTCTCCATTGCTTAGAGCCCCAAGAATCTACTTGGGTTATTTCTCGAGCTCACGATAGTACTTGTGCTAGCCATTTTAGTGACATGGCTATCACAAAGTTAATTCTTTAAATGGGCTATTATTGGCCCACAATGGAGCGATACTATTGTTATTATGTTAAAATATGCATTAAGTGCCAACATCATGATAATATATCATACATACCTTTATGGGCTTTAAAATTGATATATTCATTATGACCTTTTTTGCAATGGGGCTTTGATCTAATTGGAAAAATCTTACCCACATCTTCGATCCAACACAAGTTCATAATAACAACCATGGAGCACTTCACAAAGTGAATAGAAACCATTTCCCTTACCACTACAACAAGACCATGTATCACGGAGTTCATACTTCATAATATCATTTATCATTTTGGTATTCCATCTAAAATCATTTTGTATAATCAGATACCTTCTAAAAATAAATATGTTCAAGATTTTTCTAACAAGTATCATATCCAACATAGGTTTTCAACTCCTTATTACCCATAGAGTAATGGGCAAGCTAAGGCTTAAAACAAAATTATTATTTCCACCCTTAAGAAAATGATTAATAATCATCACAAGGATTGGCATATTCAACTGCCTTTAGCACTTTGGGCTTCTAGGATGAGCATTTAGACACTAACTGGGGCAACTCCAATTTCACTTGTATATTGCACTAAGGCCATCATGCCCTTGGAGCTTGAAATTCCCTCATTACGCATCTCATTACAATAATTCATTGATGAAAACACTACGTGATAGGCTCATCTCGATAAAATCAGCCTTCTTGATAAATGATGCAATAATACTCTTAAACATCTTCATATTTATCAAGATTATATTAAATAAGCCTATGATACAAAGGTTCATCCTAGGAAATTTTAATTTGGTGATTTGGTGTTAAAGGAGACCCAACAAAACTCAAACATACTTGGCCATTCGCATGACAAATTCATGGTAAATTGGTTAGATCCATTCATAATCACATAGAAGTTGGTATCAAGAACTTATAAGTTAGCTACACTTGAGGGTGTCAAGGAACTAGAACCACTTAATATTCTCCACCTATAGGTATTTTATGCATAAAAAATAAAAATAAAAAGCAAAACACAATAACAAAACAAAAAAAGAGCACTTTACATTTCACATCACCATTGCATTGCATATCATTGTGCATAACACTTTGCATTTGATCATCTTAAGATTAGTCATGGCTTTGGCTACTTGCATTTTTTATGGCATTGCATTAGGTACTTGGTTCACCATAGTTGCATCCATCTCATATTTCATCGAGTATTTTGTATAGCATCATGTTTGTAGGAGGGTCATCTATCTTGATGTAATAACTTTTATCTCGGGCATACACCTCATTTCATTATTCATACACATTCATATTTCCATGTTTTCTACCCACCCATTGCATGATCCCATGTAGTGGTTGCATGGTTTCCAATGGGGTCTTTCGATCATTCAATCATCCCTAGTTTTTCTTTATGATTTTGTTGCAAACCATCTTGATGTCTGGTGATAGAATCTTGCTTTGGTCATACTTTGTTTATTTTAAAATCCCAACACATTCTCACAATCTTAATTATGATTGTAAACAAGGAAATATGATACTACAAAGTAAGCCTTACCTCAAAGTGAACAGATTCCTTTGCTCTTCATATCATGCAAATAGTCTAAAAAGTTAAGAATTGACAAAAGTACAAGCTCATTTGCCCCTAAAAAAAAATCACTTTGCTCAAAAAAACAAGCAAGTCCTCCCCTCCAAAAAATCAAGAAAATCTCCTTGATCCTCCACAAAATGAGCAAGTCCCAAAAAAATCTCTTTGCTCCTCTACAAAATGAGCAAAATTCTCCAAAAAGTAAAATTTCCAAAAGTCCCAAAGAAAAAAAAGAAAAAGAGCTTCAATCCCTGAAATTCTCAGTTTTTAACAACCATAATATGTTCTCCATTGGGGTTATAGATGCTTGACTGACAGTGGAGTAGCCTTACGCATGGTGACATATCTGTCATATTAGCTACCTTCTTTTGTATAGGCCAATGTCAGCTTGTGGTTGATCTAGATTTTTTATGGTTGGAATTCAGAGTAGTTAAGTCCAATCAAGTACAAAGTTAAGGTAATGAACTTCACTATGCACACACAAGGATATTGAATATCTTGGTTTTCCTAGTAGATTTTCATCTTTTAGACACTTGCATGGTTAGTACATGAATTTTGATTGGTCAACTAGGGTGTTTGAGTCTCATGAAAGCCTTATTGTTCCCTTGTGACCTCTCACTATTCAAAATTCACTATCATCATGCTTCTCCATTGCATATAATTTCACACGTGGTTCTCGTTCAAGTGTATGCTTTGGATGAAATTGTTTACATCAGGACTTATGACTCTTATACATTTTACAATTCATATACTTAGTTTATTATTGCATCATAGAATCATCCATTATGTTCTACTCTTTAAACACACATCCATATTCTGCATCATTCAAAGTATCATAGGTCATTAGTGCATCACATACATACCTAGGTCTATGCATACATAAAAGCTCTATCATTTTAGTCATCTAACATACATACATGCATCATCATATAAATATAGGCATACATCTACACTCATCTACCATTACATTAATGCATACATTTCATCCATACACAAACAAAAATCAACAACACAATAAGTGCAATAACACATCATCTCATATATATAATAAAGGATAAGTACATCCATGGTACAAAATTCCTATAGGCTAAAATATGGTGGGTCCTTAGACCTCACAAAAAAAAGAGCTAATACATAAGGGCCCTACTCATCTGGCCCTGCACCACCAGTCTCACCACTGCCCTCTACCTTGTCTCTATGAGGTTGCCTGGATCTGCTAGCCCTTAAAGTATGAAAGGTGCTAAGCGATGCATAATGAGGAATAAGTGGGGTACCGATTTCTCTCCTGATGCCCCACTCCACAGAATCCATGAGGACTAAGAAGTATATGGTCATGCTAGTATGGCTATATCATGGAGCAATAATGTGTTCTCCACCAACCACATATAATCCCTCTATCATTCTAGCTGAGTCATCAAAGCAATTAATCCATGGCTATTGGTAGGTCTCTGTGATCTCATGGTCTATAAAGAATCACTCTTAGTATATATATCATATCACTCTGTTATGAGACTATCTCTCTCCTATTGTAAGTTGAGGACTTGGGCCCATAAGGTGTCCCTCTCCTCCTCCTAGCTCTACCATCATTGTCTATCTATTGTCCAACGACTCTGCTCTATGGCATGGGTTGTATTCTAATCTATATACTGCTTCTAGAGGATGCAAACCTTCTCTCTCAAGGTGGTGATCTACTCCTAAGTATCCTCATATACCTCATCCCCACCATCACTCCTCATATGTGTCTCTACACCCTTAGTTTCTTCCTATAATGATGTCTCCACATCCATCTCCACTTGATGATGCATGCATTTCTATACTGGATCATCTATTGCACTAGCCTATGCCTCTCCTCCAACTACTTCCCCTTCCTAAAATAGCTAGGCTACCTACTAGGCATCATACTTTAGTATGATCTTGGGATCCTCCATGTTAGTGTCTATAAGGGACTCATATAACTCCTCACCTAGAGGCTTAGCTCATGGCCATGCTAGTTATGTCTCACTAGTCCTCCACCCATAAAATACTATCAAGGATATCCTACCTCACCCTACGCTATTGGGACACTTGTGAGTATTAGAAGTACTCATGATTTATCCTGTGAAGACTAGTCAACCACCTACCATATTGCACTCACCTCAAGTGCACAACCTCTTTGACCTAGGTTGATGCTCCTTATCATGGTCTCCATGTCACCTGTGCTGGCTGTAACTCGAAAATTTTATCTGCATAGTGACCAAGGATAGCCTAAAAGCTATGGATCTTGCCTCGTTCTCACTTTTTAACCACCACATTGTATAAGGCATATTTGTATCCACCATATCTCTATGTGCAGTCCACAACAACCCAATAGGTCTATCAACCTAAAAATACTTCCAACCCCAAATCTATAGGAGAAAGTTGCACCCTAAGCCAAGTTAGCCCCGATGTTGAATCTCAAACAACTCCGTATACATCTATGGTAGCAGAGTAGTGCCCCATGATGAGGCCTAAAAATACCTCATTTTTACACTATGTTTGACTGCCATATTACTAAACATGACAAAGTTAATTGCCAAATAGTTGATTAGAATATATATTTGTTAAGTGTTTGCATGATTTTATGTTAGGAACACTATATCTCTGTTTTTGACTATTTTCAGCATTTTGTGACTATTTTTGCTTGATTAAATAGCAAATAAAATATGTATTTCAATTAGCCAAATGTTGTATGTTGAGTAAATGAGGCCCTATGATGTTTTGTCATTGTTGTCAACACAATCTAGGTATACTTGTAAAAGGTCAAAAGTGAGTATCATGTCAATTATGGTGTCATACTATAGTTAAATTACATTCTAATGGTATGAACAGATTCCTCTCATCAATAACTACAACTTTTCTTTTTGAAGCAAGTCAATCCGAGTTGTGGATAAAAAGTTATGAAGGTTACATCATGTTCATGCCTTAGTCTTTTCTGGAGTTGTTAACAGATGCAAATCTGCGTTAAGGGGAACATTGGCGGATCTACTAGGAATGATCCAAAGTGATTTAAGGTACCAAATTCATACCAGTGGTACTTCATAGTAGATAGAACACATGACCCAAATTTTAGGGCATATGGACAGGTAATATGGAAGTTATGGGGCTTGCAAAATGGCAGTTTCACACTTTTTGACAACTGGAAATTCTGGTAAAAATTTGTGTTAGAGGCCAACTTGACAGCGATGTTGGGAGAAACTCCTAAAGATTTAAGAGCTAAAAATTGAACCAAGTGTATTTCATACAACCAATAACATGTGGATACAATTTGGTATACATTGGAGTTATGAGGCACAAGTTATGAGCACTCCAAAAGGGCAGTTGGGCATGTTTTGATAGCTAGAAAAATAGGTGACAGTCCATACAAATTCCAGCCACCTATCACTATGAAGGAAGGCATGGAATTTACACATGGATAATATTTAAGGCAATTGCAACCACTTCCTGAGAGCTTAAATAGATGATCTACCTGAAGGAAGCAGCCAAAATAACCTAAAAAGCACCTACAACTAGTTATTCTGAAGATCTTCGAAATGAGCAAAATTTGCTTATCTTCGAAATGAGTAGAATTTGCTTATCTTCGGAATGACAGGGGAATTTAATCCATTTGAATTTTTGTGGTTTTCTAATGGTGGAAAAATGTGAAATAAGGTTGAGAGGATGTAGGGAAAGTATCCTACAGCTATCCTTGTCGTCCTTGCCGACCAAAAGCTACAACTCATGGAAAAGATCAATTGAAGCAGTTAATCCTCTCCTAGAATAAACCCAAAAATAATTGTAGCATAATAGGAGTTTATTTGCAAGAATATTTTTATGTGTAAATGGGTTTTAAATTATTATAAAATATAGCTCCCATGTCGGTTGAGCTTAGGGAGAGAATAAGCAATAGAAAAATAAGTGCAGTTTTTAGCTTTGTAATAGTCTGCAACCAGAACTGTAATGTTATTTTTAGAGTAATAAAAGTGCAGTTCTTTTGTCAAATTATGTTCTTGATTGTTAATTAGTTAAGGAGTGTTTTTCACCTCCTTCTATATCAGGAAGTATGGGCCCACTTTCAGATCTAGAAGGAGGATTTTTATGGCAGGTTTTAATCTATAATTTTGCTATAGCAGAATTAACAGATTGCTTGTCATATTTTATTTTCTTGTTTTAAGTTTTTGTGTGATGTTATTTATGTTTTCTTCATTATGTTTTTGTACAACAATTGTGTGTGTCAGCTGACAAATTAGATTAGACATTTATTTTCCCTTGTTTCCTTTGCTTTCCATGTTCTCTATTTTTATGTTTTAGCAACTTTCAATTTCAGTAGATTTCATTTTGTTGTCAATTCCTATAGTAGAAGTTTGACGACCTTTTGTGGTAGGGCATTGACAGGTGTTTTTAGCATAAGTTTCATTTCCATTCTGCAAGAGTAAACTAGGTTTCAATTCTGCAAGTGTAATTTAGGATTTCATTTTAGCAACATTTCAATTTAGCAATTTCAATTATGTTATTTCAATTTGCAAAAGTAGATTAGATTTCAATTCAACAATTTCAATTCCTACACTTGTAGTTAACTTTAATTTTTTGAACTTAGAATTAGTTTTTATTTCTTGCAAGTTTCCATTCTGTAGATTAGGTTTAGTGTGACACCAAAAGGCTAAACCAAATCTGTCTCACCCAATAAATGCTTGAAATTTGAATGCCTAAATTGTACTCTGCCCTAACCTTCTATCGTAGACAACCTTGGACACCACCTCGGATTGATAAATCATTGAGATTAAATGATGGGATTAATGACACTCATCATTTTGGCACCGTTGTCGAGGATCATGGTGTTGTTAGAGGGTAAAAGCAGTCAAATAATTATTATTGTGCTAAGTTATGAAGTTCATAGTAAAATTTGAATGTAATAGCTGGTATAAATAATAATTATTGATAGTTGCATTTCAGTCCATTTAGAAAACAAGCAACCATAGGGAGGTGATCTTCACACTTGGGGGTTAAATTGCCTATGTTTGAAATTCCTGATAAAAATTGAAAGAACTCATCATACTCATTATCAGGAAACATAAGATCTCTTGAAAAAATTTAGAGGAGCCATCTGCTAGTACTACCCTTTTTATATCCATATCATCAGGGTAGTATAAACAAATTTGTACTAGGTGTTGGGAAGAAATCATGGCAGATATACAAGACTATCCCTTGAAAAAAATAACCATATCAACTACTTGTAGCATTTGTTCATAGGGACATATCACTAATAAATGCCATTTACTTCCACAACTCAAAAATGTAAAATTTGTTGCCTAGTCTAAGTTCTTCTCAAAGAGAGATCCCAACAACAACAAATCGGGCAAGTAAATCAACCACCACCTCCAGCCCAACCTATGGCCAATATGAATAATACAGGATAGGCAACCCCTGTCTATGTAAGTTGAGTCTGTTAAAAAAAAATCATCACAAAACTTTTGCACAATCAAAATAGAAGTTTACAGCTCAACGGTGATCCTAGAGTTTTGTCATTATTGCTTAAATATTGTTAGGGTTTTACCATGCTAAACCACAACCTAGCAATTCTTAGCCTACAAATACAATAGTTGATCTCATTAGAGGTGATCCTACCTGACAAGTAGTTGATCTGCTAAGTTGTACACTTCCTATCTTGTTGTGCAAACCAAAAACATGTTTAGTTAAATTGTCTTTTTTGCTTTTTGAAGTTTGATCAAGATGTATGAATATACCTTATGATAGGAGGTAGATTCATAAGTACCACCAATAGAGGAAGAACCACCACTTCCAGCCCAACTTGTGGTCAATCTAAATAATACAGGATAGGTAACCCCTGTCTATGTAGCTGAATCTGATAAAAATACTGTAGGAAATGTTATTGACTGTAGTAACATCCAACTATGCTCAAACAAGACCTTACCTAATCTTGAAGAGATAAAAATCAATGGAGATACACAAAAACCCTTTAGTCCAGACACACAGAAATCAACCTTGGATAAAGGAGAAAAACTAGAAAATCTGCACATAGAAAATTTACTTCCATTAGGGGTAAATTATGTCCTCCTAGGAATGAAACAAATTGAAGTACAACCAAGAAAATTCTTGAACATTATTAGTTGGCTAAAATTGTTTGTTGTTTTGAAACAATATTTCAATCCCTTTGCATGGAATTACAAGGGTATGTCAATATTTCATCTTGATGTATGCACTTAACATATTTGAGAATTGGTATTGAATTGTTTCAAGTATAGATTGACAATATTTTGCAGATTAGGAGGCATGGACAACACTTGATTGAAGAAATTTTTAGATATGGAGCAGTGTTTCTTTCTCCCATTGGTGATTCACGAAGGAAGTTAGTGGTGAATGGACATTGCCTTTGGGTATACCATGCACCATTAACTAAGGAGGAGTTCTTGAAGGAGATTACACAATTGGATGTACACATGATGGAAGAGAATTTATCTTCCATGTCAGATTCAGATTGATGATAAAAACTTTGACAAAAAGAAAAAAAAAATACAAGAAAAGCAAAAGAGAATAATCTTGTTTGTGAACTTCATGGGCACAAGCAAGACAAGAGAAAAATTTGAAAAAAAAAGAAAAAAAAAAAAGAGGAAAAAGAGAAAAAAAATTGCAGCAAAAGGCATGTCCCACAAAATGGGGATACATGAGGACAAGCATCAATTTTAGCATGGAGGAGGAACAATGAAGTCAATACTTCATTTCTAGCAATAAGGAGTTAAATGATGACATAAGCAGATTCTTACTGCTCATATAGAAAGGAAGGTTGCATCATTGTTGCAGATTTCAGTAGAAAAAGATGGTGTTTTCATACAAAGATTGACATGTTTTTGTAGAATAAGGATTTTTCTTATCCAAATAAGAGTGAGAGACATTCTCTCTCATTATAGCCTCATGAGAGACATTCTATTTTATTGAGGCACTTGAAAAAAAATGACAGAAGTTGGTTGAAAACCAGAAATGGCAACCTCTTCTGATGAAAAAAATGAAAAAAAAGAGAAAAGAAGAAAAAAATGAATAATTCAGTAGTGAAAACCTCCTTGAGGCGCTACTGAATTGGCTTGCATGAAAACCAATTTTTTGGCGTGCATTTCCTTGTTGATCCACCCATCCTTGTTTCACCATTGTACAAATCTCACACTGCACATGTGTATATTTATGTTTTTAGATAGCTTGCTAACAATCATCAGAAGTAGCTTGTAAGGTGCATGATCAATTTTTAGGATAGTAAGGTATGTGTTTCTTGCATTTAAGTCATAGTAAGCATTTAGCATTTAATGTATGATAATCGGTATTTGGCATAAAACTATTCATACAATATTGGCAAGTTGAAAATGGAACATGTTTAAGATGTCAAGAAACACCCCTTTCTGCCCTTAGTTGCATGGGAGCATCTGAAGATTCTGTTTTACTACTGCTGCAATAAAATAGCAATATACAAAATGAGGAATAACATCTAAAACAAAAATATGGAGAAGATATTTTTGATGTTATGGAAGGCTTATACACTCTAGAGATGATCCCACAATAGAATCTATAGCTAACTTTTGCATAGGAGGTCATTTCTGCATTTTTTGATGCATCTTCGGAATAAACAGGCATATCTTTGGAATAAGCAGAAACTATACCAGAATTGCTAAAAATGCTGCAGAATAGCAAAAAGAGTAGGGTACATCAAATATTGAGGTTCCTAAGGCTCTACCACACGTAAGTACATCCCTCAAGCATTTAAAAATCAAAATTTTATCAATTTTGTTCAAAAGGTGCAAACAATAGAAATAGGCATTCATGCTGAAATGTTGTTAAGAACAGAAAATTCCACCAGTAGTAGTGCATCTGCCAAATATGGTTCCACAATAAGGCTATTGCAAGATGAATCACATGATACCAAGCCCTTAAGAGGTACCTTGCAACACTAAAACTTGTAGAAGGGCAGAAAAAGAGTTAAAATTGCAGTAATTGCAGAAATTGCAATATTGAAGGATGAAAGTGTAGAAGTCAAAAAGTTGCAAGTTGCAAATGAAAAAAATATATATATACAAAAAAAACTAAAAAAAAAGAAAAAAATTGCAACTACAAAAATTGAAAAAAATTGCAAGGTTGTAGAAAAGTGAAATACATGTGCTTAAATTGCAAAATGCTTGGTATAGTGCAACAAGGAGAAATTTCTCAGGTAGCAGGTGGAAAAGGATGTTGTTCATAAAAGTAAAACCTGCATATTACCTACTAGGATGCATGAGGGCATGCATCAGTTCAAGCTGGGGGGAATGATGAGGCCTGAAAATGCCTCATTTTTACACTATGTTTGACTGCCATATTACTAAACATGACAAAGTTAATTGCCAAATAGTTGATTAGAATATATATTTGTTAAGTGTTTGCATGATTTTATGTTAGGAACACTATATCTCTATTTTTGACTATTTTCAGCATTTTGTGACTATTTTTGCTTGATTAAATAGCAAATAAAATATGTATTTAAATTAGCCAAATGTTGTATGTTGAGTAAAGGAGGCCCTATGATGTTTTTTCATTGTTGTCAACACAATCTAGGTATACTTGTAAAAGGTCAAAAGTGAGTATCATGTCAATTTTGGTGTCATACTATAGTTAAATTACATTTTGATGGCATGAACAAATTCCTCTCATCAAGAACTACAACTTTTCTTTTTGAAGCAAGTCAATCCGAGCTATGGATAAAAATTTATGAAGGTTACATCATGTTCATGCCTTAAGTCTTTTTTGAAGCTATTAACAGGTGCAAATCTGCGTTAAGGGGAACATTGGTGGATCTACTGGAAATGATCCAAAGTGAGTTAAGGTACCAAATTCATACCAGTGGTACTTCATAGTAGAGAGAACACATGACCCAAATTTGAGGGCATATGGACAAGTAATCTGGAAGTTATGGGGCCTACAAAATGGCAGTTTCACACTTTTTGATAGTTGGAAATTTTGGTGAAAATTTGTGTTAGAGGCCAACTTGATAGCGATGCTGGGAGCAACTCCTAAATATTTAAGAGATGAAAATTGAACCAAGTGTAGTTCATACAACCAAGAACATGTGGATACAATTTGGTATACATTGGAGTTATGAGGCACAAGTTATGAGCACTCCAAAAGGGCAGTTGGGCATGTTTTGATAGTTGGAAAAACAAGTGAGTCCATACAAATTCCAGCCACCTGTCACTATGAAGGAAGGCATGGAATTTACACATGGAGAATATTGAAGGCAATTGCAACCACTTCCTGAGAGCTGAAATAGATGATCTACCTGAAGGAAGTAGCCAAAATAACCTGAAAAGCACCTACAGCTAGTTATTTTGAAGATCTTCGGAATGAGCAAAATTTGCTTATCTTCGAAATGAGCAGAATTTGCTTATCTTCGGAATGATAGGGGAATTTACTCCATTTGAATTTTTATGGTTTTCTAACGATGGAAAAAGGTGAAAGAAGGTTGAGAGGATGTAGGGAAAGTATACTACAACTATCCCTATCGTCCTTGTCGACCAAAAGCTACAACTCATGGAAAAGATCAATTGAAGTAGTTAATCCTCTCCTAGAATAAACCCAGAAATAACTACAACATAATAGGAGTTGATTTGCAAGAATATTTTTGTGTGTAAATGGGTTTTATATGATTATAAAATATAGCTCCCATGTCGGTTGAGCTTAGGGAGAGAATAAGCAATAGAAAAATAAGTGCAGTTTTCAGCTTTGTAACAGTCTGCAGCAGCAAAACTATAATGTTATTTTCAAAGTAATAAAAGTGCAATTCTTTTGTCAAATTCTATTTTGATTGTTAATTAGTTAAGGAGTGTTTTTCACCTCCTTCTAGATCATGAAGTATGGGCTTGTTAGCGTATATTTTACTATTAGCTATTATTTCATTATTTGTGCAACTTTATTGTTAGTTGTTAGACCTAACTACGCCTAAGTTATTTTGGGTTCTAAGTTGTTCTTAGATCCGATAACTATGGATTAGTTGAGGGCAATATTGTATTATTTAAATGTTGGTTGATTAATGCAAATTACATCATTTTCCAACATGGTATCAGAGCTTGTGACATGGTTGTTCATCATGTTGCTGTGAGCCCAACTTGTGAAAACAAGTTTTTTTTTGTTGAGATAGTGTGGAAGAAAGTTTGTATTTCCTGCTGGAGACGTTTGTATTTCTCGTGGGCATGGTGCTGTGGCATGGTTTGGCTCTCTTCATGGCGGTGTCCATTACGACTAACATATTCGATGGCCACTGTCATGGGCGGATATCTCTTAGAATGATTCGTGCCATCCATTAATCAGTGTCACCAATTTTTTGTGAACATAACGACACTGTTTCTATTGTGCTGCTCCACCCATTCGTTGATTTTATCCTTTGATAAAAGGATTTGTGTAGGTGCCACAGTAGCATGCTTATGCTATAATCATAGCACCGTATGCAAGTGAGACTGTACTATCATCGTGATGCTTTTTGACATCATTTTCACATACCTGGCATCTTGCACCATTGAGTAATATGAGTGCGTTTACTATCGTCTGCAAGTGAGACTACATTTTCTGTTCCATTTACTATCACCGCTACCGTAGCGATGTAATTCCTATAAGTCGTAACCACTCCTTTGATAAGCTCATAGTGCCCTACGAGTAGAGAAGCATCACCATGTCATCCTGATCTATGTCAACTAACGGTGCGTCCTCAATCGAAAACTGTAAGAGCACATGATAGATACCTAAAATGCATTGCATTGACGATTCAGTTGAAGTAGAAGCGTTTGTTTAGGATTTAAAGCTAAAATCATCCCGGTTGGACAATAATGTGTAACTGGAGAACGCTATTGATAGTTCACAATTTTTCCCAAATCCGTAGGTGCACCTGGTGGATGTGAATGAAAACTGGTGGCCGAGAATCATCCTCCATCACGACTGAATCATGTAGGGAGGAGGTGTTTTGATGCCCTCGATGGCATGCATTGCACAGGCTAGGAGGAAATTTTTGTAGACAACGTACGATCATCACAACAGAAGAGCAAATGCAGGAGAAGCGGAGGTAGCACAGTGGTAGTCCTCCATCGTCGCTGTGGTAGTCTTCGGAGGAGGTGATGCCACTTTTGAGGAGCGAAGAAGCGGTAGTAGAGCGGCTGAAGAGCGACGAAGGAGCCGCCTGGACCAAAGCCACCATTCGCCATATCTTTATAGGGAAAAGGAGACTTTCTCCTATCGGATCAGCCCGCTAGCCCGGTTGGTCGAGGGGCCAACGGTAAGGTTGTCAACAAGGTGGTCAGGGGTTCGATTCCCTTTGACCATAAAGGTATATTTTTTAATTAAAGTTTATTTTTGTTAAGTTTTTTATTTTAATTTTTTATGATTCATAATTTGTTTCTTTTAATTAAATAATCAATTTCTTAATTTATATTTTATAAAATTTATTATGAAATTGATATACTATTTAATTAAAATTCAAATTGTTTTTCATAAAAATTAAAAAAAATTTACTTTCAAAAATTCTTCTTTAAATGTACCTTTAAAAAAAAACCATTTTATCCTCCATTTTGCCAAATTGAAGAACCAGGGGGATTCTTTTGATGACATTTTTGTGCTAATCTACCTAAGAGGCACATATTGTAATTTTTTACAAACCAGTGAAAAAAGACCTTCTGGAGCGCCCAGTTTCAAATCTAGGAGGATTTTTATGGCAGGTTTTAATCTGTAATTTTGCTACAACAGAATTAATAGATTGCTTATCAGATTTTATTTTCTTGTTTTAAGTTTTTTGTGTGATGTTATTTATATTTTCCATTATGTATTTGTACAGAATTTGTGTGTGTCAACTAACAAATTAGATTAAACATTTATTTTCCTTGTTTCCTTTGCTTTCCATGTTCAGTTATTTTTATGTTTCAGTAGCTTTCAATTTCCAGCAGATTTCATTTTGCTGTCAATTTCTATAGCAGAAGCTTGACGACCTTTTGTGGCAAGGCATTGACAAGTGTTTTTAGCATAAGCTTCATTTCCAAGAATCATTTCCATTCTGCAAGAGTAAACTAGGTTTCAATTATGCAAGTGTAATTTAGGATTTCATTTCAGCAACATTTCAATTTAGCAATTTCAATTCCTGCAATTGTAGTTAACTTTAATTTTTTTAACTTAGAATTAGTTTTTATTTCTTGCAAGTTTTCGTTCTACAGATTAGGTTTAGTGTGACACCAAAAGGCTAAACCAAATCTGTTTCACCTAATAAATGCTTAAAATTTGAATACCTAAATTGTACTCTGCCCTAACCTTCTATTATAGACAACCTCGGACACCACCCCGGATTGATAAATCATTGAGATTAAATGATGGGATTAACGACACTCATCACCCTAAACCATGATCATAAGCTTCTCAATAAGATCCATCACAAGTTCCAGTAGGTTCCAAGGGAACCTCATACCCAAAGAATATGGAAAAATGAAGTTATACATCAATGACATGAGCACTGCTTGTGTAGCTATCAACAAATCCATCTTCAATCCAATGCCTACTATGACTCCACTGCTATCAACATCACATTCTACTAGGCATCATTGATCTCCATACACTCATTGCAATACTGCCTCTCATTGACTGGTCAAGGTAGTAATAAAATATGCTCCCTCTGTAGGGACTTGTAAATCTGGTAAAAATCCTCCAAGGTCACTATGATATCTCTAGTGGGTATATCAAATGTTTTTATGCTACTATCCCATATTTAAATCAAGTTCATTAGGTAGGCCTGTTCTATATGTACCAATTTCGATAGAATAATGTGGTGAAGATCAATGTTTTTTAGCCACTCCCAATAATCGCCAGATAGCTCATCATGAGCAGCCTTGAAAGTGTTTGTAAAATAGTTATGAGATCTAACAAAATTCCATGAGCACAAAAACTTCATCAAAATAAAAACATAAACCACAACCATCTCGCATCAAGATGATGACACATGCAACCATCTTGAGTCAAGATAGTCCAAACATGTAATCATCTCAAGTCGAGACAGTCCAAACATGCAATCATCTCAAGTCGAGACAGTCCAAACATGCAACCATCTTGAGCTGAGATGCTCCCAAATTAAAACCATCCTAGGTAAATATGGTCACCATATGAGATTGTCTTGAGTCGATATGATCACAAAATGAGTTTTCTTGACCTAATATGACCTCCATTTCACACAAAAAGTAAAAAAATAAAACAAAACAAAAACATCAAGAGAGAAAAAGGAATAAAAAGTATAAAGCAATAAATATTAATCAACCCATCCCACACCCACATTTTTATTTCACCTAAGCTACCCTATTTTACCCACCCACCCATTCATTACTATTTAATTTTAATGTGAATTCATTTTATTAATAAACAAAAAGGCTCATATTTTTGCCCTTACCTTCCTCGCACTAGCTCCTCCACTTGTAGAAGCACCTGATGGATCCATGAGGTTGGTCAAATTATATTCTAGTAGTGCTTTGCTTCAAAAAATGAGCTCTTCTCCTCCTTTTCTTGCTCGTTTATCATCTCGCATGATGAAAATGAATATTTTCTCATGAAATTCACTATTTATAGCTTTGCACAGCTGCAAACATTTGGGATGGTCATGTGGCATAGTGCGACCATCTAGGAAGATCACAGTTTTTAAAAAAATATATATATATATATATATATCAAAAACATAAAAAATTCATAAAAATAGGAACAATATCGGGTTGATATGGTCTTAAAAAATAATATTTTTCTCAATATTGTAATGATAACTATCCTACTTTTTTCAAGCACTTCATCGCTATCATCATTTTAAATCTTCTCCATCAACTCATCGCTTGAGGGGGTAGTCAATAACCATAAAATTTTCATCATAAATATCAAGTCAATAATCAAACACTTGAAAGTGGAAATCACATTTGTCCAAGAACCATTGTCAAAAACTATCATACTCCCTCTTTTATAGAGCAAAAGAAAAAATCTCAATCAAAAAAATACTTGGTATATCTAAAACCTAAAGCCTACAAACTAATAACGTCTTCCTATGGCTGAAAGGTTACCAATATTAAATCAAATCTATAAATATTTTAGAAGCAATGATTCAATGACATGCATCCTTTCCATGCTTGGGGTATCTTATGTTGACTTTTTCAATTGCTATCATCCATCATTCAACCATTTTAGATCATCTATTTTTGCTTTGCATTGTGCTTATGCACGAAGCATCCTAAAAATGGGTATATATAGACACCTATAATGCATCATCATGAGGAGAATCCCAAAATATCTCCTTTCTAGCTCACACCATACATCATGGGTAGCCTTAGGGCTAATCCAGTGATTTTCTATAGCAGCAAATAACTTTCTCCATGGGAAGCCTAACCGTCTTGACTCAAGATGATCTCAAGATTGGGACCATCTCGACCCAAGATGGTTGTGCAAAACTAAAAATAAAAAAGTAACTGGTAACAAAATTGCTTGTTAGTGCGGTTCATGATTTCGTGCTGGCCCTAGATACCCTACATATGATGATTTCATGCAGTAATCTCATCAATTGTATGTAGTCATTTAGTGGCATGCATATATTTTTTTAATGTAGGCTATCCCTGATTGACACTTACCATATTTAACCTCTAGCCAAGAGGCCTATAAAATGGTGCTTCCCCTCAATTTTAATGATTGTGAAAAATATACCAAATTTTGAATTCAAGTTGCCATGAAGTGCTACCAAAAACTCTGTCAGGTTCTTTGATGTAAACTCAGCTACGAGAGACCAACAAAATGGACTCCAATAACATAACACAAATACAATAATGGAAGAAAACTGCCAATTGATATTCTTCTCATTCTTTAATTCACACCCCTTCTACAAAATATTACAATCCATCATATAGCAATCGAAAACCAAAGAAACTCTAAAAATATCTTTTTTCTAAAACTGCTAAAAATAGATCTTTTTTCCTAAAAATTGCTAAAAATAGAAATGAGTCGGATTGCACCCAAATTCGGTGTACACATCCCTCTTACAATAATGAACCTTAATTTAAAATATTAGGTCTCAACTTAAGGTATAACAAAATATAATAAACTTATAACAACCAAAAAACCCAAAAAACCTAGGAACCTATTCTAAAAGCTAATTTTGGGGCACTAGATGTCGGAGTTAGGTCCCGAAAACATGATTTTTGGAGGGTCAGTTAGGTATTGATGCAAAACATGCACGTGGAACCACCTATTAAATTTCAAGGCAAATGAGTGTACGGTTCACAAGTTATGGCTCCAGAAAGGTGCATCATTCTCTGGTGAAAAAGAACTCAGCTCCTACGATTTCAGCTGAATTGAAATTTTGTAGCTTCTGGTTATCAATTTTCTTTAGCTCTAACTCTAAAACCCAAGTGTTATCTGACTATGGTAATGCTTCCCACTGAACCAGGAATTTGTTGTAGCTCCCATGTCTGGTGGTGATCACCTTCTTATCGAGCACCTGTGCAACTCTATATTTTTTCTTCTTAGGCATCTATCGTGCCCAATTTACTGTCTCCTATAATTCGCTATCCTCGATAGTACCAAGATATTGAAATAAATAAAAAACATTAAAAATGGGTAAAATATCAAATTCATCAAGCAGCTCCACTTTATAGGCATTATCATTGATCTTATTCAAAATCCTACATGGCCCAATTTTCTTAAGTTTCAGTTTGTTATATGTTCCCTTAGGAAATCTTTCTTTCCTAAGATGAACCATGACCATATCACCCTCTTCAAATAATTTCACACTTCTGTGTGCATCAACAGACTCTTTGTAGTGAGCATTACTACTCTACAATTTTTCCCTCACTGACTCTTGCACTTTTTGGATATGCTCAGCAAATGCTTCTGCATCATCACTAACTTGTTCCCCAATTGGTAACTCAACCAAATATAATACACCTCTAGGATTTTGACCATAAATAATTTGAAAAGGATATTTACCTGTTGACCTGTTCATTGAACTATTGTATGTAAATTCGGCTTGTGACAAGGCTAAATCCCATTGTTTTTGTTTTTCTCCAACTATGCATCGTAAGAGGTTTCCCAAGCTTCTATTCACTACCTCAGTTTGCCCATCGGTATGTGGGTGGTAAGCACTACTGAACTGCAACCTGGTATTCAACTTTTTTCACAATGTCCTCCAAAAGTGACTCAAGAACTTAGTATCTCGATCAGAATTAATAGTCTTTGGAACACCATGCAACCACATAATATCATCAAATAATAATACTGTAGTCCTAGTTGCATCATTAGTTTTTTGACAAGCAATGAAATGCACCATTTTTGAAAATTTGTCTACCACAACAAAATTTGAATCCTTACTCCTCTGTGTCTTGGGCAATCCCAACACAAAATTTATACTCAGATCGGTCCATGGTACTATAGGAACTGGTAGTGGCATATACAACCCTGTATTTTGTGCATGGCCCTTAGCCATTTGACATACTCTGCATCTAGAGACAAACTTGATTATATCTCTCTTCATTTTTGGCCAATAGTACTCCTCTACAAGAGTGGTAGTTTTTGTGACTCCAAAATGACCAACCAAACCCCCAGTATGTAATTCCCTCTTGATATTCTCTCTCATAGAGCCATTGGTAATGCATAATCGATTACCCTTAAACAAGTAACCATTCTATAAAAAATACTCTTCAAAAATAGTATGGGACTCGCCCCCTACCACACTTTTGCACTGTTGCACGATATTCCCAAAATCCTCATCAGATTCATATAGATATTTAATCCCCTAAAATCCTACCACTTCATTCTCCATAGTGGTCAACAAAAAGACTCTCCTACTCAATGCATCAACAACCTTATTCTATTTTCCTAACTTGTGTTTCAGGATAAATGTAAATTGTTGCAAAAATTAAACCCATTTGGCATTCCTGTTATTTAACTTTTTCTGAGAATTGACATACCTCAATGCTTCATGATTAGTAAACAACACAAACTCCTTTGATATTAAGTAGTGCCTCCAATGTTGCAATGCTTGCACAATTGCATAAAATTCTACATCATATGTAGAATAATTCTTCCTTGCATCATTCAGCTTCTCACTAAAAAATGCTACAGGTCGGCCTTCTACCTCAAACACCTTACTAAAATCTGGTAACACTAGAATAGGGGCTTTCGACACCTTCTTCTTCAAGAGTTCAAAACTCTCTGTTGCTGTCGTAGTCCATACAAACTTTTTTCCCTTTGTGCACTCAGTTATAGGAGCAACTATACTACTAAATTTCTTGATGAACTTCTTGTAAAATGTAGCTAGTCCATGAAAGCTCCTTACTTTTGTTATAGATCGTGAAGAGGCCATTCCATAATTGCCTTCACTTTCTCATCATCCATCCTCATGCCATATCTCAAGATTACAAATCCCAAAAACACTAAACTATATTGAAGAAATATACATTTCTTTAGGTTGACATACAATTTCTCCTTCCTAAGCACGTCTAACACTAATTTTAGGTGTAACAAATGATCTTCTTCACTTTTACTATAAATCAAAATATCATAAAAATACACAACAACAAACTTACCATTATATTCCTGTAGTACTATGTTCATCAATCGCATAAATATACTGGGTGCATTACATAACCCAAATGGCATCACCATCCACTTGTACAATCCATATTTTATCTTAAAATTTGTCTTCCATTCATCCCCTTATCGAATTCTGATCTGGCAGTAGCCACTCCGTAGATAAATTTTACTGAATTATTTAGCTCCAGCTAATCCATCCATCATGTCATCCACTCTCGACATAGGATACCGATACTTTATTGTGATTTTGTTTATGGCTCTACTGTCTACACACATTCACCAGTCACCATATTTCTTCGAGGTCAAAAATGCTAGAGTCGCACATGGACTCATACTCTCCCTAACTAATCCCTTATTTATCAACTCTGTCACTTTCCTACTCAACTCTACATTCTATTTCAGGTTCAACCGATAAGCTACCTGATTTGGTAGCATTGATCTTGGAATCAAATCCATGTGATTTTGGATATCCCTTTTTTGTGGTAGCCCATATGGTAACTCCTCTGGTGTGATATCTTTATATTCACTTAGAAACTTACTTGTTGTTGTAGGTATAACCACTTCCTCTATTTCTAGCTTCCTAGCTGTTAAGGCAGAATAGAAGCTAGCGTCCCTGATCTCTGCAAGAAACTCCTTCATCATCAACAAGCTCTCACTCGGCCCATCCTCCTTTAGAGGTACAAGAACTACCTTTACACCATCCTTCCATAATGTGTAAGTATTATTTCTCCCATTATGGTTAGTATCCCTATCGTACTGCCAAGGTCTTCCCAATATAATATGACATGCATCCATCGAGATCACATCACACCACACTTCATCCTTGTAAGTGCTCCCAATTGAAAATTTAATTAAACACCTCTGATCTACTGTTACAGCATTCCCCTTCTTAACCCATGAGATGTGATATGGATAAGGATGTTTTTCACATTTTAGGTGCATTTTATCAACCATGACATTTGACATCATATTCTCACAACTACCACCATCAATGACAATGTTACATACCTTCCCTCCTGATGTACACCTTGTTCAAAATATTTTTGTTCATAGCCAAGAATCTTCACCATCTATGGTATGCCTCTTTGCTTTAATCTACACCATCTATTTCTTAGGAGAAATCATTGTCCTCCTTATCATAAGTGCTTCCCCCATGTCAGCAACAACTTCATCCTCATCCTGCTCTTCCATATCAACCATATTGATCCTTCCTTTTCCTCCTTGACCCTTTTCTTGGAAATCACATTGGGGACACTCAAATGCTCTATTCCCCTCCTCACCACATCCATAATAGGTATACAACCTCCTTGGATCATTCCCATTTTGTCCACCACCATAACCTCTACCTTGTTGGTATCCTCTTCCTCTTAGATTCTACCCATCTTCTTCTTGTTTAGCAGGTATTGAGGATTCTCCCTTGAGAAAATTAGATCCACTTTGACCTCGACCTGAAGAGGGTGTGAATACCTTCTTACCTCTTCTATTAATCCTTTTCAATTTCTCCTCCGCCTTGAGGGCCATTTGATACGCATCCTCCACTATAAGAGTGTGATGCATGTTCATCTCATCTTGAACAACAAAACTTAGGCCATTTACATACCTGGCAGCTTTTTGGTCCTTTGTCTCATTATGCTCCACTCGAATGGATAGCTTGTAGAATTCATTAGTATAGTCCTCAATGCTTTGATCCTTCTGTCAGAGATTCTGAAATCTATGAAATAGGGTTTGGGAGTAGTCTACAGGTATAAATTTTTCCTGTAACTTCTTCTTCATCTTTGTCCAATCCTTGATCTTTTCCTTTCCATTCCTCTATCGTGTAGTCTATAAATGATCCCACCAAATTAATGCATGTCCCTTCAACTTTGTGCATGCAAGCTTAACCTTCTTCTCTTCAGCAAGGTTACTCCATTCAAAATATTTTTCTAAGCTATTGATCCAATCGATTAACTCCTCTGGTTTCAACCCACCAGCATACTCAAGAACCTCGATCTTGATCCCATATTGATTCCCCTTAAGCCCCTCTAGGGATCGTATCAGTCGATTTTCAAAACTGTGCCATTATTCCTCTGGGCCCTCTAGTTCTAATTCTATGTGGACCTCAGATCCACATTCCTTAGGTATGTTTTCATCATCATATCCTTGATCTGCACTTGCCCTGGGACGTCTCTCTCCCATGCGATCAATCACACCAATCAACCGTGCTATTTTTACATTTAGATCCTCGATCTACCTATTCATCTGGGCATATCTTCTAGGTGGCATCTTCCCTTCACTAGTGATATCACACCCGCTCTAATACCAAATGGTGTAAACTCAGCTATAATAGACCAACAAAATGGACTCCAATCACATAACACAAATGCAATAATGGAAGAAAACTACTAATTGATATTCTTCTCATTCCTGAATTCACACCCCTTCTACGAAATATTATAATCCATCATATAGCAACCTAAAACCAAAGAAACCCTAAAAATATCTTTTTTTTGAAACTGCTAAAAATAGATCTTTTTCCTAAAAACTGCTAAAAATAGAAATGAGTCGGATTGCGCCCAAATTCGGTACACACATCCCTCTTACAATAATGAAACTTAATTTAAAATATTAGGTCTCAACTTAAGGTATAACAAAAGATAATAAACTTCTAACAGCCAAAAAAATCCAAAAAACTTGGGAACCTATTCTAAACGCCAATTTTGGGGTAGTAGATGTCGGAGTTAGGTCCCAAAGACATGATTTTTGAAGGGTTAGGAGGATCAAATATCATCCTAATGCAGAACACGCACATAGAACCACCTGTTAAATTTCAATGCAAATAGGTGTATGGTTCACAAGTTATGGCTCCAACAAGGTGCATCATTCTTCCATTTCCAAGACAATGCTATTGGATTATCATATAGGATTGAAGTCACTTTCCTCTCTCTTGCATGATCAATACTATCAATCAAGTGATTGTTTGAATCTGCTAATTTGCCTCCATGCCATGAGAATCCATCAAAAGTACCTCCTTATGTCACCTCAAATATTGCTCGAACCTGGTTACATAGAAGCACAAGCCTACAACAGTCACCGTATCACCATAATATGGTCCATAGACAAAACTATTTCAACTTGAGACAGTATCGGATAGGCAATATATATATTCTATTTTATTCATCCTAGCATAGATTTGTGTCTTTCTAGTTTCTACATTAGTTTAGATTTCAATATATACATGTATGCATATATCTTTCATTTTGTTTATTGTTTCCAAATTTAATATAAGTCCAACCTCGGTGGGCCCTGCACATGCTATTGACTTACTACTAGTTCTTTGTGCATAGGTTGCAGGGTTCAAGAACGGCAAAGGATTCTAGATCTGACTCTCACGTGATGGTCACAAGAAAACCTGCTCCTTGACAATTGTGCTAGAATGAAGATCTCCATATTGCACCTAGAGAATTTATTTGTGATACTATAATCATTGTATCATTGGTATCATCCCCTCAAAGGGGATCTTATTGTAACACTTGGAAATACGAATATAAATATAAAATATTCGTTTAATTTGTTCAATCATTGTGTTTCATTGATACTTTACTTTTATGGTGCAAATTTCCATCCTTCAAAATTGCATAATAAAATTTCCTTATGCCTATCCATACATCACACAATGTTGACTCTTGGCCATGAATCATATTATAAATTCAACACCCCCCCATAATCTAAACCAAGATGCCAAGGAGAGAAGACATTAGTAACAATAATATCTTCCCCCCATAATGGATGTTATAGTGGGTCTCTATAGTTGAGGCGAATCCATTTGAATCTCTCTCATCATATAAAATACATCCACCTTGCTTTAATAACTTAGCTTCAATATTTTATAATTTTAGCAAATTATTATTTGTAGGATATCCCTCCTTTTTACAATATTTGCAAATAATATTTAATTTCTTTGAAGACTTAGCTTTGCCCATGGGCCCTTGGGTATTAGCGTCCTTATATTGGAATTCCTTTACGTGAGCTTATTTTTGAGGAGTTCTACCACCACAATTCCACATTACAATCTAAAAGTAAATTAGGAGAGTAAAAAAGGTAATCAAGAGTAAGAGTTTTTTAATATTCCAAGAACATAGGAATTGTATTAACCATTAGGTTAAACATTTGAAAGGAGGGGTGATATTAGAAAGGACAACATTAATGTATTCTACATCATATTTCTTTTTACCTCCAAAAGATGCAATGTCTACCCTTAAAATATTGAATGTCACAATATAGTCCTCAATGTTATCAAATATAGCTAGGTTAAGAGATGAAATATTTAATTCCAAGGGACTTCAATAGTATTAACCTTTCCAAAACATTCTTGTAACTTTGACCATACCTTGATAGGGTCACTCTCTTCTTTAATATGAAAAAAAAACTATAGCTAAATAAAAAAGGAAAATAAAACTAGAGTCTCTTCTACCTTCTGGTTCCAAGCTTCATCATCAAGAATCACTACTTTATCCTCTTGAAAATGCACCATACGTTTATCCTTTGTAGCAAGTCAATCATTTGAGTTGACCAAATACTATAAATTTTCCCATCAAGGCACTTAACTATGGATTTGTAGCCCATATTACACAATGTGGTCCCTAACACCATAGTAGGTTTGTGAACTAATGCCACTAGTGCGTAGAGTTCAAAAAATTGCATGGTTTGAAAAAAGGGTTCTAAATGCTTTCGTATGCAAAATTTATGGCCACTAAAATTTTTTCCATAATGAACCCCCTCAAAATAAAAATTGAAGCTCCAAACCTTAGGAAAAAATATCCAATCACATCCTACCACTTGGCAATTCATGATTTGTTGATATTTTCTACTTATCTTTTATCATTTCAACATTCCCAAACTAATGCAACCATGACACTTGGTCTTCTCCAATTTTTTGGGCTAGTATATATATGATACAAATAGTTTGACATGGCATGAAAGAGAGAAATGTCAATTGTCATATTGGAAAAATATCCTTTATGCTAAATAGATATTTCCATAAGTAGCTTGGACTTGGGTCTTGTGAATATTGAGTGCCTTGGTCTAACCAAGGCAACCAACTTACCTTTGAGAATATTAGTGTCTTGACATACATATAACCTCTACTCCTTGATAAAGCGATAGAACAATGTCATCAAAATGTGCCTCTCAAGAATTCAACCTAGGGGTCTTGGAAGTTCTAATAAATTATGTGAGGAAGAGTTATTGATTGGGCTATAGACCCCCTTGATATCCATACCACCATACCTCCATGAATAACTCTAGTGGCTCCAAGAGAAGAATTTTCCATTGCTCAAAAGTGTGGTTCAAACCCTAAACTATGCACGACATAGTCCTAAACTTATACTCAACTAATCAATTAGAATACCTACTCCATCATGTCAAACACCCAAGGTACTCCATATTATCCTGAAGTTGTCCTATTGCATAAAAAGGTAAGACCATAATTTGACCCTGCAACCTCCTCCATAGAATTCCTTCCCACTCATTTTTCTAGTCACCTTGGCATCTTCATGATGTTTTACATAGGGTGACTACTCCTTATGTAGAATAACTCTAGTGCTACAAGTTATATTAGTGGCTAATGTTTGAGGCATGCACAAACCATCCTACATGTGTTAGAACTTAATTGAATTTCAAATTGTTCTCCTTTTGCTACTATATTGGTCTTGGAGAACATTCAAGGAGTGAAATATAGAAATAAGTTTTTGTGCTAAGATTTGGTAATACCTTAAATTAAGAAAAGAATATTTATTCTCTACTTCTTATGCCAAAAATACTTATTAATCTTTGAAGATAAATTTGTCCAAGGTTTTGAAATAAAATTTAGAGGCTTTGACTAAACTCCTTACATGACCAAGTTAAGTTTCTCCATACCCGCTCTGATACCATGATGGAATTCACATGTTTTATAGAAATGAATAGAAGCAAAATATACACTCAAATATTACACAGAAAGTGAAAGGGATAAAATATATTGGGGTGTGCATAGGTACCAATCACTATCCATAGATAATATAACACAATACTTTGATGTGAAATAAGGAGTAAGAGGGGGGTATTTATAGTAATACAAAACCCAAATTACATCATAAAATTTAACATAAGCTAACATAACAAATGGTATTTACGTTAATTATAAATATTCATAAGGTTTATCATAACAAGGTTAACCATATCCCATTGGGCTTACATAATGAAATATGATAAAATAATAAATACAAAAAACTCGGGCCTAACCAATATATTACACAATGTCAACTCTTGGCCATGAATCAAATTACAAATTCAATAAGGGCAACACCAATAATACTCCTTAAGGAAGGAATGACTCCACAATATCTCTCAATATGGGACTGTCACTTAGATATGTAATTCTCATAGCCACATAGAGAGGGTGAAGTTTAATATATGTACTAGAGGTGATTTAAGATTATAAATATAAATGTTGTCTCAACTATAACATAACTTTATTTAATATACAAACAAATAATAATCCTAAACCTAATACTAAAGGGTCGACTATCCTAATATTAGGGACTAAGCTAACTATATTAAAGATAGATAACATGGCTATATTGGAGCCATTACATGGATCCTCCACTCAAAATGTTGTATCTTAAAATTTTAAAATGATTAGAAAATGATCATAGGTTCCCACATCACATTTTATTCTAGGTAATCTTAACACTTGATTAGGAACTCCTAAATCTAGTGAGATTATAGATTATGAACTTAGGACTTAGTGATCCTTTAGTTCTATATATTAATTGAGCTAATCTAATAACTATATTTATTACTTCTTTGGTACTATGTTGTTAATAGACTAAAAGATATCTCAATTTCTATTTAAAAAAAAATGATTTGGAGAAATGTCATTGTCACTGCTCTAGATGGCTAACTTCACAAGGTCGTATCTCCCTCAAACTACTCAAATTCCTTTACATGATAACCCTTTTTTAATATCTTCAAACTATGAATAATATGTCATAAGAGCAATCTAAATTAGACCACTCTATACAAAGATATAATTCTTGGAATATGAGAAGTTTTTTGAATTAAATTGTCCAATTTTTGCAATCTAAAAAAAATTCCCCCTTTTCTATAATTGTGGCATTGATACCACCTATTATAAAATTTATCCTCACAAACATAAATCATTCATCATTTACTACAATGAAAAATCATTCATTCATAAGTAATTATCCACAATAATAATCCACATAATAAGATAAATATAATACCCTTAAGGTAGGAAAACACCATTAATACTCCTTAATAAAGGAATATATTTGTAATATATCCTAATATGAGAGGATCATTTAAAGAGGACAAAACCTTATATCCATTTAAACGACAAAGTATCTTGCGTACACTAGAGGTGATAGAAAATTATAATGATAAATGACGATTACGATGATAATGTTCTTTCTTTATATACCCATTATCTAATGCTATGTTGGGAAGGGTATAATCCTAACCCTAGTTGGTAAACCATTATCCAACTCATTATTACAATATATTATTCCATTGTAACAAAACTTAGGTTATACATGGTCCATTCCAACTATCCATATCACCTATATACAACATAGCATCAAATCTAAATATACCTATCCCTAGGTAGCATAACATTACAAGAGAATATTTGATATGAATGACTGATTCCTTACAATGATAATATCCTTTCTTTATATACCCAACATCTAGTTATGCTTTGAAGAAGGTATATCCATAACCATAGCCAAATCCTAAACCCTTATTCAACTCGTTATTATAATATAATTTTACAACACAATCAATGTTGGCTATTGTCTGGCCCATCCCAACTATTAATAATACACATATACAGTATAATATCATATTCTTATATACCTAACCCTAGGTGCCATAGCAAAATAGTTTTCATTTATCACATGGCTATCAAACGAACTATAATCTTGCCATAATATTTAACAAAGTAATTATAGTAGCTAATGAGACAAAAATCCTTGTAGACTTTTAAGATCTTGGGTTTAGGCCAATTTTTTATATCCTCAATATTTTTAGGGTCTACCTTAACCCCTTCTTTTAACATAATATAGTCTAGATAATCATCCTCCATTTGAGCTAGATCGCACTTGGAATGCCTGGCATGTAGTTTATTTTTCATAAGTAATTGTAATGCTTTATCTAAGTGATCTAAATTCTCCTTCCAAGTCTTGCTATGAATGAGGATATTATCAAAGAACACTAAAATTAATTTTTGGAGTTAAGGCCAAAATAATTGATTCATCAAACTTGGAACATATATGGATAATTTATTAATCCAAAAGGTATAACTAAAAATTCATAGTGTCCATCATGTGTCCTAAATATTATCTTAGAAAAATCCTCATCACAAATACAAATTTGGTGCTACCTCGACCTCAAATCTAACTTTGAGAAAAAAATGCACCATGTATTTCATCTAGGAGCTCATGTATGATTGGAATTAGAAACTTATCCTTAATAATGATATTGTTCAATACCAAAAATTCCATGCATAATATCTATGACTTATGTTATTTTTGTTCCAAAAGTATTTATGATGAATAAGGACTAGTGCTTACTTGGATTACACTCACTTTCAATAGTTGTTATACTAAATTTTTAGTTTATAGCTTTTGTGCATAAGGATATATACAAGGAATTATTCTGGGTAATTAATTTCCTCAAATTATTGGGATAAATGAATTGCTCCTACCTAGGAGCAATTCACTCCATTCTACAAAGTGCTTCTTTCCATAAGAACCAATCACATCAATTTGAGTGAATCACACCTCTGGTTTAAAATTTACAAAATTAAATCCTTATAGGCTCCAATTGATTGGTTTATAGGTTTTACAAATCTTCAAAATACAAGAACCCTAAGGTTGTAATGGGGTTACTATATTTTAATCAAGTGACATTAACTCAACAAATTAGATTCCTCAACATTTCAAATAGGATACCCAAGTTTGAATCTTGCCAAACGATACATGGATAATATCCAATATTTTTTGTAATACCACTATGTGGTGATGATGTAATATGGGTGAGGCCCATTTCAATCCCATATAACCGATTTAAAAAAATAAGGTTACTATATTTTTGGTGATCTCATGGGGCACCAAATGTGATTGGTGAGAGATCTTAGATCCTGCCTTTATCCTTGGGCATAGAGTCTACAAAATTGGGATGACTTTGTAGCAAAATTAGAAAAATGTTGATTCTCCTTGGTCTGCTCATGGCAATAGTTTTATAAGTTTTTTTCATTTTTCATTTGTATATAGTTTGATATTTGTAATATTTTTTGCATCTCGCACAAGTTCTTCATAGGGTTTTTAGACAACCCATCTTATTGCTCCACCATCTTCTATAGTCTAGATAATAATATTTTCAATTATTCTATATATTTCAATGCTACTTTAGCTTCAAGTTTGGCTATCTCATCTTCAAACATCATATACCCAATATCATTGAGGAGTCTTTCATGAAGATCAAATACCTTAGGCAAACTAATATTTACCCCATATATTTCTATTATCATTTCCTACACTAGGGTATCTAGGCTTTAATGTATTTACATGTTTGCAAGTTCCTTTGAGTGTTGGGGATTCTTTTTAGTTTCCTAATCATTTTTATTCTGTCTATCCCCACCTACTATGCTTATGATGTTGACAATGTATCCAATTAACTCAATACCTTCTAGTATTTTATCTTCACATCCAACTCATTCTGAGTCTGGTGGATGAACCTTACTATTTTATTAAGGATTGCCTCTATTTAGGTTATAAAAAATTACCTTTTGATATTTACTCAATTTTGACAGAATCCCATAGGAACTTTGATTTCTCCATTTTCAAGGTTTTCAACATATCCATCGCTACTCCTTTTGATTTTACAATTTATTTATGAATATTAACAATTCCTTAATCTTTATCTTGTGTAACTCACATTTTCTTTACCTACTATATCAAATATTTCTCTTGTTAAAAGTATTATATAATTTGATATTGGCCTTGAGTGTTCTAATTTGAGAGATATTTTAGTTACTTCTATTTATTACTTTCAACAAGTTTGGTTTTCAATTTCTTAACTTGTTCTCGCAACTAGACTCCTCTCGCAACATCCTTCTTGAGGGCTTCAACTTCTTGTTAAAGCTATATTTTTTTTGCTACACATTGGGTTGATGCCAAGGCATTGCCTTTAGCCTTATTATTATTTGATTCATTATCCATATTGCATATCCACTCTAATGGACCGTTGATTCAAGAGTTGGATCATTTGATATGGATATGTCCTTAATAGATAAAGCTCCAAATTTTTGGTGATAAAGCTAGTGGAGAAGCTATATGTATTGGATGGATCGATCTAAAATTCTTCAATGATCAAGGTCTTGACTTCACCAATAGCTATCTATGATATCATGTTCATTGTAACACTTAGGGATTAGTTCTTCAAGCATTTATACTCCTTTCTTATTTTCCTTTCCTCTACTTAGATTTAATCAAACACCTCCTATGTATCTATAGCTCTTGGGGTGTTAGTGACCTACCATATATAAGCTTGACTAGGTTCAATCGCTGGTTTCTTCTTGAGGGTGGTTCTTGTAGACCCAGTTACATAAGCTTATGTTGGTAATGTCATTGTCTCCAATAAGAATGCTAACTTGAGGTGCTGAAATGACACAAAGGAAGGACATAGTATATGGGATGAATTATATGGATATGGTGGTGAAGGTGAAGTGGTAGCTAATGTGTCAATTTCCATCTATCCCAATATATTGGTTAATGATAATACTAATTATGATGGCATGTATTCTTAGCATATGAGATAAGGAGATGTAAGGTGGTGACATCTATGATGGAAGATAAAATAATAACTTATTTATTTAGCCTTACATTGCTATAGGTTATCCCTATTATTTATTTAGCCTTTCTTTGGCTATCTCTTGTACCTCGACATTGACTATTGCCAAAATTAATGGTTCCATAGATATTGCTATTTTAAACATGGTAATGGGAGGTCTTCTTTCTTTAGGGATTCCTACTGGGGACTCCTCTACTATCTTAGGCCTCCTAGTTGACCTTTTATGTTTACAATACCAAATTACTAAGAAGTGTTTATCAAAGGGACTTTAACATACTAGTTCCTTGATAGTTTTTATTTTATACTACATTTTTTGTTAGGATGATATATTCCTTAAAGGATAGCCTAAATTATCTAACGTCTTCATCACCTAATAATTAATCGTGTGATATAGGGTAAAGTCATGCTTGAATTTTGTCTCCGCGTAGAAGGTGGACATTTTGGTGGGTGATCATTCCATTGTTGAATTTAATTCTCATATCCATGCTCTTTCCTCAAATTAGCTATGGCTACTTATAATATTGTTTCTCTTATCATGTGCATAAAAAGTGTGCAACCCTTTATTCTCTAGTTACCTTTTAAAGTATCCCTCTAGATCATAAAACCACATATCCCTTAGGAGTTTGAAATCCATACTCATATTTTATTTAATAATTGGGTTGGATTCCATAATTTGGGAGTGATATGCATTATTTTCTATTTAGAGGGTAGAAGGTTAGCTTATTCTATCCTTTAAAATACTTGATATTAACATAGTCTATCTATTATGTATATTCTAGGTTAAAGGGATAATCTGACATGAATGCGACTATCTTAAAAGGCATGGCAAAAAATCTTAAAAGGTACATGAAGGATCCATGTTTGCAAAAAAATCCACATTTAGCCACTTCTCTAATTTTAATAAATTTATTTCCTCTTCTACTAGCCTTGAGACTAGGGTTATGCATAGCGGTTATTTATAGCCAAATTGGCTAAAATTAGGATTTTTAAATTTTGAAATTGGCTAATTTTGGGACCTTTCATTGGGGCCCATTCGCTCAAAATTTCTAGGACGCAATTTTTTTGGGGGGTTGGCTTGCCCAACCATGAAAAATATATATATATATTTTTTAATTCGCCAACCACTTTCACCCAAATACATGGACCTTTTGCCTACAAATTATAAGTAATTTTAATTTTCCTTCCAAATTCGCCACTTATACCACTAGTATATATGCCTAATGTGGTAGTGAAACCCATACACCCAAGAATGGTGTGCAATACCAAGAACTCTGTAACTACAAAATAAGATAAGAAGCAGCAAGAAACCCTTGGAACCTATGACGGTAGCTAGGGAAGGCTATCATCGCCATGAAAGGACGATACACAAAAAATGCTACTTGTGCATTCTTATCTTATAATTTTTGGTGGAAAAAATTAAATTCACCCCATTATTATAATTTTTTGTGGAAAAAAACAAATTCGCCATGTCTCCTACATGAATTTGGCTAGGATTTTCTTGGTTTTCGAAACGGATTCACCTTTTATTTATAATTATATTTTGAATTTGACCCCTTATAGATAACCCTGCTTGAGACTCTCCCTTTTCGCTTGAGCATTATTGTATGATAGATTGTGTCTTAGGAGAAATATGTAGTCTTTCCCTCTTCTTGATAAGGCACATCTTTGCAGTCAACAATGGGTAGGGGTTTATCATTAGCCCCTACTTAATACAGTTGAAGATAGGGAAACCATTTATTCTTTTCACATAGAATCAACTAGACAATATATGAGGTGTATATGAACTTCTTGGCATCTTTAATATCCCTTATCTACTTAATCATTTAATGAGCTATTTGTCTAGGGTAGTCTATCATTTGGGACTTAATAGTTTTTGGCTATATTAAGTAGGGTTATGTCCTCTTCATAGATTCTAGCATTTATTTTATCTAATATTATGGATATTATAGAGAGCACTAACTAGAAATCATCTTCTAATAACTCTAATTCTTATAAAATATTGAAATCTAAGGCTTTATTTTGGTCCTTAAAATGTATCACAAGGAAGTCCCTCTAGTAGAAGTAGTCATAATTATAATAATAGTTTTTTGTGACTTATGTATGCATGTTATCCATATTACAATATCATTAGCTACTTTCAACATCTTCCTAAAATATTTTTCCGTTATGTAGGACTCCTCTTTTCATTATGGAGGTTCAATGTTATTCCTTTTATAATTGTTCCTTTTGACATAAGCTTCAATCAATTTTGGGTAATTCTAGATTTGGGGTACTAATTTTATTTATAAGCTTGATATTTAAACTCTACTTATGTTCTAAGAGTCTATTCTAAATCCTATGTTGACTCTACTAAAGGATTACTTCCTCACTTCTAAGGGGAGTATTTGAATCTTCCCTTCTTAACTAGTTTGTATGATTCATCAAACATCTTCTCAGGTCCCTTTGGTAGGGGAGGAGGCTTCTTCTTCTTTATCATTTTATTTTCCTTATCCTTTGATGAGGTTGCGTGTGAAGCCAAAATTTATATTTGTATGGACTACATGTAGGTGGATATTGGTGAAGTGACAATTATGATAGGTGAGTTACTAGATTTTCTTCAAGCATGGATGGATATGCAAAAGTGGAGTTAGTGTCCATAATTATTTTGAGAGTTTGCTTAGTTTTTGGAGATATATGGGAAAAAATTCTAAGTCAAGGGAGGGGGAATGATTCACTTGATGAGGTGAAAAAATCACTTAGAAGGGTCAAGAGAATCACTAGTTGACAAGAACTTGGTAGATTTTTTAAGTTCTTATGAACTACTTGATTTTGGAAGAGCATTTTATTCAATGAGATCAAGGAAATTGCTTGACAAAGTAAAATTTTCTAAAAAAATGACTTTTTTTAGATTAGATAAATTGACCAACCTTAGAAGAGTGATTTACTTCTTAAGATATTGAGTGTTATCTATCATGTGAATTTTTATTCACCCATATTGGAGCAAATTGTTACTCATGTGACCACTTCATATAAAATCAACTCATTTATTCCTTCAACTTAATGCATTTGATGAGGGTAAGTTTGAGGATTTTGAAATCCAAATGGCTATGATAGAAAAGGTAATATAGGGGTTATAAGAAAATAAGTCTAGTTCTCAAGTGGCCTAGCTATGTTTATGTTTTATTGACTATTATTCTACATAGAAATGCAATCAATTAATTAAAATTGGTAATGGCATCCTGCCCATCATAACTCACCTATAAGCACTTAGCCTTATGACTTAGAGGATATGGTATTTTCCACTTTAGAGAGAAATGAATTTTCCATGGATTCTTGGCTTAGCCCTATTATTGTCCTACTTGAACACCAAATCACCTTCTTTGTAGTCTATTTCAATGGCGATTTTGTTACACCCTATTAATAGCAGTATTTGATGTTGCACTATCCATTTAAATGCCTTCTCTCTTTCTTATTCTAAATCTAGTAAGACATTTGATTGGAATTACATTGGCTCAATGTTGGTATCTTTGAGTTGTAATTGTTAAGACATTTATATAGAAGGGAGTTCTAGAATCATAAGCAATACCTCTTTCTTTACAAAGACCTTTTAGTAGGGTGATGATCCCATGGAAGCTTTAGGTGATACCCTATATGACCATATTATATTTTTTTAGTTTTGTGTGCAAATTCCTTTATGATTTAGCTATTTTCCTTTTTAAAATCCTCATAATATCATTATTTGTGGACTCAGGCATGTTGTTAGCTTGAGGGTAGTAGTTGGATTTTATTTTCAACATAAACACATATTCTAGTGTAAATTTCATTACTTTATATCTTTTGAAAGCTATGACATTGTTCATGATTACTAAAGGAGTTCTAAATTTGATGATGATGTCCTCCAAAATTTGGGTAACTATTTATTGATTTACAAATTGATTGGTATAACTTCAACCCACCTAGTAAAGTAATCTATCAAGGTTAAAATCCATCCATGCCCTACACTAGGTAAATGATTTATTTTATTTATAAACTCTAGGCCATATTGTTGTAAGGATTTAGTAACAATGATGGACTTTAGGAGTATTAATTATTTTCTTATTCTTCCCATATAAGTGCAATAGGATTTTAATTCCTTTATCCACTAGAAGCAATCAAAAAAATGGTAGGCTAGTAATATCCTACCCTTAAAATTTTGTTAGGTACAGTTTGAGTGGAGTAACGCCATCCTTCATCATTATATTCTTTGATAAAGATTTTTATTTTCTGTTCTTTAATGCATCTTAAAAAGACCCTTTCATTCCCCTTTCAAAAAATAACATTATCTAGCTAGGTATATTACATTACCTTTTGTATATACCTAACCTAGCCCTTTCTTTAGGCATCACACTTTCTAGAACCTTTATCAATATCATGTACCTCTTGTTGTATCCCATCCTACCTAGTTGGTCATCTAGTTTAGTTTTCTTAATGAATGCCACTTGGTCTTTAGTAGTTGTCATAGTGATATTTTCACATAAAGCCCTACCCCTGAATATTTTAGTGGGTTTTATATCTACATCAAATTCTTGAGTCTTATTTAACCACCCTACTCCCTTTTTTTCCAATTCACCAATTAACATAGTAGATTTGACATCATGATGTATTATAAAGATAATGGTCTTACTTTGGGATAGGTAATACCTAATTTTCCTTAGGGCCTTCATCATTGTAAATGCCTATTTTTCAATGAAGGTGTACTTTTTCTCATAATTATAGATCACCTAATTCATAAAGGATATTAGATGTTCATATTTGTTATACAATTGAGTCAATACCACTGTGATACTTTCATCTATACCAATCACATATAGCCTAAAATATTTAGAGAAATATTGATTTATGAGGACTAGGGTCTTCACAATTGCATCCTTTATGTAATGTAAAACCTTCTTAATTTTTTTGGTCCATACAAGAGTAGCATATTTCTTTAATATCTTTCTTATTAGTCTGACTAGTTGTGCAAAAATGGTTATGAATTTAGCTACAAACTAAATTTGACCTAGGAATAATTTGATTACTTTGATGTATGTGGGTAGAGGTAACACTTGGATTGCATTTATCCTATTAGAATCTATTCTAAGTCAGCTTTCAACACTTCATATCCTAAAATTTTCCATTATTTAACTTTAAAAATGCATTTTTTGGGATTCAACAAGATGCCATATTCCCTACACCTCTTAAATATGGCGTCTAGATGTTCAATGTGCTTACTTATTTATTTAGAAAAATAATCAAATCATCTAGGTATATGAGTATGATTTCATCTACCAAACATATAAAGGTAATTTCCATGGCTCATTGGAAAGTGGTCCTAGCATTTGATAATCCAAAAGGTATTTGTTGGTATGCAAAGGTTCCTCATCTGGTTGTGAGAGTTATTTTATGCTAGTCATCATCTTGAACCAAATTTTATTATACCCTCAGAATCCATATAATAGTGATAATATCTATGATCTATCCACTTTCTCAAAGATCGTATCTATAATAGGTATGCAATAGTCTTTAAGTTATACCCTATTCAAGTTTCTAAAATCAACATACAACATGATATCATAAGTTTTTCTTTTGAACTAGCACTATATTGGCCATCTAAGAAGAATATTTAATTGAAAATATAATTTGGTCTTGTATAAGCTTAAAAATATCTCTCTTCATCACAACTTGAGTTTTGGGATTAATGTGCCTTTGTTTTTTCTAGAAAGACTTTACACATGGTTCTAATTCTATAGTTTTTTTTATGATACTTTTTTATATTCTTTCAAATATTTATAGGCCTAAGCAATGATATAACTATATTTTACAAAGAGTAATTTGAAAATATATACCTCTTCTTCAATGTATTCCTTGCTTAGTAGTAGGTTTTTCCATTCCACAATCTCAATTGGATGGTAAAATAATACTTTGAATTTAAAGTTGAATTTTGTAGCATTGTCATTTATATTGAACAAGCTCTCCAATGTAATTAGTCCTTTTGGCAGCTAAATACTCTTCAATTAGATTACTCTATCTTTTATCTCAATTCCATATTCATTTTTTCTTTTAACATGTTCGGGTTATTTTATAAATAATTCTATGATTTGTTTATCATTTTTAAAATCCTACCGGTGATCAAAATTATTGGGACAATTGGTCTAAATACTACCTCTATCTCCTTTGGTTTATCCTACATATCTGAAGTGGGATTTAACTTTACTACCAGTGAAGACAACTCATCTACTTTGGTATTCAACTCTTAAGGTATTATTTTGGTATTATATATCAAACCTTTGTAATAGGTCCTAAGATCTATGCTTATAAGACTTTAGGTATTATTTTTTATTGTACATTGTGAATTAAACTAATTTGTCTATTTTGGAATTGCCTAGAATCCATATATTCTTGATCCCATACTTTTAGACTTCCTTAATATCATCCAAAGTGCCTCATATTTGGCCACATTATTGGTACAATTAAATAATAACATACAACCATAATTCACTTAGATTCCTTTTGGGTCGATGAACTGAATACCAACACCAGCTTCATTTCTAGTTCTAGCATTATTAAATTTTGTAGTCCATGTCTCGTTAGGTCATTGTACTTACTAGTTGGTTAGGGTTAAAATGCTTGTAGTTTCCTTAGATATTAAGTATTTTTTGACCTCAATATACTCAAAATTCACTTCAAATTCCTTATTATACTAAAGCACACCAATGATCATGCCAATTTTTGTCATATGGTATCTCTTGATTGCTCGATCTACCTAGGTATAGAATGTATGCCCTGGAATGAGGTCAAGTTTAGATGAATCAAAATTGATTCTGAATCAACCTATCAAAAAGGATGGTTCCTTTTCTAAATCCTATTATATGAAAGATAAAATATAGAAAAGGGATAGGGTTGAGAGAAGAGGAAGGGTTAGAGATAAAGAGGTAGGGTTATAAATATTGTTTGAATGGGGTCATGACTTAGATAAAATCATTATTTTTAGTTGAATGAGCATAGGCCATCTTCTAAAAGCAATGCCTACTAGAAAATTCAATTAAATATATGTAAAATATTTTAATATTATAGCATTCAATATTCCAAGCACCCTAATATAAATATACCAAACAACTTCAAGCCTAACATGTAATACTTCAATTACTAAAGCATACAAAAACACTTCAAGCCTAATAGAGAGTACTTCCACCAAAGCATAAATAGAAATGCTTAAAATGTAAATATAAATATAATGGACAATTCTTCACTCCAATTGAGGCAGGTTAAAAAACCCTTATTTATATTAGAAAAGCATAAACATACAACTTATGATAGGAAAACACTAAAATATTTGACCCTTTAAAATGAGAGATATTCCCTTATTTATAGTTTTTGGTGAGCTAACATGAAACTAACTACTATGTAAAATCATGAGAAAAAATAATCATGCATGATATTTAGGATGAGTTGGCATCACTTAGTGTCTTCAACATATTCTATGTTAGGCCTTAAGCAGTTATGATTATAGGATATTCAATAATGCTTTGCTAGGGTGGTAAATTTCAAGCTTTGACAACTTCTACATGGCCTAACTGTTCTTTTTTGGGGTACCAAAAATCTTTCATGTTGAGCTCTTCTGGTCCAGGATGCTACTACTACCTTTGTTGCCTTTTGGACTATCATTTTTTATTTAACATAAGTATATTGGATCTTTTGAGTGTTGACATCACTTTCCTTGTTGGAAGACTCTGATCAGGGGTGTTGTTTCTTTCAACTTGCCCTCTAGGAGACATTTGCATTCTTTTGTAGTCATTTCATCATGACAAAATATTTTTAAGGCTAGGCTAACATCATCAATCATAAAGTTTTGACTTGCTCCTTTGCATGTATAGCACTAGGCTAGTCTATACAAAAGCTTCTAGCTTGAAATAGTAGGCAAAATTTAATAATTTAATGCTTGGAATTGCATTCTTAGCTTCAAAAATAGAGTACTTGAGATAATTATGGGTCCAAATGGGTTATTCAAGTTTAAATAATACCCAAATTTTTGGTCAATACCTCAAAGCATCTTCTAGTTTAATGTGTCTCTTACTATTGGCCTACTCCTTGTTTCTTTCTAATGCTCTAAAGGCTACATTTCAACTTGGATTACCAAATATCTTAAATTAGTGAGTACACCTAAGTTGTTGTCTTTTTCAGGTTTTTTCCAACTCAATCCCTTTTGTTTCCTTTCCATGAACTTCTAGGGTGGCATTTATAGGATCAACAAGCCTAGATATTCTATGGAGGTTTCACAACTTAAAACATTTAGGATGCTTGTGTTTCTATAAATTATAAGGTATTAAGATCCTCTTGATGGAAATATAGAAGCTTATCTTCTTGATTCCTTGACTAAATACCTTAGATACCCTTTCTTCCTCCATTATTCATGATTTGTATTCCCCAAATATGAGTCCCATAATATGTGGAGTGTACTTTGGTTTTCAAACCCATCTATCTATCTATAATATTTACTCTAAGCTTATGGAATAGGCCTTTATTTATTAACTCTAGCATTTTATCAAAACTAGCTCCTTGATAGATCGATGGGGCTTTAGGTCCTATCATCTTGCTAATATTCAAAATTAGCTTTGGTGGTAATCTTGATCAAAATTATTTTTTTCAATGGGATTTGCCTGATGTAGTAAAATCTCACTATAGTTTGGCGACTCGGGTATTTTTATCCATTTTTACTAGCATTTATTATCATTGATTTTATTTATCTTTCTTTGTCATGGTATTGCTCTTGCTAGTAAGGGGTACCATGACATCCTCAATTTTTTTCTCATGTAAATATATTGCTTTAAATACCATAAAGCAATCGCCTTAGTTTAACCCATGCCATCTCCTATATGGTACATGGTAAAAACACCAAGGAAAAATTCCTTTACATTTCATGCAATAAAAATAACACAAAAAATTTCCAATCAATAAATCATATTGGTGTCACACTATGGTGGCAAGTGTACCTTTTTTAACAACACATTTGACTAGATACTATAGTGGCAAACCCTGTTATAGTAGGAACATGGTGAATTTCCATTCCATGGGATATCCCTCCCCTAAGGTGCACTTAACATGTATCTTGCCCATCTCTAATCAATTATTTCATGTCAATATCCCATTATAGTGGCAAGCATACCTTGTTGAACAATACACTTGATCAAATATTTTAGTGGCAAATATTGTTGTAGTAGAGACATGGTGAATTTTACTTCCATGGGATATACCTACCCTAGGGTGAGATAAAATATGTCTATAGCCCAAATTTCCTTTCTCTTATATTTTTTCTCCCTTTATTATAGTGGTAATTCCTTGCCAAGTAATGCATCCATCATCAATGGTAGGGCATGAGTTGTATTTTGGAACATATACTTACATACCATTCATGGCATAGGTTACCATACCCTAGGTTGCCCTATAAAAGTGGTGGACATGATTGACTGCCATTGTGTCCTTCTATGCCTGTCTCAAAATTTATGTTAGCCTACCCTATTGTAGTGACAAGTGTGTTTTTTGGTACTTGGAACTTGTGGAATGCTACATGTGACTTACCTACTCCAATGGCACACCACCCCATGCATGGATATTCCTAGAGGAAGGCAATATTTCAATGCACATCACTAAATACTACATAAGTCATACATTCTCTCTCTAATTATTATGGATGACATTGAATGCTACTCAAATCATACATGTAAATCCTTAATGGACACATTGTTAGGTGTTATGCAAAACTTGAGTGTGTCCTACAAATATTGACATGTTGCAATGTGCTATATAAATCCTAATTATATGTCAAGCAAAAATAATCATTTCATTGAATACCACACAAATCATATGCATATACCATATGTGAAATGAATGCAATAACTATAGTAAATCAAATAAGTCATACACAAATAAACAAAAGAGGTATTGCAAATAAAGAAAAACCTCATATATATATATATATATATAAACTAATGATACATTAGGTATCAAATGGCATTAGCTCAACCGGTTAAAATTCCTCAACATTTTAAGGAGGATACCTAGGTTCAAATCTTCCGAATGATATATGGATAATATACAAGCTTTGTTGTAATACCATTGTGTGGTGATTATGTAATACGAGTGGGACCCATTTCAATTCCATATAGCATATTGAAAAAAAATTAATGATACATTAAGGTACATATGGTATAATGGGACACCGAGTGTCATAATACTAAGCTAACCTATGTACTAAGTATATAACCTCATCACCCTAATAATATTTAACATATCCTATGGATGCCATGGTGATAACAAAAATAAATATGATACAATACACAATGCATAGTCTATAGCTACAAAACTAGTCCTTTCATGCCTCTAACTATGTGTCAACCACCTATGACATGGTCTGAGAAGTGTGATTTTAAGAGTGTTATGACACTAACATCTTAAATACTTCTATCTCCCCTTGGGCCCATGTCAAATCTATCTAAACCTAGATAACATATTGTTTCAAGGTTTACTCCCTCTCAACTACCTCTTATTGTAGCCATAACTCTAACTCCCTCTCATAGAGTTGGTAGGTTATGTAGCATTCACTTGGTATTTAAGATAAAATAGCACCAAGTTGTCATGCTCTACTAGAAAAAGATGCTGGCATTTTTATGGGCTATCCTGTGATGGAGATGGAGTAGGTAGACTATTAAAATTGTTGATCCATCCCAGTGTGACTCATTGTAACCTATCAATGATATCACACCATTCCTATAATTTTCCTACAATTATAAACAATAAATAAATGCATTATTTACATCATCAATTAAATTATCTAATTATAGATTTAATACTAGTTAACAAGTAAAAAAGAAATAAAAGAAGGCCTTACCTAAGTCATTTGACTACTTGAGGAATCATCCTCCTCAAGAGACAAATACTAGGGATATTTGGTAATGACATAAATCTCATAAACATGAAGCTCCTTTATCTCCATATCCTCCTCTATGTCCTCACCCTAAATAATATCCTTGGCTACCTCCTCCTTGGTATCCTCATCATTAACCACCTTCCCCTAAGCCATCTTCTCCTTGGTCACCTCTAGTGTGGCCTACTCTAATGATACCTTCTCCTCACTTGAGAGCTCATATCTACTAATAAGTATATCCATAGGAATTACACTCACTGAAGTGCTATAAATAGTATCCATGACAATGACCTATCCTATTCCTCTTTGGCATTACATTATATGCCCCTTTTGGCTCCCTCCTAGGTTCACAAAGGCCTGATACTGGTGGTGGTTTACTTGCCCTATATATTGCTTGCTCCATATGATTTCTACAATAAGGATCAAGGATAAAAATATCTCTAGCTATGTGGGGTTCCTACCTTGGGATCCTCTTTGTTTTGTGCATATCTATAACCTTAGGTTGATGATCCTACATAATAATTGCCTACTACACCCCCTACAAGTTGTTGCATATCTAGCGTTCGCTTAAAAAAATGATGGTATGGGGTCTAGATAATTTGGCTATGAGTAATATGTATTAGGAGTGGCACATATGGATAATTATACCCATAATATACCCCCATTGCCTACCTTGTATGTCTTCTGGTGTTATGTCATCGAGTAGTCCTAGGGGTATATGCATCACAAAATGCTTATAAGCCCATGCTTTTAGCACTAAACCTAGGCCAATGGTGCATGCCTATAGATCCAAATTCATGCAAAAGTTATGATAGAGTAGTAAAAATAGTTCCCTACCCAAGGAAAACCCCCTCCTTGGTCTAGCATAGCCCTTATCCATGGCCAAATATATGGGAAAGATAAGTGATGTTAAAATCATGTTTGTGTCCTTGTAACAACCCAAAAAAAAAGATCCACTAGAGAGATATTTTTTCCCTTTATACATGCATTAGGGTTTTACATACCCCAACCCTTATTATGAAGTTTCCTACTGACTTAGTGCTCCATGATTAAGTTGTTCATCTCATCTCTGAGATGAGCCAACTTATCCCTTTTTAATCTATCAAAAGGGCACACCCATCACTAGACCATACATAATTCCTTCTATGTAGGTACACTAAATGCAACACAAGTAATCTATCCATCTCATCTCCATGATGATATAACTTATACCTTCTTATTTTTCATAAGGGTACACCCATCACTACACCATACATATGTCTTTTATAGGTGCACTAAGTGTAATGTAAATAAGCTATCTGTATCATCTCCATGATGAGCTAACTTATCCCTTCTTATTTATCATAAGGGTACGCCCATCACTACACCATACATAAGTCCTTCTATGAATGTTTACTAAGCACAACATAAATAAGCTATCCATATCATCTCCATGATGAGCTAACTTCAGCTATTCATTTCATCTCCATGATGAGCTAACTTAAACTATCTGGCATATCTATGTGATGAGATAACTTAATTTATTTATCTCATATCAATGATAAGCTAACTTATCCATCATTCATTCCTGGTGATAGATGATTCATAGGCCTAAACCTAGTTATCATCTACATGTATCTACCTAGGTTTGGTTATTAGCAAAAATATTCAGAACAAGGTCCTTTGTAGTATTATTCCAAAATTTATCCCATAACCCTTTGGTTTGCTTTATCTCTCTCTTTATATTTTTTCTATGCCTTTATTTCATGCCTAAATTTTATTAGATGTCATTCCTAATTCATCTAAGATTCTTCATAGTAAGAGCAATTCAAAATCTTAAAATGTATACACTGTCTCTTTCACACAACTAGTGAACTTTTTCTTTTTCTTTTTTTTTTTTGATTGGTTGAAAGGGTGTTGAAAGGTCCCTGAACCTTGTACAAGTATAATTTTACATGTTAATAAAACCAACCGAAGAGCCCATTTTAGTTCAATAAAATTTTACCAAATATGTAAAGCATGATCTATGAAATTACAATAAAATTCCCATTTATTTAAAGAGCAACATAACTTCAATAACTACTTCTAGTAAATGCATGATCAAGGATGAAGATATACCACACAAACACATAACACATCATATATCCTGGGAAACCCTTACGGGAAAAACCTAGCTTTGAAACACCCTTTTTATTTTTATAAGTTAAGTTGTCTTCGATACAATTATTCAAAGGAATCCCATAAATTCCCATATCCAAACCACATTAAAAGCATAAGAACCCCATAATTATTATGTCCTTAGCAACATGAATTATTCCTTTAATTCATATTACAAAATTTTGTGAGGGAAGCCCATAATTCCCTCAAACGAATTCCACATTCATTCTTCATATATTGATTTCCTTCCTTTGAAAGGAAACATTCTAAATAATAACTTCTAAAAATCCCAATGTATCCATGTACTATAAAATATCACATATCAAGACTATTAGAGAGGACCCCATAATCCTCCCCCAAAAGAATCCCTTTAGTACCTTTTCAAAAATAGAGGTAAGATTAACTATGCTTTTTCAAAATTCTTGAATATAAAATAAAATCTAGAATCCTTTACGAATTCCACACCTAATATATCCCAAAAGGAATTATATTAACCTAATACTTCACCAACATAATTTATCCCAAAATGATATATATCATACTTAATACATTTCATAACATCATTTGACTCAACCATAATTACTCTCCAAAACATCATTGAAATACATTAACCCTAATACATTTCAATCATAATCTACCTCAACATGAAATATAATGTCCTTAGTACATTTCAATCACAATTTACTTCAACATAAAATATAATGTCCTTATTACATTTCTTTAAAAATTAACTCAAAGGAATGTATTAGTTATTATGTATTTCCAAGCCCAATTCATCCAAAATTAATATATTTCCTAATATATATATGAAGCTTAAATTTGAGCATGAAAACATACTATATACTACATATTTCAATCCCAATTTAAAGTAAATATATTACCTCTAATGATTTTGAACCCAAATCAATCAAGGTAGTAGCAAACCATGCTTCACCAAAAGAGAGTTTTCCATAACTAAGGTGGTAAAAAACAATGGATAGGAAGGAGTCAACCAAGGTTATCCACAGTTAATAGGCCAACCTGAATTGGGCCATAACAACCAACCCAAGCACCAAATGAAAGTCCACAACCCACCAACCAACCATGGTACTCCATGCAACATGACACAAGCAATGAGACAATTAAACCATAGGGGTTGCAAGTGGTTTAAGGGACAATGAGGCTTAGCCAAGAGCCTAGGTGCTTGGATACCTACCACTCGATGCCTAGCACCTAATAAACTTCATTTATCCCACCACACCATGTAGGTGGGATAAATATATTAACATTACAAAGGATATTCTCCCACATAGAACACAACCAAACCATCGATGTTCAATAACACACAAACACAGGTTAGATGAGAAGATAAACTACCACATGTCCAAAAGTTACACCATAACCAATGCTAGGTGGACATCAAGTGGCTTGGTCTTGACCACCACTTGGTGGTTGAAGGCTTATGAGAGCCTAGCTCCTTTTAAATCCCTCAATAGCCTGAGCATATACCATGTGGGATATAGATTATGAAAGGCTAAGAAATCCCTCTTCTTGTGCACATTTCAAATGCAAGTGTTCCACCACAATGGTGTCACTTTGGTGGTGCGATGGTTATGGGTTCAAAAAATTGAAGGCTTGCCCTAAGTTAGACCTTAGGCCCTCATCATTCAATAGCAGCAAAAATAAATGTGTGGTGGAAGGTTGGAGAATGATGACTGTGCTAACTTAGGAAGGGCTACAGGGTAAAAATACAACCATGAAATGAACCTAGTATAGTTTGGCATTCTTAACATAGACAACCTAGTTGACACAACCATTGACAAAAAAATAAAGGCAAGGCTAAACACAATGAGCTAGGGGTGCAAAAATAAAACTACTCATTCGTTGTCTCATTGAGTTTAGAATGATACGGTTAATCATCAAACATAGTTTTCTTAACACATAAAGTTCTTTTAGTGTATTCCAAGATGAAACATACTCTCAACAAGACATAGAAGCCTCAAGGCCAAAACGACCTTCAAGCAAATTTTTCCAGCTAAAAAAAAAAACTAAAACAAAAGAAAACCTTTGAATAATATTTAAAGAGCGTAACATAAGAATATTCACAGAGCATAAGAGGAGTATAAGGCATCATCATTTCATCGAAGCTTAAACAAAACAAAACTAAGCTAAAAAGAATCTCCAACCTGTTGCTCCTGTTGGCTAAATCCTCTTCCCAATCAATCTCCCTTAGACCTTCAAGATCTTCTCAAACCTCCCAATATGCCTTCCCTCACAAGCCTCCCTTCTCTCTCTATTTTTTTCCACCAACTTACCATGTGTTTCCCAAGAATGTCTTTGTCCACCTATTTCACCTCTCCCCAAGCTGGAAGAGAGAAGTGTAATCCTCATTAAGGCCAGCCACCTTCCTTAGACCTAGCATGGGGATAATTGCTTCATTTTTTGAATCTTCGATCCCCTTTTCCATGTTTTATTTCATGATCCATTTAGAAAGTCAATAGGGGTAGTTTTATTCTAAAGTATTTAAACTCATGCTCATTTAAAAAGTGTATTCCCCTTTTAATTATTTATTTATTTATTATAGAAAAAATATTTCAAATAAAACAAACTATTATATGACCACAATATAATTCAATTAAAGAGAATATAAAATTTCTTTAATTAATTAATTAAATTCACAAATATTCATATTCCCCAAAATGGAGCATTAACAATCCATGATGTTAGTCTTTTTAAATAAAATTAAAGCATGCATGGAATGATATAAAAAACCCCTAAAATTGATTAAATCAAATGCGTGCACTAGAATTGATTTTAAATTGTTAGCTTGGTATTGCCCACCTAGGTATTAGTAAAATATCTATTTTACTAATATCCTCCTAGATGGGTTTGTTCTTGGCAGTCGATCTTTTCTTCCACCTACAAACATAGTTACCCTGCAAAACCCTCATTAAAGCAACAATACCATGTCCATATAACATAGTCAATGTTACAAATATTTTTGCATATCTTTATTATAAACTATGCTAGGCATCGAAATAGTAAATTACACACATTATCATTTTAAAAATGATCATGCCAAGGCAGGTCATGACACTTGTGATAGAACACATTTGCAAACATGAGGAAGATGCTCATGCATCAAGCAAATAGGATGGTGGTAGCTAATTTTATCCTCTCAAGCATGATAGTAGATTGTAGGTCTAGCCCCCTATCCCCTATGGACCACTATCATCTATAGTTGAATCTTCTTAATAGTCCCAATGCATGAAGTCTATCCCAAAAGTGACTTTATAATAATAAAGTAGATATCTTCTAGGATCATTGTCATCTCAATAACCTCGTTAGTGGTTTATCTCCATAAGAATGTGTTTATTGCTATGTTACAAAAGAGCATAAAAATCATAATATAACAATAAATGAGGTTTTATTGTATGACATATTTGCTACACGATCAAGGCCTGCCTTATGCAACACCATTTGAAACTAGGGGATCATCCCTTGTCTCATACACTCCTACATCTAGGAGGACTCTGTGTCACTAGCAGTTGTCATCTTCTTGCCTTTCCACTCTGGCTATCCGATTGATGTTTACCTCAACATCATGTTGCCCTTAGCTTCATCCTTGGCATCCATCCTATTAAAACATCTTAATCAGTCAAAGAAATAAGAAAATAGATTTTGACCATAATTGTCGACTTTGACTATATTCATTAGTCAAAGCCATAATTACCCCTGCTTGTTGGGCTCATGATCACTCCCTTTTGATGTGTGACCCTAATTATTATCATTTTCTATGGTATTAAGTTTTAACCATGATTGCCCACTTTTTTGGAGTGATGTCCTTGACAGTCCCTTTTTCACAATCATTGTTTTGCACGATCGCCATTTTTGTGGTTTGACCACAATCATCAATTTTTCAAAAGTAGCAATCATGGTTTTCTGAGTTTTATATTTTTTAAGGTATCTAAAAGGTCATTTTTGGATGTCCCATCTGGGCCTCACCACTAGATGACAACCTCGTGTCAATGTTTTTCATGCTATCTAAATACTTCCTAGCTAGCTTAACTATGTGATCCTTCATTTTTTTCATTTTCTTAAATTTTGTGCATTTTAGCCAAAAATTGAAACAAATCATGAAGGGTTGAAAAACTTACTCCATCATTGCACCTATATTTGCTTACCATTTATTTTCTTTGTTCTCAAATTATAAGTGGTATGGACATATAGTGATTATATGAGGGCTTGGAGTGCAAATAAAAATGAAATTAAAAATGAATGTTTTTACCCTCTATTTATATTTTTGCATATTTTGATACAAAAAAAAAGACTTTTTGACAAATTTGTAGGGATAACAGAAGGACAATGCTTCTAGGTGTTTTATCACACTCTAGACTCATCATATGCAATCCAATTTTAGTCATTCTACATCCAACTAACATTTTTAGTGCTTTGGACATTTAAATAAAAAAATTTGCCCAAAATATTTAGGGGCACATATAGGTAAGTATTAGGTATGTTTTCCTCTACTAACATTTTTAACTATTTTTTTTTCTATTTATTTTAAATTTTTGTATTTTAGTATAGAAAATAAAACTAAAAAAATTACAATTTTTTTAATTTTTCTCCATGGCATAGAATTTTTACTTTTGTTGCTTCAACTCTCTTATTGCTCTTTTTCTTATATTTTTTTTCGTAAGGACTCACAAGTGGCTAGCCCTTATGGTGTCACCCATGATCCTCGGGGAAGGGCAATATGTATTTGTAAAAAGAGCACTAATAGTTGACTTTATAGGTGGTGGATAATACCATCCTTATATACACGAGATAGGGGTAGACTATCTTTCTTATTTTTTAGGTAGGATGATAGTGAGCTATGTTGGCTAGTGGTTTTTATTCTATTTCTTCACCCAACTATCACTTTTTTGATATTTTTTTTGATATTTTTCTTCTAACTTTATCAAAACCTAAAAATAATGATAGAGTCATGATTAAGGCACATTTTGACGTGCATTCCCTAAATCATGCATCATAAAATCAATGATACCAAGATTACCACTTTATAGGGGAAGCTTTATCATCTGATCCATTTTAGGTTTTTTGATACATGACCATGATACTAGCATGTTTTTAGACCTAGGGTTCAAATGGCACATTTTTTGGACCAATGGTTATGATAATATGATCCTAAAAATGTAGAATGTTAGTTGTCGACTTCAAAATGAGAGTTATATTTTATAAATACCCCTTTCACTTCCTCATTTTTTCATTATTCATTTAGCTATCCAAAACATATATTCACTTGATCACTATTACTTCTAACACTACTTCCAAGATTTTTACCTCTATTTCTATTGTATCACACACCTCTTTTGCTCTCTTTCTCTCTTATCCTTGTAGGTACAACCAAAACCATCAACTTATAGATAAGAATGAGATGCTCTACCTAGATTCATAGGCAAATGTCATTGATTGTTGTTTGAGGACCAATTTCCAAGGTAAGTCAACCCCTCTATAAATGTCTTAGGTGTAATGTCTCCTTATTTACCATGGTGACATTGCAAGTAAGATAAGGTGTAATAATCTATTTATGATATGTATTTTCTAAATAGAATGGTCCTTGATGCCCTAGGTGTCAAGTAGTCATTTTGCACTACATTAAGACTAGCCCTAGCTTGTTCACATTTTATTATTAATTTTGATGCAGTTTATCCTTGAATGTTCCGTTTTATTTATGCTTAGATTGAGATAGTTTTTAGCTCTGTACTATTAATTTATTATTATGTTGTCTTATATTAAGCATATTGGGTTATCTTGTATTAATTTGAATAACTATATTAGATATCCCATTTTTTCCACAAATAATCAATAGGTTACTATTATATCCACCTCTTAGGTGTAGTGAATTGATTTGAGCATAGATAATTCACTGAGGTAGGCTAGTGCCATAATTTTTCCATCCCCATTGAAGGTAGGTAGTGCTTTCATAGTTGTTAAGGGAATACGAGAATAGGCTATAAAATTTAGTGGTCCTTGGTAGGTCTAATTAGAGAATAGATTTTGTCACATACGAGGTACACTTGGATTGTTTTGTTGAGGAGGAGGTTGATCATGCTATTTTTTAGGAGTGGGTATATCACATAGCCATGAGGCAAGTGCAAAGGGTATCGAGGTGATAGATTCTAGTAAATCCACTATTGGTTCATAGGTAATTAAATATTTGGTTGTGAATTCTATAGAAATATCTATAGAACTTGAGGAATCTATAGGTATTGAGATATTTGAGGGCTTTGAAACCATAACACATTTCATTGTATTTGAGGATTCCTACATGTTTGAGCTTCCATAACACTTCCAAAATACCAAATATGTTGAAGGTAGAAGCAAAGCAAAAAAAATTGGACTCCTTTTATTGAAGCAAATCGATCATTTGAGTTTACTAAAGTTTGTAATAGTCATTGCAACACAAAGCATAATCCTATATCCTTCAATGTGTGTACCTATACAAACAGAGTTTTAGGGTTAAAATTTATAAAATTTCAAAAAAAATACCTACAAAATTAGAGCAATTTGCTTGCAATTTTGGATCAATTTGCTAGACAAAAGTGATTTTGAAGACTTTGCATGTGGAGTGCTTCATTAAAAAAATATAGGTGATTTGCTTCTATTTGTGAGAAATTCTCTTGCTATTTTCAAGTTATTCACTCACTAATTATGGACTTCCAAAAACTTTATTAAGAAGGGATCCAAACAAATCACATAGAGTGAATTGTCCTCCAAACTTGAGCAAATTATCTTCTTGTAGAAGAGGAAGGAATAATATTATCTTTTCTTATGAATCACTTTTCAAATTCAAAGTGAACCACTTGTTGAATTTATATTATAGAGGTTCTACTAATTTAAATGAATCTCTCTATGATTTCAAGCAAGTCATTGCTTGTTTTGATTTTGGCAAAATGGCTTAGAATCCACCTTAAGTGCTTTTTACCAATGACAAATGCATATACAATGTCGGATTAAAATTTTGATAATGCTTGAATGTCATTGAATTTATTGTAATTATATATTTTTAAATTATGAAGTTCATATCAAAGTCATCATTTGCAAAGTACCTACAAAAATCAAGCATAAATAATAAAAATATGATCAATTTTAAAGTCAATTTGAGACTAGAACTAAAAAATCAAATCCCTTGTCATGATAAATTGCTTTGAATGCAACCTGTGAAAGTGTAGACTCTTCTAAGAGAATCACTTATTGAAATAGAGTGAATCACTTATAAATTTCAAGTGAATCACTCACTTAAATTCTTTAGTGAAATTTTTGCATTTTGCTCAAAATGGAGCGAATTGCTCTAAATTTTAGAGTGAATTATTTCTAATTTCTAACTTAATGAATTATTTTATCAATCTCTATATAATTTCTCTATTAGTGATTAATGTAACTTTGGCATGAAAATCAACATATTTAATGTAAATTTGAGGAAAAATAAGGGTTGGTCCCACCTTACATGCTCAAAACTATGTTGAACCTAGGAATTGTCCTAACTTCTAATTAAACTTGTATGCCCCAAATCCAAGTTTCAACAAGCTTGGATGGGATTGCCAATGGCTTCTCCTGACCTTCAAATTTAGGTTATCTCCCCATTGTCTTCATATAGAACATCTACACTAATTTAAACTAACTTGCATAGAAGTAAACTACGAAAAAAAGAAATGAATGAAAGTAAAATGCTGAAGTAAAATTTTAAAGTAAATATGACTTTACACTATAATGAGGAGAGTGTAAGATTAATCAACACATGAGAAGTTGAATAAAATCAATATCCACCCATTCATTTAATTATGAAATTTATAAGCAAATGACAAGATGGGTTAAAAGGGTTATTCCATAACCACCACATAATTAGCAAACAAGGAAGGAAGTTTCATTGATGGAATGCCTAAGGACTTGCTATTTTCTTGTAAAATCATTAGTAAAATGCATAATATGGGTTTCATAAAGTGTAGCTCTAAATTATAAAATATGAGTACAATGAGGGACCTAGGCCCCTATTTATAGTGAAATTTTACCCTTAAGTTACCTAGGGTGAGAAATAATTACTCCTAGTAAAAGGAAATATTTGGGAAATATTTAGCAAAATGATGCACCACCAAATATTACATGCTTCTAATTATACCTCTAATAGGCTTAAAAGGGTTTCAAAAGGACTTATGGTTCCACTACATGCCAAAATATCACTTTTTGGAATATTTGCCTTGGGATCTATACCTTTAATTTACCTTTGTAGTTGTCTCAACTATTCATTCTAGTTTGATGAGTGAATTGATCATATTTATGAGTGGATCAACACCTTTTTCTAGGTGAATCATTTTCTTGAGCCAATTGTTCTATTTTGATGAGAGAATCACTCTTGCAAGCCAATTGAAATTATTTTATGAGTGAATCACTCTTGCAAGCCAATCGATCCATTTTGGATAAAACCAAGTTTTGTCAAATTTACAAACTATTATTTTACAATGTTGTTCCTAGGCTTGAAAAATCTATTTTCTATGGTTAGTTCCTAAAAATTAGAAGGTAGTAGCTGAGATACTACATTTAGGTAGCTCCATAAACATTGGAAGAGTTTATAAAATATTAGATTAATTGTTTCAAAGCTAAAGCATTATGCATCCTATGGAGGATTGTGTTAGGATCCCATCCTAATGCTATTTTGTATTTCTCATTTGCTTATGTAATGACCCACTTCCAATGTGGGGGATTCCATTATAATGTTATTTTGTAATACTTTGTAATGTATGTGGTAAGTAAGGCACCTATCCAAGTGGTGCCATCTCATGTAACCGTTATCAAGATTGTAACCGATGTTTGGTAGAAGATTCTATCTTGAGTGGCATTTTGCATGTAAGCCAACTCTTGAGCCTTTAGGTAGGGTTGCATGAAGCTTTCTCTTTAAAAGGCATGGAGCCATATACAAATGTATTTTTTTGCAATTTAATGAAATATTGAAGGAGGTTGCCCCCTAGAAGAGGCCTACGATTTTGAGTTATTTGTGAGATTGTTTCAATTTTGCAATTACTTTCTACATAGTGTTATTATGTTATTTGATGTATTTTAGTTATTTTTTAGTATTTTGTGAGTAAGATTTATTTTAATAGTAGGTTCCTAATAAGTGGTATCAAAGTGCTTTCCAGGACTGAGTTCTACTATGACTGTGACAATTCTTGCTCAGCTATTTCCACTTGTTAGGTATAATTCTCCTATGTTTTTCATTCTATTTTTCTTTATTTAAAAAAACCAAAAAAATATGCAAAAAACTAGAATAATAAAAAAATAGTATTTTTCCAATAGTTGAGTAGGCTAGAAACCCTGTGCTAAGGGTTTTAAAATATCGTAAAGGATATATCATTATTGGCTAACATAGATAACTCGTAAAGCATCTAGTGAAGTGAGGGGCGATCAGGCTCAAATACCCAGGCCTTAGACAACACTCACACAAAATTGATCTTCCATGCATCTTTGGGTGTATTAGGAGACCATTCTAGGGTTAAACAAAATTTTATCCAGTAGGAAGCTTTTTGGACTTGTATCATCCATAGTTCATGGGATACAACATCCTGGGTGATTACCCTCTCATACTGTTAGAAAGGAAAATAGTATTCTCAAGGGTATGTGTGGAATCCTCCTTGGGTAGTGGCCTAAAATATTGGTTCGAGCACTATTGTTTGTCATTGTGATATAACAAAGGGCCTATGGGTGTTACATACTCCTCTACCTAGTAAAAACTTCAACTTGAAAAAACATCTTTTTGTTCTATTAAACCTACATTCACGACCCCAAAAAGTGAGCATATAGAGGACTTCCCTATCATTGAATAACAAACTTGCATGCACAAAAAAATCAAGACAGATTCTGCAAGTGTCTAGAATAGTCTGAATTCCATTAATATCCAGGTCAGTGGTAGTAATAGTTAGGTCAATGATAGTATTATTCGAGCCAGTAACAGTAATAGTCAGATTGATAGTGACAGTAACAATCATCCATAATAGTCAAAAAATACATGTGGTTAGGGTCAAAAATAGGATCGTTAGAGTCAGTAACTACACAACATAGAGGATCCCATGGTTAGATATGTGAACAATTTTAGTAACTATAGTACATGCAATAGGGACAGTGACAAGGTGATCAATCTACAGAATACACAAGTCTGAGATAGTTTATCCAAAACCCAAATTTTGAACCATATCTCTAAATCAAAAACCGACCACACTAATAGACTCATTAAAATAGAGGGTAAAAAAAAGTCTAGGATGTCCAAATTCTATGTTTTAGATATAGCTCATTGTGACTGTATTTTTTATATAATCATTTTGATATATAACACCCAAGCACTTTTTTGGAATCCTTACTAAAAATAGTAACTCCTCAAAACCACACTTCTATTTTTAGTAATTTAGTAAAAGAGGTTCAAGACTCTTCCAAATGGTTGGTGGTACTTATGGACATAAAAAAGAGGTAGAGCAAACCACCACATTTTTGGAGTCCCTAATAAGCACCATTAATAGCTTGTAAAGCACAAATCAAAACCTGATGGTAGAATTTCAAAATTTTAGAACTAATTACGATATCTCCAAAACCTGCCTAGAAGAACAACTTGCAGAAGTTGGGTCCAAATTGCAAGGTGGTCCAAGCAAGTCTGAGTACTATAGTAAACACTCATATTTCAATTAAGGTAAATGAAGGATAATAGATGACTCACATCCTCACTATGATCGTGATTCTACCTTTAAGATGTTGATAGTAGAATTTTCTAATTTCAATGGGAATGAGGTGGATGGGTGGCTTTGTCATGTTGCTCAATTTTTTTACCTCCATGATGTCCTTGTATATTACTAAGTTCAAATGGCTTCCTTCAACTGGGAATCTAAATCTTTACAGTGGTACCAATGGTTGCATAACACTACCTCTAATCCTTCTTGGGAAGACTTTGAGTCTTAATTAATCACTCATTTTGGCCCTAGTGAGTATGATGATTTTACAGGATAATTGACAAAGTTGAAACAAACTTTAATAGTTTGAGATTACCAAATACAATTTGAGAAATTGGCCAACAAAACTAAAGGTCTGAATGAAGGATTCTTTATGATTTTTTTTGTTAGTGGTTTGAGGAAAGATCTCCAAGCTGAGGTCACGATGTTTAAACCATAATCCATGATGTAGGCTATCAAGTTGGCTTGTTTTGTTAAATCAAAATTTTTATCTTAAAGGTGAATATTTAAATTTGCACAGGCTAGACCCTCTTTTCCTCCTATATTCTAAAATTAGAATGAACAAAAAAATAATGCACCCACTACTGCACCCAAATATCTAACCACTATCAAAATGGATGTGCAATGCACCCAAGGGTTGTGTTAAAATTGTGATGAAAAATTTTCTCATGGGCATCGATGCACCCAAAATAAGTTGTTCCTCATAAACGTTGATGATCCTGACACCAGTGACCATAGTGATGATGACACAAAATTAGTAGAGGAACCACCCACATTGAAGGAAGAAAACCAAGACGAACCACATGTTGAGATTTTTTTTCATGCTCTTATTGATATTACTACTCCCTAAACCATGAAATTTGTAGGTTATTTCAAAGGTCTACGTCTTACCATCCTGATTAATTTTGACAGTACACATAACTACTGATCCCTGCATTTCCAAGTAGGAAAACTATTATATACATACATGTAATTCCTTTGAGGTTATGATAGCCACTGGTGGGACCTTACCTTACAAAGGCAAATATCATAATTTTAAGGTAAAATTTGGGGACTATGAGCTCAAACAAGATATAATTATACTTCAACTAGAGGGACGTGACATCATGTTGATAGCTCAATGGTTGGGTACATTGGAAACCATATCATGGAACTTTGTCGAGATCTGGATGCAATTTTTATAAAATGGATAGTCCCACACCCTCCATGGCTCCAAAGTCAAGCCTCCATATATTATCAGTTCAATCCAGATGGAGAAGATGCTAAAAAAAACTTCTTGATGTATCATAGCTCAGATATTTTTGATCCAACCTTCCACTTCTCAGGTGGATTCTATTCCCATTGATTTGTAGCTTATTTTGGCCAAACATGATTCTATTTTTATCGAACCTTCAAAATTTCCACCTCGTTGCTCACATGATCATGCTATTCCATTATTACCTAGAAGTGCACCACCCAACATTAGGTCGTATTGGTATCCTCATGCTCTTAAGTCAAAAATTGAGAAGTCAATACAAGAATTGTTAAAATTTGGTGTCATTCAACCAAGTAATAGTCCTTGCTCTTCTCCAATATTACTGGTATGAAATAAATATAGCTCTTGGTTATTGTGTTTAGACTATCGAAAGCTCAATAAGATCACCATCAAGGATAAGTTACCTATTCCAGTGATGGATGAATTACTAGATGAACTACATGGAACTATGTACTTCTCCAAATTAGACCTTTGCTCTAGGTATCATAAGATCATGCTCAAGGATGAAGATATTCCCAATACTAATTTTCATACTCATGAAGGTCACTACAAGTTCTTGTCGATACCATTTGGCTTGACTAATGCTCCTTCCACATTTCAAAGCCTTATGAACAACATCTTTCACCCATTTCTCCTAAAACTCATCCTTTTTTTTATGAAATTCTAGTTTATAGTCATTCATGGGAAGAGTACCTCAACCATGTGGATAAAACTTTATAGTTGTTGGCACAACATCAACTTTTTACTAAGTTTTCCAAGTGTTCCTTTGGTTTGATGAAAGTGGAGTATTTAGGACACATTATCACTAAATATGGCATCAAATTTAACACCTAAGAAGATCCAATCGGTCCAATACTGGCTAAAAACTTGCACTCTCAATGGATTGAGGATTTTTAGCGCTTACAGGATACTACCACAAATTATTCATAATTATGGTAAAATTGTAGCTCCCTCACTTCCATGTTAAAGGACTCTTTTACTTGGTCGGGACCCACTAAACATACTTTTCTATAATTAAAGCATGTTATGACCACCACTCCAATCCTAGCCATACCATATTTTTTTAATAATTTTTCATTAAAAACAATGCTTTTGGTCATGGTATTGGTGTAGTGTTGATGCAAGAAGGGTGGCCCTTGGCTTTCACTAGTAAAGCTCTCTCCAATCATAATTTTAAAAAATCCACCTATGCTAAGGATATTATGGAAATTCTACATGTGGTAATCCATTGGTGACCATATCTCATTGGGCATCATTTCTCCATTAAAACTAACCATCAAAGTCTCAAATACTTTTTTTAGAAATGGGTTGCCACCCCCAAACAACAAAATGGATCTCTAAACTCATGGGCTATGATTATGATATTACCTACAAGAAGGGTAAGGATAATATCATGGTTTATGCTCTCTCTCACCAATTTTAGGCTCTCAATATATTGTGTGTCATTTTATCATCTATTCCCTTATGGATCGATTTCTTATGCTGAGAGGTACTTTAGGATTCTGAGTTACAAACTTTGGTTTCCTCCATACACATTGATCCCACTTCATGCTCGGGCTACACTTGGGATGGCCATGATTTATGTTACCATCAACACCTTGTTGTTCCCCACACTTCTCCACTTAAGGGACTTCTCATGAAAGAACTGCATGTCGCCCCATCTATGGGCCACTTAGGATTTCTTAAAACATATGAATGGCTTAAGAACACTTTTTTTAAAAGGGTATGAAAAAGGACATTCAAGATTGTGTGGTGTCCTTTGATACTTGTCAAAGGATGAAATATGAACCGGTGCATTCTCCAAGCACTCTTCAACCCTTGTCCATTCCTGACCAATTTTGGACTAATATTTCCATGGATTTTATTAAAGGGTTACCTAAGTCTGGAGGTAAATATGTTATCTTTGTGGTAGTGGATTTTATTTCGAAGTATGCTCACTTTTGTTCCCTCTCACATATTTACATAGCCTCCACTGTTGCCCAAATTTTCCTTGATTCTATCTTCCATCTTCATGGTATGCCTACCTCCATTGTTTTTTATCGTGACCCAACCTTTACTAGTCATTTCTAGTAAGAATTGTTTAAGTTGTAGGGAACTTAGCTAAAAATCAATTCAGCCTATCATCCATAAACTAATGGCTAGACTAATATTCTTAACAAATTTTTGGAGATCTACCTTTGCTACTTTGCATATGATCATCCTACTCAATGGTAAAAGTGGTTTCCTTTGGCTGAATGGTGGTACAACACTTGCTATCACACAACAACCAAGGTTACCCCTTTCACAGAAGTTTATGGGTGCCCTTCACTCACGCATTCCTCTTACATTCTGAGTAGCTCCAAGGCCTATATATTCAACACTATTCCCAATCAACGCATCGATGTCCTCCACCAACTAAAGCTAAATTTGGATGTGGCCCAAAATAAGATGCACCAACAAGCTAACCAACACCATTCTAAACGTAAATTTGAGGTGGGTGATATGGTTTTCCTTCACTTATAGTCATACAAATAATCATCTCTCCAACTTCACAGATGCTAGAAACTTACTACAAAATACTATGGGTCGTACCAAGTTTTATAGTGTATTGGTGCCATAGCTTATAAATTGGTCCTCCCACATACCTCCAAGCTCCATCCTATTTTTTATGTCTCCTCTCTCAAACAGATGGTGGGAACTCAAGTACAAGTTCAATCTACACTCCTAAAATTGTATGAAGAAGGTCCTATCTTGCTTGAGCCTAAAAAGGTGTTGGATCATTGAACTCACACTCTCTGCAACTATACCATTATTGAGATCCTTGTTCAGTGGCATGGACTTCAGCAAAAATATGCTACATAGGAGTCTCTCCACCAGCTCCAACACTGGTTTTCTCATCTTCAACTTTGAGGATAAATATTTTTGAAGGGGAAGAACATTCTAGGATCCCATATTAATGTTATTTTGTATTTCTAGCTCGAGTGGTATTTTGTATGTAAGACAACTCTTGAGCCTTTAGGTAGGGTTACATGAAACTTTCTCTTTAAAAGACATGGAGCCATATACGAATGTATCTTTTTGCAAGTTAATTAAATATTGAAGGAGGTTTCCCCCTTAAAGAGGCCTACGATTCTAAGTTATTTGTGATATTATTTCAATTTTGAAATTACTTTTTGCATAGTGTTATTATGTTATTTGATGTATTTCAGTTATTTTTCAATATTTTGTGTGAGTGAGCTTTATTTTAATAGTAGGTTCCTAACATATTGGTCATGTCATTCTTTATTGTATTTATGGATTGAAAGGAATTGATGGCTTTTGAAGCCTTATACTAAATATAAAATTCACAAGAATATAATCACAGGACCAAATATAATAAAGTTACAATATAATAATTTAATAAAGATATTGTAACAAAGATAAATAAGATAACTAATATGTAATAACATTTAACAATAAGGATTAAAATATGCACAATATGAACACTTACAATATATTTTCTCAAATGTATGTAAATTTGTATTACTCCTCTTTTTGTTACAAATATCTCATATATATATTACAATATAGGACACAGTAGCTACAATGTAGGCGATCTAGGCTATGTCCTCTATGAAGTAATATATAGCCTTTCTAGGATGAGTCTTTGGTTACCATGAATCTTCCTTTCCATATTCCAAGTCTTATGACTCTTGAATTCTACTTGCATACACATGACCCTTCCAAATCTAAGGATACATTAGCACACATACATATTGGACACTTGTGCACATTTACATACATAACAATTGCACATATAATAACATGATACTTGTGCATTTCTTGTACATTATTACATTACATAAAATATTAACTCACTCACTAATCTAGAAAACAAACCTAAAATAATAATGTACCAAGGTGGTAAATTGGCATGTACTAAATAATGTAATATTCTCCAACACCCCCTTGTATTACATTATTTAGTTATTGAAGACTTTTAGTCTTCAATACAATATTCATACTTGAGTCTTCGATCTACCTCCTGTAGATTAATGTTCGATTACTTCATGTAAGAGTCTTCTTTGTCTTTTGATTCAGACTTCTTTTTGCCTTTCTTGATCTGAATTCTTTTCTTGTTTCTTTTCCTTATTTTTTTATGCACTTTCACTAATGATGTACCTTCAATGCAATGAATTATTAGATCATCACAATAATATTGACTTGGTTCCAATGATTTATTACTAGCACGGTCTTCTTTCTTTTGTTTCATTAATGATAAATAAATCATTAAACATTTTTTTGAAGAAAATATAATTGTGTTTTGGGAATTACACCAAGTCTTGAAAAGGTTTTCATGAATATCACCTATTAATGTTGTAAAACTCTCTTCTTTTTCTTCATTGAGAAATAAGGAAACCTTTTCTTCAATAAGCAAATATTTAAATCTATCAAAGTTGTCAATCAAGATTTGTGAATAAAACTTAAGTTCATGAAATAGTTCTTCACTATTTTCATTAAACACACTCTCAACAATTTCATCCATTGATTTCCTTTGATGTTTCCTACCTTATATCTCCCTAGATTTTGAATGATAATTTTCAAGTTTCTAAGTTTCAAAAACCTTTGCATTTGGATTCCTTATATCTCCCTAATTAATTAGAAACTATAAAATTAAGAATTTTGCAAATATAAATTTTCTGAGTTTGATGTAAAATACCTTCAAAAATTATATATTATCAAATAATAAAAAAATAATAAAGTAAATAACCTTATAAATCTGTAAATTAAATATCTACTTATCACTCTGAATCTTAAAAATGCAATTAAAAATAATTAAGGTTTTAATTAACCTACTAAATTCCTTATCTCTCCAAACTAATTTTACAAATTTTCTTTAATCCTTTGAATTTCAAATAATAATACTTTCAAAGATTAAAAGCCTTTGAAAAAATTTAAACAAATAAATCTATAAAAACTTATCTCTCCGAAAACTTAAAGAAATAAATGTTTCAAAGCTTTTAAAGTATATCCAAATATTAAACTTGTAATAAAGCCCTTATATCTCCTTTAAAACTTATTAAACCTTAGAAATATCAAAATTTAAACTTTAAATACCTCATCACTCCTTAGCGTTAGAAAAAATAAATCTTCAATAATCAAACCCTAATATACCTACACTCAGATTTTTTGCTAGCTTCCAACGCGTAATATTTTGTTGTCCTTCGGTAGGTGCTTGGATGTTTCACTATCCTCCAATCCTATGATATTTTTCTATCCTTCGATAGGTGCTTGGGTGTTACACTATCCTCTAATTGATGGTATTAATCTTACCTTGTTTCACTATCCTCCAATGAGTGCTATTAATGTATTCAACAATTGAACTTGCTCTCAAATGAGCGTTTCACTTCTCTATCTTTTCTCGTGCTATAAATTCTTTGAATGAGTTTGCCAATGCTTTGAATGCTTCAACTGAAATTGCTAGTGCTTCAAAATTAATAACTACACTTGGACATTTCACTTTCTACAATGTTTTACTGAGTGCTTTGGTATTTGGAATGATGATACCTTTACATCCTCTAATGGGCGTTGTGGATGTTACCTTCCTTATTCTCTACATCCTCCAACTAACATTATGAGCACTACCTTATTATGTCCTCCAATGAGCATTATGGAAATTATCTTCCTTCTCCTCTATGTCTTCTAATGAATGTTATGTTGCCTTCCTTCTGATAAAATGTTGTCCTCCAATGGATGCCTTCCTTCCAATGGCTCCTCTCAAACAAACACTTTAGTATACTTTCACTTGGAGATTCAAAAAATGCTTCAAACTAGTTATTGACTACATGCATACACATATTATTAATGGAATTCAATAATGTTTGCATTTTTATCCATTCACCTACCCTTCATTCACGTTTCTTTGCATACCTCATGTGAACATTTCAATGCTCCAAATGCTTGGTTTCCAACTTGGATCTCCATTGGTTGATGTTATCTCTTCAAATGCTTGATGCTGGAATTTTCAATCATTATCTCTTCAACTCTTTTCTACCTAGAATTTCTTTCTTTTCTACTTTCACTTCAATAGATGTTATCTAAATACCTTTGATGTTTCATTTCTAGCAAGCTTGGCATATGTGTCTAGTGGTGCTTCTTTTGACTCTGTTATGCACTTGGCTTTAGGAGATATGATTTCAATAATTTAGCTATTCCAATGAAGCTCTTTGCTCTCTTGAAATTTATCAAACTTGCATTTCACTTTCTCATATTTATTTCTTTTTTCTCTAATATTTTTTTAATATTGTAGGTGTAGGAAGCTAAGACTTCATAGAACATTCTTACAATCTTAAAACTTAAAACTTCTTAAATACAAATACCTTGATTATGTAACATTCTTTGATTGTCCAATATTTCCTTTAATGAAATCTTCTTGAAGTCTTGAAATGCTGTAAAACTCATTCTCTTTTAACATTGTCTTCTTCCTTGCTTAGTAGTGTTATGTGTGTTGTCCTTTATCTTGAATTATTGCCTTTTCTTCTATTATCCAATGGTGACCTCTACCAAACTTTAATTATACCTAAAAAATCATTGTCCTTTGATGTCTATGCTTCAAATTTGGTAATATACTTTTCATCCACATGCTTTGATAATCCTATCCTTCAAATGGTCTCCATAACACCTTATGGTCTTTTCATTGGATGGCGACGATTTTCCCAAACTTGATGTGAATACCTTTTTCTAGAGCTTTTCTTTCTTTGTTTTATTTCCTATTCAAAACTTGATTAACGATCACTCTTCAATATTCAATAGGACTTCCTTTTTTTCTTTTCTTTACTCCAATGGCTTATATGGGACCACTTTTCCTTGGGTCTCCTATCTTTATCAGCTATGGGACCACTTCTCTCAGGTCTCCTATCTTAGCTTTTAGAGAAGTAATATATAGTTTTTCTAGATAATATTATCTCTATCAATGGATATAAAATATTAACTCACTCACTAATCTAGGACACACACTAAAACTAATCATGTACCAAGGTGGTACATTGGCATTGTAGAGGGAGAAAGAACCCTATCGTGTACAATTCCCAAAAGTTGTATCCGCAACAAAGAAGCCTTTGGAGTGAACCGTGGGGGTATGTTGTTCTCTACACTCAGTGCTAGGGTGGGAAGGGTTTACCAAGAATGGTATTAAGGACTCGCTCTAATTCCATAAGAATTTTAGGAATATTTGATGTATTAGATTCAATATAAACATCTAGATTTGGCCTTTCTAGATCTATGCTATAAAATATAAAGGGCAATGCAAAAATATAAAATGCTAGAATACAAAAGCTAACCCTAGTATGATTATTTCTTTGAATACTTTTCTAACCTAGGGTTATAAACAAAAAATATTTAAGCAAGGGCTCAAGAAGAGATGCACAAACAGAATTAACCCTAAGTGCACACTATATGTTGTTTATCTTTCAAATACCTAGAATTAATTAAATGTATTTATATAAAATCAAATCTAGGGTTTTACAATAGAAATATAAAGCATTTAACAAATAGCCTAAATACTAATCAGAATACTTATCTTATCCTATGATTTATCCTTGCTTTTATCCTTTTATCCAATGCTATCAATAATCCTCGTTCTTGAAAAATAACTTGACAAACACTTGAAAATGTGATTAGCATTAGGGGGGCTGCTTAGGCCACTGCATAATAATAATTGGAGGCATAGTATTCAAGCCCCCTAGGTACTTTTAGCTAACCTTTGATACTTAAAAGCGTAAATTTACCTTTGGAGGAAAATAAACATAATACAATACAACAAAAAATAATGATGAAATCACAGAAATAAAATATACCACTATGTTCTAAATGTAGTCTAGAATGCAATGATGAAAACTGGAACAACATATTACCTCCAGATTTTTCTCAGGTAAAAATCATGCCCCATAATAGGTGACTGTCATAATGCAATGCAAAATCATGCCCCATAGAAGATCGGGCATGATTTCATAAAAGTGAGATGAAATGTCTCAGATTGCAGTGAAAATAAAACTTTAATGCAATGAACAAAATAAAACTATAGTAGAGCATTTTCACCTGGTAGAGAGTGAGGAAGCAAGCAGAAAGGTTTGAGATCTCCCAAGTAGTTAATCTCTCCTTAGAGCTTCAACAAGAATCCACCAAGAGCGAACAACAACAATCCAATGTAGCAAACAATAAATCAAACTCCACACTTCAAAGTTGCTTGTGAAAGAAGAAGAAGAAGAAGAAGAAGGATGCAGACCAAATAAAATACTATGCAAGAAATCAAATATTAGCAAGCAATAAATCATAAATCCTTAGAATTTCGATTATGTGAGTGTGTGTGAAAGTGAATTCAAACCCTCCTTATATAGTGGATTTGAAGGGAAAAAGAGCAAGAAAACCAAGGAGGGCTGACGTAAAACACACCAACCCTAAAAAATTAGGGTTTCCATGTGTCAAACCCTAAAAAGGTGAAATTGTGTCCCGTAAAGGCCAACCATGATATTGCAATGCGAAGTTGCAACCCATCAAGGATTGAACATGATTTTGCATAGAGAGAGAAAACAAATAAAACATGGGGGAGAAGCTTTGCCCTTGCTTTAGGCAAGTCAAAGGGATCCCCCATAGGGCTTAGGAAATATTGCCCACTAAAGTGGATCAATTTTTTGTTTGTTGGACATTTTGAGTGATAATTTGTCATTGATGTCACGAGTAAGTGGTCATTGATGTCAAATTTACAGCATCAGTTAGTGGCAATTTCAATTGGCAGCATCCATTTCGGTTTCAATTTCAAGACCCAGTTCTAGGAAGTCATATGAGGTCCAAAGTGTAAGAAAAAATCTAAATAAATAATAGTATAATATTCTTTTATAATATTATACAAAGGAAGTTTAAAATTAATTTATTAGTTAATTTATTTAACTTATAAAGTTATTTAAATTAATTATTAATTAATTTAATTATTAATTATAAATTAATTTAAGCTAAGGTTAAATAACCCTAAGGTGATCTACTTGTTGTGGTGCAGTGGTAAATGCCCTGGGTGTTGGTAGAGGCCGACCCAGGTTTCATTCCCCTTGTCTCCATCCTGCAAATATATGGTATAGTTAGGAATTTCCTATGTGCTGGTAGAGGCCGACAAGGCTCCATTCCTCCTATGCCCAACTTGTTGAAAGTGGCACCTCAAAAGGGGTGTTTTCCACTATAAATTAGTTTTAACCTAGGTGTTGTAGGTGAGTTGGAGAGGAGAGGGCAATCCTCCAAGGGAGGTCCCAGGTTCAAATCTCCGCCCTACCAAAAAGTTGAATTAGATATCAAAAATCCAATTGATAATGTTGGTGCGGGCAGGGTCGGGTGCGACCCCCGGGTGACTTTGATGGTGTAGAACCCCCTGTTCGTGGTCTCTCAGACCAAGGCGTCTCCGCAAGGGGTTTTCACTTAAAAATAAATAAAAAATATAAAATTTGAAATTATATTTTGAATGACATAGCGCTGACATGAGTGAAGTTTAAAAACGTGTATATAAGGAGGAACCCCCACACTACCAAATATTACCATGCCTTTGATATACATTGCGAGCTTTGTAATTTGTGCTACGTCCACGGAAGAAATAACGTGCGAATTTGTGGAAAGACAAACAATGGTGAAGGCATAAGAGGAAGGGGTTCTACCTTCCTTCATGTGGACCTTAGTAACCCACGTGGTGGGATCCCAAGTGCTAAGGCGCTTAGGATAGAGGAGACGGAGGATTGAATCTCGTCGAATCTCGTTTTTGGGGAAGTAAGAGGTATGCTTTGATATTGGTCACCAAAAATTTTGTGAATATAGTTTGGGCATTTAAAAATTATTTTTTGCATATTTTTATTTGGTTCTAAGGTTGCAAGGGATTTATAAGGATTTTGCAAAATTAAATTTTTAATGTTATTTGCTCAAAGGTGTTGAAAGGATTGTAAGGTGTTTGGTTGATGTTTTATGGTGTTGGATATTATTTTAAGTTGGAGTTTATAAGGTGTATCAAAGAAATTATTTTTATGTATGTTATGATGAATGTTATTTTTAAAAGGGATAAATAAGGCATAAATTGAGTTGTGATTATTTTGTGTCTAAGGGAATATTTTTGAGAGAGTATTGAAGTGATATTGTTGTGTTTAACCATTGAAATTGGAAAGAAGGAAATTGTGGTTAAGACGAGTTTTTCCAAAGGCACTTTGACATCCAACAAAAGGTATATTCTCCCTATTGAGTGATTGTTGAAATTTGTGTATGAAAAGTTGAAGTGAAAAGGATTGTTTGGTTAGCATTGTTGAGAGTGTTTTGATTTATTGCTTCAAGGTTTTCTGGAATTAAGAGTTGTTGATAAAACCTTGTTTTATAAGCATTGTTGTTGAAGTGATTTGTTGAGTGAAGAACTTGAACTAGGGTTTGTAAAGAACATGAGTATCATTGTTATGTGAGAGTGGTTGATAAAGCATTTTTGGAAATATTTGAGTGAGTATTCATATGCTTGGACTAGGGTTTGTGAGCAAGGATTATTTCATTGAGTGATTGGTTGAGTAGATTTGGTTGAGCCTATTCAAGTAAATGTGTGAAGTGATTTTTCAATTTTTGTGAAAAAAATATTCTATATTCTGAATTGAGTTGAGACAGTGTTTGAGTATTTAGGTGAATGTGAAGCATATTGAGTCTCTAACAATTCTCTATATGTTTCTAAGAGAGTGATTGAAAGTGATTGAGTATTGAGGTGAATTTGAAGCATATTGAGTCTCTAACAATTCTCTATATGTTTCTAAAAGAGTGATTTAAAGTGATTGAGCATTGTGATTTATGTAGAGCATATTGAGTCTCTAACAATTCTCTTTATGTTTCTATGAGATTGGACAAGTTCTAGCGAGGACTTGTTAAGCATATTTGAAGTAAGTCTTTGAGAAGACTTGTGGACATATTTGTATGAGATTTTGTGAAAGCTTACAATACAAATTGAGAGCATATTTTGATAAGTTCTAGTGATGACTTATTAAACAGATTGGACAAGTTCTAGGGAGGACTTATTGAGCAGATTGGACAAGTTCTAGTGAGTACTTATTGAGAAGATTGAGACAAGTTCTATTGAGGACTTGTTGAGCATATTTGAGGTAAGTCTTAGTGAAGACTTGAGAGCATATTGGATAAGTTATAGAGAGGACTTGTGGATAGATTAGTGTGAGCTTTTGTGGAAGATTACAAGGCAGATTTGAGATAAGTCTTTGAGAAGACTTGAGTACAGAGTTGATTTATTTATTTATTCAAACCTTGAGTTAAGGTTTGGGGTAGATCTAGCAGAGTTGATATGAGATTTATTCATGCTTTGTGTTAAAGCTTGAGATAGATATTAAGGATAAATTTGTGCTAGACCGAAGGACTGTGTTTAGTGCAGATCCGAGGATAGATTTTGAGGATAGATTTGTGCTAGATCGAAGGATTGTGTTTAGTGCAAAGGACAAATATTGAGGACATATTTTTTCTAGATTGAAGGACTATGTTTAATGCAGATTTGATACAGAGCTTTGAAGGTGACATATTATAGAGTACGATAGTCTCCAGTGGATAGAGATCCATTAGCTAGGGTAGTGAGGATAGGAGTCTTCAATGGATAGAGATCCATTAGCCAGAGTAGTGGGGGCAATAGTTCTTCTAGAAGACGATCAGTCAGAGCTAAGGAGAAAGGAGTTCTCCTATGGATAGAGATCCATGAACTTGATTAGGGGATTGATGTCTCTTTTGGATAGAGATCCATAAATATTATAATAGGGAAAGGATTCCCAAGATATTGATTGAGAAAAATTTAGTGAAATATTTTCTCTTTGGAGTAGCCCACATTGGGTGAACCATGTAAATTTGGTGTCTATATTGTGTGTGGTGATTTGTGCATTGTTTTTATTACTATTTTTGATATTTTTATCTATACATTGCATAATATTTATTGGGAAAGAAAAGTAAAAATTCGTCTTATACTATTCAACCTCCCCTCTCAGTATAATCTTGTGTTCTTCAGTGTTTATATTTTCCCCCTCTTTGAAGCATTTAAGGCCAAGTAAATGCATCAAATAAATATGTATACCTCTACAAGAAAAAAGCAGCAAGCACAAAAAATAAGTGGTTAGATTTATGCAAAAGGGTGAGACATTACTACAATTAATACCTCTATGGCTAGGGTGTCCCCTCAAGCTTCAAAAGGAATAAAAATTTCTTTAAGAAAATAAAAAAAGGTAAGGAAGAAAATCAAAACACATAATCATGGAGAACAAAGCAAGCAAACAAATAGTAGAGCAAATATTTCTAGGTACAACATGAATCTAATACAGCTAGCTTGAAATGCATGTATGAATAGAGGAAAGGGAAAGAAATAATAAGGGAATAAGGAAATAAAAAGAAGAATAATAAGAACAAGAACAAGAATCCAAAGGTCAATATACAACAAAATTTGATCAAGAATCCTGAATGAAGGGTGTTATGCCCATAAGATGCTCCATATGTGGAGTGAAAACTTTCTATGGGTGTAGTACTCACTAATATGGATAAATGGATAAAAATATGGTGCATAACCAGCTACGGGTGATTGCTCAAATAATCAAATTATGTATTTTAACCCACTATGGATGATTTCTCACTAGTGACTATTGTGGGATGATTACCTATTAGGATGTATGCCAAGACCTACTAAAAATGGTCAAGGAGATTATCTTGTAATGGGATGTTGAGCCCGCTGAGTCAAGAGAAGCGTAACCCAATAGGGGAATATGTCATTGTTGATGTGAATGATGTATTAGAAAGTACTACCTACTAGGGGTGTGTAAAAATATATATAGGCCAATCAATATGAGCATAACACTATGAGTGTGTGCATGTTCTAGAAGAAATAAGAGGAAGAAAAATGAGGAGCAATAAATTGTGCATGGGTGCCCCTTGCTTGAATTTTTAGCTATTGAAAAATCAAGAGGGAGAAAATGTGTGGACAAAGAATATAAGAATGTATATCCTTATCTGAACAAAGAAGACAAAAGAGAAATAAGAATCATGCAAAATATAAGGACATACCAAAAGAGGATCGCATTCCTTGACTTTGGAGAGGGATGATGGTCTTTGTAAAAAATTTCAAAGTCAAAGAATACAAGAAGAGATAAGAGAATAAAAGATCAAAGTAAGACAAGAAGAGAAGAAGAGATTAAAATGCATGGGCCTTAGGTTGGGGTTTCACTAGGCATCAGAATCCTAGTTAAAGTGCAATGCATGTGAGCTACGACCTAACTAGGTGTCATCATTTGCCATTGTCACAAATCCCCAAAAGCTATATGATCAAGCAGTCATGAATAAGCAACAATGCAATTATGACAAGCAAAAATACAAGAGGAATAGAATGTCAGGCAACCATGCAAAATATGATAGGTAGTCATGCAGTATGAGCAAGAAAATAGGTATGATGGAATGAGAATGCAAATGCATGCCTAATTAATGATTGATTTTATTTTATGTTATGTTTTATTAAACAAGTAATTAGAATGATAGTCGACACACCTTTTAATTGTGCCTCCTATCTTAAAAAAAAGAATAGGCATTCAAGGGACTGCTTCATCAAAGAAAAATCTATAAGGAAATCCATATCGATGATTATAATCATGGAGATGCTCCTTCATATCTTTTTCTTTGGCTTCCACAACATGATAATATATACATTCTTGAACAAAACCATCCTTCTTAGCATAAGGAGGAGAAATCCCTAACATTGCAAGATCTCTATGAGAAGCAAAATATTTATCATTAGAACACATAGAATTTATCATATTACAAAATAAAATATTAGAGGGATAAGGGGGACCCTTATCCTCATCACTCCACTCCAAACCTTGATGAGATAAATCTAGAAGAGGTTCTTGAAGAAACTGATTGTCTTGATCCCATGATGAAACTTTGATTAAAGGTTCCTCACTCACTTTTAGATTGTTGAATTGCTCAGATTTTTTAGATGAGAAACTTGGATAAATGGATGATGAAACTAAAGGACAAATATTGATATCAAACCGATATTTTTCAACCATCAAAAAATATTTGAAAGGATGAGGGTCACCCAGAATGGTGACAAGTTGATCCTTAAATTTAAACTTCAAATACTGATGAAGAGAAGAAGGGACGACCTTCATTGCATGAATCCAAGAACATCTAATAGTAAGGTTAAAATATGTAGGATAAGATACCACATAGAACAATGTATCTAAAATATTAGGTCCAACTTTAAGGGGAAGAGATATAATACCACAAGCTTCTTGGGACTCGTTGTTGAATGTTTTGATGATTGCATTGGATTTAGTTAAATCTTCCTATTTTAATCTAAAATTTTGGATAAATTGATATGTGCATAGATTAATGGAAGAACCATTATCAATAATAACCCTTTTGATAAGTTTTTCCCCAATAAATGTGGTAATTTAGAAAGAAGAGTCCCTACATAGGTCTGAGGAAGAAATCTTGTCATCCGAGAATGTGATGTGATGTGCCCCAAGAGAGCTTACAACATTGGCTATATCACTAGGGGAAATATCTGGAGGGATAGATTGATTATTTAGAACATTTATGAAGGCTTCTCCATGAGTAGGATTATTTTGCAAAAGTTCTAATAGAAATATTTGCTAAAAAACTCATCTCCTATTGAGATCGTTGGATTTGTTGATTCTGCACTGGGTAGTTGTTATCATACCAACCATATTATTATCACAATGATGTGGTATATTTTCACAAGATACTTGATTAACTACCTATTGTCCTTACTTAGGTACATTTTGGTTTGTGGTGGACTTTTTTTTACTATTTGAAGATTGAGAATTTCTTACATCAAGATGTCCTACATCAATTAAATTTTGAATCACATGTTTTAACTTTCTACAATAATTTATCCAATGTCCTTCTATTATGTGATATGCACAATGTTGTCCTACCTTATACCAATTATTTGTAGTGTATGGTTACCTTATGGAAGGTAATTCAATCGCATTGGCTTCCAAAAGTTGCTTCAGAACTTCTTCCATAGCTATGCCAAGTCTTGTAAAATTTCTTTGTGGAGGTTTTTGAAGTATTATCTTTTGTAAGGTGTTAAGAATATTATTAACAGACCTACTATCCGTTAGACCATCACCTACAACATATTTATTATTATACTATGACTGGATGGTTTTATATTCTTTCACTTTGAGTTGTCCTCTTCTAATAAGAGCTTGTTCCACTTTTCTTGCTAACTCAATTGCTTGATCAAAATATGTGATAGTAGTAGTTTCTAATGCATAAGATAATTGTTCTTGCAAATTGCCAATAAATATATCAAGCATATATTTAGGAGGTAAAGTATATCTCAAGTGTCCCACTAGACTTCTCCAATGAGCCAAAAATTCTGAAAAACTTTCCTCTTTATCTTGTTTCAAATTACAAACATCCTTTATGGTCACATCCTTTTCAATATAAGCACTAAACTGTTGAACAAATAACTCTATTGTTTCTTCAAAATTTCTTAGAGAATAATTAGGAAACTGATAATAGCATTTGTTGGAAATTTGATGTAATTTGAGGCAGTTTATGTTGTCATTGATGTCACATGGATCACATTAAGTTTGGTGGCCAAAATATTTCATAAATAAGCATTTATGATATTTTGGAAAGCATGGCTATTTACAGGGTTTTTGTGAAAACCAAGGCAGCAAAAATAAAATATTTTATTTAAAACCATGGATGGCATATTTGAAATGGATTTTTCTTAAAACCCAGGCTAGCTTTTTGTTTCTTCGAAAAAGGTGCCCCGATGAAGGAAATAATTAATTTTAAATATTTAAGTTTAAATTTTAATCATTTAAAATTAAAATTTAAAATTAATATTAATATTAATATTTTATTATTGTCGACGTCAAAAAGGAGGAGGCAAATAATACTAAGTCATAGCCGACGTCAAAAGAAAAATGTGGGCATATATAAATATGCCACTAAACTTTTTATTTTCTTGAAGTCCTCGATGAAGATAATACGTTCGAAGCGCTAAGGAAGCATAAGTGTTGTATTCGTTCAAAAAATAGCGAAGAGAAGAGGGAACAAAGTTAAGGGAGGTTCCTCACCTATCACCATAGGCGCTTGTGGCCTAGCGGTAAGAGGAAGGTGTGTAAGGTGTTTAAGCGCCAGCAGATCCGAAGTTCGAATCCCGTTGATGCTAGTTTTTACAAGGTAAAAAGGGAGAACCTTTTGCGCACATGGTTTTTGAGGGCAATTTCATAGGAAGCAAGAAGGAGGTCTTGCGCTCTTGGTTTCTATGTGAGTGGTTGTCTCACATGGTTGTTGGTACCACGGTTTGAGTGGTTCAGGGGCAGCGACAGGGGATCGAATCCCGCTGAGGTTAAAGGCAAGTTATTAATTTTTCAAATATTTTATCTTTCTAAGGTTGCCCTAGGAGAGATAAGGTTTGTGGTGCATGTTGTGAAAAGGAAAGATTTCTGGTGATTTTCCTTTTAGAATTATATCATATTATATATCATTGGAAAGCTTATTTTGAGGGCTATTTTATTATTTTGTTTAGAAGGAGAAATAAGGTGTACATAAAGAGATATTTTTATTTTTGTAAAAGGGTTCAAGTGAAGGTTGTTTTGTTCTTTTCAAAGTGTGTTGAGTGTGGCAGATTTTCCAAAGGGGTTTCTTCATCTTCACAAAAGGTATGGGCACATCCTCCTATTTATTGTTTATGGTGGTTTATTTCTAAAATATCATTGGAGGGAAAAGAATTTTTTGTGGTTTCTTTTTCGAAAGTGGTTGATTGAATGCTTCAAGGTTTTCTGAATTGAGAGTTGTGTTTAAACCTTATTTTATAAGCATAGTTGTTGAAGCCCATTGGTTGTGAAAGAAATTGAGTTAGAAAATAACATGAGTATCATTGTTATGTGAGATTTGTAATTGAGAATTATTGGTAACATTTGAGTTGGTTGATACATACTTGGATTAGGATTGTGTGAGGAAGAATTGTCTCTTGTGGTGATTAGTTGAGATTGATTTTAGAACATATTGAGTCTCTAACAATTCTATTTATGGTTCTATAAGACTTGGGTTGAGTTGAGTTGAATAAGCCTAGTCAAGTGATGTGTGAAGTGATTTTTCAAGTCCTCTGAAACAAACTATTTTGTTATTCTGATTTGAGTTGAGTTGAGATTGAGCATAGAACATATTGAGTCTCTAACAATTCTATTTATGCTTCTATGAGTTGAGTTGAGCTGATTTGAGATTATGCCTAGAACATATTGAGTCTCTAAAAATTCTCTTTATGCTTCTATGAGTTGATTTGAGTTGATTTGATTTAAGATCATTGTGGATCATTATTTTTATCCATTGAAGAGTATATTGTCATTCATTGTTGATTTCATCTTTGAGCTTTACCTTGATAGAGTTGTGGATGAGTTTTGAGTGCTACTTGAGCATGATTGGTTGAGTCTTTGAGAAGATCTTTGGGATAGATTTTTGGACAGATTTGTGGTAGTTTGTGTATGATTGATTGAGCCTTTGGGAAGGCCCTTATGGACAGCTTTGGGACAGCTTTGTGGATAGATTTGTGGATATATTTTGGGCAAGTTCTTGGTGAGCTTGCTAGAGAATATTTGGACAAGTTCTTATTGAGCTTGTTGGAGCAGATTTGGGCAAGTTCTTGGTGATCTTTCTAGAGTAGATTTGGGCAAGTTCTTGGTGAGCTTGCTAGAGTAAATTTGGGCAAGTTCTTGGTGAGCTTGCTTGAGAAGATTTGACAAGTTCTATGTGAGCTTGTTAAGTAGGTTCTATGTGAGCCTATTGAGAAGGTTCTTAGTGAGCCTATTGATAGATATTTGGAGGTGGCAGAGTACAAAGGACAAAGTCTCAGTGGATAGAGATACAGTAGCCAATATAGTTGAAGATAGATCTGAGTGAGGAGTCTTCAAGTGGAGAGAGGTCCACTAGTCAATACAATAGAGAGACAGAGTCTTCTAGAAGATCACATAGCCAGAGCATAAGGGGAAAGAGTTATCCTATGGAAGATATCCACTAACTTGATATTAAGGGATTAGCATCTCCTTTGGATAGAGATCCATAAACATTGTAATTGGGAGTGATTCCCAAAGAGATTGATTGAGAATTTTTTAGTAAAATATTTTCTCCGTGGAGTAGCCCACATTGGGTGAACCATGTAAATTGTGGTGTCTCTATTATGTATGATATTTTTTTGCATTACTTTTATTACTGCTAGTGATACTTCTATCTATACACAACATAATATTGAATTGGAAGAAAAATTAAAAAGTGGTCTTACACTATTCACCCCCCTCTCTCAGTATAAGTTTGTGTTCTTCACCATTCTAATGCCATGCCAGTAAGACTCTTAGGAAACATATTTACTAATAACATATCATCATATATGAGATCATGGCAAACCTTCTTAGATGCTCAATTGGATCTTCTATTACCTTAAATATAGATAAAACCAGTATGCAAAAATGCTTAGGATAAGGCCTAGCAACAACCACAGGGTCTAGGGGTTGGTTGCACATGTAAAACTATAAGGCTGAATAATCTCCACTTTTAAAATTAATTATTTTACCATATTTGCCAAATTTTGAACTTCTGGATTATTATTGTGCAATACCCCCTGATTCCCTAAGGGAGGGGTATAGGTAAGTTTTTGAATGAATACTTGGCACATGTTGGAAGCATTTATACTATTGTGATATGTGATATCTTGTTGGAGAGGATAACTTACAATTGGTGGAAGAAGCAAAAATATTGAGATTATTATATTGAGGAGGAAATTGAATATAATTTTGAGTGACACTACTATTTAGAGGAACTTGTAGACTTCTTCCAATGTTGGTGGTTATAGTAGTGGTACAAGTTGGTTGTTGGACCATATTACCATGATTCAAAGATTCAAACAAAGGGTTATCATGAACATGTCTAGGAGGGATGACTAGAGTAGGAAGAGGAGTCTCACCTCTTTCCAGTTGAGCTTTCTATTCCACAACCTTAAGTAAAGCCTCCTTATGGTGTTTCATGATAAAATCCAAAACATGATCAAATGATTCAAAAATGTAGCGACCCTTAGGGTCTTCACAGTTTGTTTTAGTTTCTTTATTTCTTTGATATTATGTATCAAGGTTAGGATTATCTCTATCAATCTGATCATCTTCTAAGAAAACATGATCAGACTCAAGAAGCTTTCACTGACTTCTAAGGAATGGATCCATTAGAAGAAACGAAAGGATAGAAGAGAAAACTAGCAAAAACACACAAGATAGTTTTTAAGATGTTATTAATGTTCTAAAACAAAATAAGCAAATTAATGATCTTATTAATGTTTTAAAATAAAAAATGAGGTGTTCACATAGGGTTCACCAAATATGTAGAGGGGAAAACCTGCCCTACCGTGTAAAATTCCCAAAAGTTGGATCTGTAAGAGAGAAGCCTTTGGAGTGAACAGAGGGGGTATGTTGTTCTCTACACTCGATGCTAGGGGGAAGCGTTCACCAAGAATAGATTTAAGGACTCACTCTAAGTCCACAAAAATTTTAGGAATGTTTGATGTATTAGATTCAAGACAAACACCTAGATTTGACCTTTCTAGATCTATGCTATAAAATATAAAGGGCAATGCAGAAATACAGAATGCAGGAATACAAAAGCTAACCCTAGTATGATTCTTTCTTTGAATACTTTTCTAACCTAGGGTTCTAAAAAAATAATTTTTAAGCAAGGGCTCAAGAAGAGATGCACAAACAAAATTAACCCTAAGTGCACACTATATATTGTTTATTTTTCAAATACCTAAAATTAATTAAATGTATTTCTATAAAATCAAATCTAGGGTTTTACAAAAAAAATATAAAGCATTCAACAAAGAACCTAAATACTAATTGGAACACTTATCTTATCTTGTGATTTATCCTTGCTTTTACTCTTTTGTCCAATGCTATCAATAATCCCTATTCCTGCAAAATAACTTGACAAACACTTGAAAATGTGATTAGCGTTAGGGAGGCTGCTTAGGCCACTATATAACAATAATTGGAGGTGTAGCAGTTAAGCCCCCTAGGTACTTTTATCTAACATTTGATACTTAAAAGCATAAATTGACCTTTGGAGGAAAACAAACATAATACAATATAGCATAATAGAATGATGAAATCACATAAACAAAATATGCCACTATGTTCTAAATGCAGTCTAGAATGCAATGATGAAAACTAGAATAGTAGATTGCCCCCATATTTTTCTCAAGCAAAATTGTGTCGTAATAGGCTATTATGATAACGCAGTGCGAAATCGTGCCTCGTAGAAGACCGAATGTGATTTCGCAGAAGTGAGATGAAACATCTCAAATGATAGTGAAATAATAAAACTATGATGCACCGAATGAAATCAAACATGCAATACAGCATTTTCACCTAGTAGAGAGTGAGGAAGCAAGCAAAAAGGTTTGAGATCTCCTAGGTAGTTAATCTCTCATTAGAGCTTCAACAAGAATCCACCAAGAGCGAACAACAACAATCTAATGCAGTAGACAATCAATAAAAATCCACACTTCAAAGTTTCTTGCGAAAGAAGAAGAAGAAGGATGCAGACCGAATACAATTATTTGTGAGAAATCAAATGTTATCAAGAAATAAAAAGTCAATCCTTAGAATGCCTATTATGTGAGCGTGTGTGAAAAGTGAATTCAAACCCTCCTTAAATAGCAGATTTGAAGGCAAAAAGAGTGGGAAAACCAAGGAGGGTCAACGTAAAATACACCAACCCTAAAAAATTAAGGTTTCTATGTGTCAAACCCTAAAAAGGCAAAATCATACCCCATCAAGACCAACCACAATATCACAATGTAAAGTTGAGCCCTATCAAGGATCGAGCGTGATTTCATATAGAGAGATAAAATAGGTGAAACAAGGGGGGATAAGCCTTACCCTTTCCTTAGGCAAGTCACAGGGGTCCCCCAAAGGGATCAAGGAATATTTCCCACTAAAGTGGGTCAATTTTTCATGTCTACAAGCATGTACCAAATAATGTAATATTTTTTGATAGGAATAATATAAATTTTAAAAATAAATCTCAAAATTATTCCTAGGTTTGAAATTATACTATTACCTATCTTTTGTAGACATGGTGCTCATCATGGAAGTCTCAAATATGGAAAATGAGATTCTAGCCTCTTGGTTATAGGATTTGATTATACATGGAAATGGCATTTGCAACAATAAAATTAACACAAAGGAATTACTTTGATCTATGGTAAAATAGAAATATCCAAAAATAGGGTATGTCAAAATTTATTATGCTGGTGCTTCCAAAGAAAATCCAAAAAAAATTGGTGGAGGTTGTGAGTTTCAAAATAATGAAGGCAAAATTCCTCTCAATTACTCAAAATCATATGGAACTTCAACTAGTAACTATGCAAAGGCTAAGACATTTTTTACAAGGATCAGGATTGGAATTAAAAAAGTATGGAAATATATTTCAATTAAGGGGAATTCATAAATAATTATTAATGCTATCAATAATAGTGGATGTGGAGATTGGATAAAAACAACATTTTTTTTGTCCATAAACTATTATTGTCTGCAATATTTGAAAATGTGATCATATCTATAGAGAAGGAAATTAAGTAGTAGTTAATTTTGCCAAGGTTGTTGTTGATATTTGTCTAAAAAAATTTCAGATTTTAGAATGTCACTAGCCCAACAATATTTTATCTCTTATTGAAATAATGTGAAGTAGTTGATTGTAGAAATGTATTCAGTTGAAGAATATGAAGAATATATTTTATGGAAAGGTAAATGAATAATATATTTAACAAAAATGCAAGTTGGATATGGTTTAATTGACTTGAAAATAATGTAATATTTTTATTTGTGTGGCCTCCATAGAAATGACACATAACATATTACACACATAGACACACTAATGATAAAGGCTTGGGAAGTCCAAATAGGAGATACAAGCTTTGAATTTTTGTACACCAAGTTTAAATAGGCATAATATCGATGACTCTTGTGGTTTCAATCCCATATAACCACCTAAACTTTAGTACATGGTATTGAAGTTCAATTGGTGAGAATATTTTCCTTATAAGAAACCAAGGTTCAATTTCACTAGTTGTCATGATAATAAGATATTTTTTGGTAAATCAAACATCATAATATGTGATTATGACCCATTTCAATCACATAAAATTGATTGTATTTTTTTTCCTTGGAAAAAATCAAAAACTTTCATTTTAGAGTTTTAAAAAAAATACAATGAGATCAGTATTTTAGACCCTCATATAGGCCTTACAAAACAACCCCATTAAAAAAAATCTAAAATATCCTAACAATGACTCAAATTTATCTAAAAAATCTACCAGACCCAATACAATAAAAACTATGAACAACTTGGTGCAAACCTTAAGTCATCTTAGAGTGTCATTTTGGTACTTCAACCCTGTAGTTGTTAATCATCTTATGGATATAACCTTAATTTTCAAAAGGCATCAAAAGGAATATAAAAAGTATCCTAAACCATGACTTCCATCAAAAGGAAAAAAGTATCAAAAGGAAGTATACTAGGGTGTGATCATAGTCCTACACACTACTCCTTTTAACCAAGTACCAACTGGAGTATCTAAGGCAACTTTTCATAAACCATTTGCTTCCTCATTTAGTTCCTTGTAGATATGTTTATAAGATATATCTATAAATTATGCTTCTAGCAATTTCACCTACTCATAATAAGACCTAAGTATCAAATTTTGCATCCCCACTAATATTGAAGCCCAATCCACCATCAATTTTAGATCATAAAAAACTTGAAGTTTTGTTATTGCTTGTTCCATTACCATTCTTATTAATAAAATCAAATCCTTCCACTCTATCACACTATTAGTTCCTTCACCAATACCTACTTTCAAAGTGAATTTATGATTTTCATCCTAATATAACACTCCTCTTACCCCACATCTACCTAGACTATCTCAATAAGCTCCATTGAAAAAATCTCAAGACTTTGTAATATCCACTATTAAACTGCCAACCTACCTTACAACCTTTAATTTTAGGCCTTGTTTTATGCCTTCATAAGCATATTTTATCTGATCTTTAACTTGTATAGGTGAAATTTCCTTGCTCTCAAACAATATAGAAACTCTTTCCAACCATAGACCCCATGCCACTATTAATGGAATGCACATGTATTCCCTTAAGTATTTATCTTTGAATCATTATTGTCTATTCTCCAATAGATTTTTTCTATGAACTACCCCTTCCTCTTAGTCATGGGTAGAAGAGACCTCCACACTTCTCTCAAATCACAATGAACCAATAGGTAATCCATTATTTCTTCTTCTTTTTTACATAGGCTACATTGACATGGATCCTACCAGGACCTCTTTAACTAAACATCCTATGTCAATGCTTTCTTAGCTAATGATAACCAAGAAAAACATTGATTTGCAAGGGAAATTTCATCTTCCAAATCCTGCTCATTATATTCAAGCATTGCCTTATATCCTTCCTTAGTTGTAAACTATCCACTAGTTGGGTTATTTGATCCTACTAAAGAGTCTTCTTCTTGTCTTAGTCTTATAAAAGCACTTGCTAGACATCTTGTATAATTACTCCATTGCTCAACTTCAATTTCTTCCAAAAGCAATTATTTTTATAAAAGCCACCCATAATTCCATAGATTGATTTTGTCCACAAAGGTTACATTTGTCAATACCCTGAGCCCTTGATAATATGTGTGTGTGTGTGTGTGTGTGTTGATATAATACAAATAATATTGATGCACTAATTTATTAGTGCATAAAAAAAATCATGTATGGTGATCAATTTGAACGTTTTAATGTAGTGTTTTTACATAAAAGTAGATAATTTGTTCAAATGATATTTAGTTGAAGTGATTAAAAATGTGGGCTTTAAATGTAGAGACTTGGGTTCAAATGTTGCCAAGCGGTATAATACTACTATGTTGTTTGTTTAAGTGCCATGATAATATGATTAAGATATAATATGAGTGGGCTTGTTTGAATTGTATATAACCTATTTAAAAGGTAGAGAATTTGAATGGTTAATGTAAATTTGCATAAGATTATATAAGAGTTATGAATATTCATCTTTCTATATTTGACCTAATTCTTTCTATGTATATTTTTCTTATTCTCTTTATTAAAATATCAAGCTATTAGGACATCTAAGCCATCAAAATATTCTCTAATATCCATACTCTATTGCTTAGAAATATCTATATATCATTACGTTCTTCCATTTGAATACTATTTACATTATATTTAGGATCATTTTCCATGTGAAGATATTTTATAATATGTTAAGGATTATTTTATAGAATATCTTGAGAATTATCCTGAATCTTATTTTTAAAATTGTATTGATTTAAATGGTGTTAATGTTCATTGATACAAGTTTATTTTTATTAAATACATGTCTTATCATTTGAAATCATTGCATTACAAATTGCCAATTATGTTTTGCTAAAAAAGAACTTCCTATAAAATACAAACATTAAGAAATAAATAAAATGAATGCAACCATAAATATAAACATAACACTAATCTTAGACTTGGTGATAATGCCAAAGAGGCATGTAAGTCTCTTTCTCATGGACTAAAAAATACACTAAATATCAACCATTATCTATGTCTACTTTTACAAATCTACTATTAATTAAAGGATGCTATATATGTTTAAAAGTCCTTATATTATAACTTGTATAGTCTAGTTTTATTTTCTTTAATAATTATGCATGAATATAATCTATTTCTCATGCACTAATTTTTTACCAATTGCACTTGGTTTTTTGGCTTGTTTGAATGAATCTATATTTTCAAAACAACAATTGAATATTCTCTTATAGATAATCTCCAGATATAATGTTTGAAATGCATTAAAGTATGTTTAATCATTACTGAATCACGAAACTATCTAATTGAATTTCACCCATAATTATGTTTCAAAAATTGGAAGAAGAGAAATCATATCATATTTGACCTCTAGATTTAGGATGGCTCCCCACTAATTATGCTAATTTAATCTAATCTAAGTGTAAAAAAGTAAATCTAAGAAGGTAAGAGTGCAACAAATATAAAGTAAATATAAAAAATAAAATATAGCCATGACCATAGTAGTATTAATGTCAATTAAGACATGTGAAGAGAATTAAATAGCATTAGTGTGCTCTAATATGTCTTTACAATAATAGAAGGAAATGACTAAAGGAAAGTGAAATGGCAGTGCCTCAACTGAGAAGCAAATATCATGGATAGTCTTTCTATTATTCCAAAATGAGTTTGAGAGTACAATGAGGAGTCCATAAAATTTAACTTTAATTTTCTCAAATGATGAAAAGAATATTAAAATGGATCCACCATTTCTATTTGTAGAAAATTATTTGCCTATGAGGTACCTAAGGTAAATACTTTCTACTTATAGTGAAATCTAAAGTTAGGGTCATATTTAGTAAAATGATGCACCATTAAGTATTACATTCCTCCAAATTACTTCTAAACCTATTTAGTAGACCTTGATCTCCTTTTTGATGCTATGTGGAGACAAAAAGTCACTTTCTACAAGGTTTCCTAAATTCTATGCTACTCTTGTCCTACTTAACCAAAAAAATGGTGATTCATGAATTCCAAAAGTGGCAATTCACTTATTTTGAAAATGGTACTTCATTGATTTGAGATGGATCTTCCTTTTGATTTATTACCCCTTTCGACCAAACATCCTCTTTAGACTTAGTTTATTTTCTTATATGTTTCAAAAAAATTGTGAATTTGTAATACTATTCTCAAAGCTGCAAAATTTGATTTTCTTGATTTTCATGCTTTATTTTTTGAGGGAATTCAAATGTAGTAGTTGTGATATTGCAATCACCTATCTTAAAATTTGAAATATAGAAAGTGAAATGGTTTTAAAAATAAAATAAACATCACATTTTACAAAAATATTTGATGCTTGCAACTTAAATCCTCATACAATATTTAATGCACATTTATCATGGTCTCTATATTCTTGTTGTTAAGGTCTTCTAAAAAATCTTGTACACATTTTTTTGCATTTTATTTCAATAATAACTTTCATAATTTTGAGGAAAACAATTCATGAATATCTTATTTTATACTTGTATATTTTGTTGTTATGATAAACCTTTCACTTTGATGTTTTTCAAGCTAGTCATTCATCTTACTTTTGAATCATTTAAAAACACCAATTGATCTTTCACACACATTCGAACAAAATACATTGATTAATATACATTAGTATGTGTATTTTTGTATCAAATGATTTTAAAAAATGGTTTTCAATATAATGAATATATTGAGTTGGAGTCAATTTCTATTTTCTATAGTTTTGCCTTCTAATGTTGCTTTTCCACAATAATCATCCAAAATGTAAGATGAATATTATTTACCAAGTTATTTTTCCATTTAGATGAAAACATTCTAAACAATGTAATCCTTGGTAGTGAAACTCTTTGGACATGTTAATTGCATTGTAAATCCATTTAAAGTATTCTTATATCTCTATTGAGTTAAATAAATCCTTAAATAAAATTGGCTAAATTCAAGTCCTTTGTATCCTTTCTATTTATTAAATTTTATTTGCAATTCCCTATATTCAACTTGGTAATTCAACCAATCCAAGGGATAAATTGGATACCACAATAGATAGATTATTAGTAAAGTGTCAAAATTTGTGAGTGACACAAAATCAATTGGCTAGTGATGTCATATTGAAACATAAAATTACTAACTACAATTATAGATTCCATAATTGAGCTAAGACATGTAAGATACCCAAACTATTATGGACCAAATTAAGGAATGCTTATAAGAATTTTGATATTTTTCAAAACAAACCAATAAATGATAGTATATACACAAGTGTTTTTTGATAAGTCAAATGAAAATGAAGGCCTTACAATTCAACATGGGAGCTTAAATATTTTAGATCCTATATTTAATAAGATTGATCAATATATTTATGCTTAATGAATCAATTTGTGCATTAAAAAGAACATATTTCAAAGTTTAGAAGACATTAAACATTTTTTGTAATTTGTATGGGGAGGAAATAGGCACCAAGTACTAAAAGTTCCAATAGAAGCCTCAAAATCTAATGCAAACATAAATAGCCTTTACTTTTTCTGATTTTTTATACAAGATTGAAATAATCCCATCCATATTACATCATGATCACATAGTTGTTGAAAGTGTAATATGATTCATGGCTAATATTTGACATTATGCAATGTATTGAATAGGCCTAAGGGCATCACATTGTGAAATGTGTTTAGTATTTTGTAATATTTTAGTATGTAATCCCAATGGCCCATGGTTAACCTTGTTATGATTAACTTTTTTTAATATTTTTAATTAACCTAAAGCCCACTTGTTATGTTGTATTAGGTTAAACTTTATGATGTAATCAAGGGTTTTGGTATTGCTATAAATACCCCCCTCACACTCCTCATTTTCTTATTGGAATGTTGTACAATATATCTATGAATAATGACTATTGATGGTGCTTATGGGTACCCATCATATCTATATATTTTTTGTCATTTTGTTTTTATATAAGATTTGAGTGGATGATTTGCTTTTGCTTTTTTTTGGAAAATATTATGAATTCCAACATGGTATTAGAATGGGTATAAAGCAATGCTACTTGGTGACATAGAAATTCTTCTCGGTGCCTCCAATTTTTCTTTTAAATTTTGCGACAATCTCCTTGAAACTTCATATGCATTTTTAACATAAGGAGTAAATAAGGTTTTGTCTTCCACATTTTATCATCCATAATTCTAACCTTTTGGCAAATTCATATTTTCTTATCTTTCTTTTAGCTATTCTAGAAGATTAAATCATTTGAATTTAATTCTACTCCAATTCCTTGTCCTTTTGAATAGCTATGCCACTCAAAAGGTAGTAGTTACAGTAATTTAAAAAATTAAAAATTTTAATTTTCATGCATGCATGAGGTTTTTGTTACTTTAATGTTATTTTATAGACTTGGTGGTAGTTCTCAGGCACATCAAATCCCATCTATGAGAGGTACTAGCTTGACTAGCATGGTGTGAGCTAATGCATAATAGGAAATAGGTTATGGGTTTAAACTGAACATTATATTTTTTATTTCTTATAAGTTGACTCCAAGATAAATGACCCACTATCATCCTTTTGACCTACCAAAAACATTATTCAATTGGCCAACTGAGTTGTATTTGTAAATTAAACTGGAGAATGTATCATGTTTGATTCCCTCATATATCATTTTATCCCAATCACTTGTCTCATTTAATTTCCTTCATAGATATTTTGTCAATCTCAACACAATCAACATGGCATCCTTACTGGTTAATAGATAAATATTAGGTATTAGAGGGCATGGGTTTGAATCCTTGCTACTTGTTTGTTTTTATATGCAATAGGGAGGAGTCTTGTTCCAAAAGAAAACATCTCCATTTTAGCTCAAAGATAGGAGAGGCATAGTGGTTAACATGTCACATTATGTTAAATTTGACTTGAGTTCAAATCATTCCTTTTAATAAAAATGGAGAAAAGGATGACTCTGTTGCTGACATGGCAAACTTGGCACCTCGACATGCCACATAAACTCATTTTTTAGCTATTCAAATTCATTTAGCTAATCAAATGAAAACAAGTGGCAATGATCTGATGAATCAAAAGTATTGAAGTGGTGAATTTGGATAGGAGTGCTCTAGTGAATTAGGGCTCACTAAGTGGCAAGTCGAGATTGGCTTCTATTTTTCTAAGGTTAGAGGCTCTAATTTTTACTATTTGGGGGTCTATTAGGAAAAATATTTCAAAGGCCATTAATTTTTCCTACAAAAAAAATTTGAGCCTTTTTTTTAAATCACATGATTTTTTGTGCTTTATGCACTGGTGGCATCGATTCACAAACCTACTATAGTGTTAGGGATTGAATTGTGTAATATGGAGCACAAAGTTCTAGTTACTCATATTAATGGGTGAGATTACAATATTTTTTCAATTCAAATTATTGACCTGCTATGAAGTAAGAACCTATGGGAATATTAGCTTTGATGTGGTGAAAAACTAGTGATTCTAGATGACGATGGGCGGGAAGTCCTCTACAGGAGAGCACGAGAGCGGCAACGGTTCGAACCATGGGCACAGCAGAGTAGTCGAAGGGCACCCGGGGTCCAGAGGTACAGAGGTATCCTTGCCAAATGAAGGAGATCGGATTGACGACGGTGTCAGTCGAGGCAAGGACCCACCAGACAAATGGGGAGGAGGGCCACAGAAGTCGTATGCCCAGGCAGCGGCTTCAGAAACCCTAAGTGACTTTTTTACCAAGGAGCTATTTTTGGCTAGGGATGAGCTGGACATCCCAGTGGAAGTCCTCTCAAGCTTTGTGGAGTATGAGAAGTATACCCTCATAGGTAAGTTCATTGGTGGTCATCTCGACATGGAGACCATTCGCAAGTGGGCGACAAGCAAATGGAGGACCTCTGGGCATATGGAGTTGGCAGCCCTATCCCGAGGTTTTTTTGCTATTAGACTGAACAACAAGGAGGACTACTGTAAAATCCTGGCTGGAGGCCCATGGTTTCTGGGCCGTAGAAGTCTGTTTCTTAGGAAGTGGGGCATGGAATTCAATCCTGACACCCAAAACATCAACATTGCCCCAATATGGGTTAGGCTCCCAAGTCTTCCCCTCTTCGGATGGCATGAAAATGTTATAAGAGGTATTGCTCGCTCCATAGGGGAGTTGGTCACCATTGACCCTCCCACCCGAGCTCGTACAAGGTTTGTCCAAGCCCGTTTTTGCGTGTTGACGGATCTGGAGGCGAAGCTCCCAACCTCCATCACTCTCTGGTCTGGAGGTACCATTCTTCACAAACAAGCTATTGTCTATGAGAATAGACCATATTTCTACCCCCAGTGTCGTTCTCAAGGGCACCTCCAGTACAATTGTCCTCTTCAAAATATGGGTAAGCAAAAGCGTGAAACCTGTAACCCCCTAGAACATGGTGAAGGCCAGGTGAAGCAGTCAAATCTTCCAAATGCGAAGGGCCATGAATCTCCAAGCCCCTCCAGAGACCATGATGAATTCTCCCAGCCTGGAGAGAATTTCACCCACCAAACGGACCCTGTGCAGTTTGGAGCAAACACTCAGCAAGGAGCAGACTCCCGCCTGGAAAGCCATTCGCAGGAGGAGAAGGTTCGGACTCCCTCCCAAAATATCACTCAGTCTGATTCACCCAAGTTCCAGGACCAGGGCCATCCCGATTTCAACCATTCACAAACATTGCTAGAAGATTACCTCCTAGGTAGGAGGGGTGAACAGTCCGATCATATTAGCCCTCAAAATATGAGGAGCCAAAAGCAAAGTGTGGATTTTGGTAACGAGAGGAAGCAGGGCCATCCTCCTAACAAAGATAGGCAAGACAAAGAGACAACGATAGACGTTGCAAATGGAACCCAACGTCTGCTGGTTCTGGATGACTCTGATACTCAGACGGACGAAGCGCATGTACCAAAACCTCCCCCCCAACAAGGAAGGGGAGGCAAGAAGAACCTCAAACTGTCCAGATGAAAGTCCTCTCATGGAATGTGAGAGGACTGAATGGAGCAGCCAAACGAAGGTTAGTGGCTGATCTCCGCAAGAGGACTAACCCTTCCATCCTAATTTTGCAAGAGACCAAGACCGATGCTATCTCCTCTGATAAAGTTGCTAAGGCCATTTGGGCCAAGGCAAAATTTTTGTCCAGCCCTACAGTGGGAACAGCGAGAGGCCTCATGGTTCTATGGGATCCAATGAGTGTTGAGGGCAGCTTGATGTCAACCTCCAATAGGATTATCAATGTGTTGTTCCATTCCAAAACAACTAATTTTTCTTGGATTCTATCCAATGTTTATGCTTCGAATTCTGCCACGGAGAGAGCAGAAATGTGGAAAGCTATTTCTCAGATGAGGGAGAATTTTAGTAATTTTCCTTGGGTCTTAGGGGGAGACTTCAACTATCCCCTTCATCCATCTAAAAAAAAGGAGGGTCCGACCATTCCAGCCGCAGCTTGGAGGACTTCAGAGATTTTGTCTCTAATAACAGCCTGCTTGACATCGAACTCAAAGGGGCATCCTTCACATGGAGCAACAGAAGGATTGGGAGCATCCTGATTCAAGTCAAGCTCAAAAAATTTTTCATTTCCCAAGAAGCTATTCCCATCCTTGGTGGTGCAACTCTCTCGACCCTACCAAGGATTGGGTCTGACCACAACCCTATTTTTTTGGAGGTGAACGACGGGCCTATTTTTAAGACCCCCTTCAGATTTGAATCCATGTGGACTTCTCATAAAGACTTCAAAGGATTGGTTTCAACGTGGTGGCAACAGAAGGTGGGAGGAAACGCTCCTAAGAGAGTGGCTTTAAAACTCAAAATGGTCAAAGAGAAGCTGAAAATATGGAATAAAGAGGTTTTTGGCAACATTTTTGAGTCCAAAAGGTCCATCTCGGAGAACCTGAAAGTTTTGGAGGAGAGGATGGAGCTCGAAGGTTACATCGAGGGTCTCAGGGAGGAAGAGTGGAGCCTTTTGGTGGATTACCATTCTATTCTTGCAAGGGAGGAAACCTTCTGGCGCCAGAAATCTAGAGACCTTTGGTTGAAGAATGGAGACTCCAACACGAGGTTTTTCCATGCGTCTACCATGAGGCACAGAGGGGCCAACAAGATCAGAGAAGTGTCTTGCAAGGATGGGCGTGTAACCAGGGAGATAGAGGAAATCAAGAGCGAAGCGGTTGACTTTTTCCAGGACTTGCTTGGCACTCCTCCCGACAGCAACATTCATGTGCAGAAATCTTTGCTTGCCAACTTTCCGACTAAAGTCCCCCACGAGGTAAGCATCAAGCTTTTGGAACCTTTTTCCTCATCCGAGATTAAAGAAGCTTTGTTTTCCATGCAACCAGATAAGGCCCCTAGCCCCGACGGTTTTCCCCCCATTTTTTTCAAGTCATGTGGGATGTTGTGGGTCCGGATGTGTGCGAAGCTATTCGGGATATTCAAGCTTCCAGATCCATTCACCCGAAACTCAATTCCACCTTTCTTGCTCTCATTCCTAAGTCTCCCGTCTACAAAATTTTCTCTGACTACCGGCCCATCAGCCTGTGCAATGTTTTTTACAAGATCCTCACCAAGTCTATAGCCAATAGACTGAAACCCGTTCTCCCTCTCCTGGTTGATCCTTGTTAGGGAAGCACTGTTAAAGGCAGAAACATTCTTGATGGTGTCATCACTGTCCATGAAACTCTTCACTCTGCTTATCGCTCCAAGAATGTTGCTCTTTTTCTTAAGCTAGACATGAACAAAGCCTTTGACCGGGTTGATAGAAGGTTCTTGTGTGCAGTCCTCCTCAAGTTCGGCTTTCATCCTCACTGGATTGACCTTGTCTATAGCTGTATATCCACTCCCTTTTTTTTTGTCCTGGTCAACGGGTCCCCAGATGGGTATTTCCAAAGCGCCAGAGGCCTCAGACAAGGTGACCCTTTGTCTCCCATCCTCTTCATCCTTCTGGCGGAGGTTCTGAGCTGGTCCATGAAAGAAGCTCTTCGTCAGAACAAGATTTTTGGCATTCTGTCGACTTCTAGAGTTGAACCTGTCACTCATCAACAATTTGTGGATGACACCCTCATCTCCACTAGGGCGTCTATTGCCCAGGCCAAATCCCTCAAGCGGATCCTTTCCTATTACGAGCAAGCTTTCGGGCAAAAGGTCAATTACATCAAGAGCAAAATCTACTTTATTAACACTCCCTTGCGTAGGCAACTCCGGATTGCCAAAATTTTAGAATGCACCATTGACTCCCTGCCTACGTCTTATCTGGGGTTGCCCCTGTCTTGCAATGGTCGTGCCAATGGAGGTATGTGGAACATGATCCTGGAACGCCTTCACAAGAAACTCGACACTTGGAAGGGCAAACTCCTGTCGCAAGCTGGGAAAGCCACCCTTACCAAAGCTTGTCTTCATGGGATCCCAACCTACTTTATGTCGGTCTTCATGCTTCCAATTTTTGTCCACTCCAAAATCGAGAAGATTCAAAGGACATTTTTGTGGTCTAGTAATGAAGAGAAATCTAGAATCCCTCTTGTTGCCTGGGACAAGGTTTGCTCGTGGAAAGACCAAGGCGGCTTGGGGATGAGAAGATCAAGACTTATGAACTCAGCTCTGATCACGAAGCATGCTTGGAGGATCCTAACTAGTGACCCGATGGAGTGGGTTAAGCTGGTCAAAAGGAAGTATCTTGGCTCCAATTCCTTTTTTGATGCTGAGACCACCCCCGTAGCGTCGGCTTTTTGGAAATCTGTGCTCCAAACCCATCATTTGATCAGCTTGGGAGCCCGCTGGATTTTGGGTGATGGCAACCTCATCCTCTTTTGAAAGGACATGTGGGCGTCTGAAGAAGCCCTTAGCTTGAGGGCGGACCTTGCTGGGCTGAGAAGGCAAACTGACCCAAACTCCCTACTCAGGGTGGTGGATTTCATAGACCGGAGCACCCGTTTCCCTCGGTGGAAACTTCCAGTCGTGGAAGGGTTTAATAATGAGATTACCTTTCTGACAAACATCCTCCAATCGGTTTTAATTCCATCTGTTAGGAGGACTGACAGAATCATCTGGAGTGGTACGGAGGATGGTCTTTTCTTTGTTAGATCAGCCTATGAGTTTCTTACCAGCGAGACTGCCTTGGATTATCAATGGAAAACTGTCTGGAGGAAAGGGGTCATCCCTAAAGTGAACTTCTTTGCATGGATTGCTTTTCACAACAAAGCCTTAACCATTGACAACCTTCACAAGAGGGGTTTTGCCTTCCCCAATAGGTGTTACATGTGTTTAGCAGAGTGCGAGACGAGGGACCATTTATTCCTGCACTGCCCCTTTTCCCACTCGGTCCTCAACATTGTCCTATCCTCCTTCCAAATCCTCTGGTGCTCTCCCCGCTCCCTCAGAGATGCTTTCCATCAATGGCCTAATCCTTTCAAGAATCCTAAACTCTGCTTCCTCCTTGAGGCCTCCTTCCACCACTCCATTTGGCAAATTTGGTTAGAGAGGAATGCCAGAGTCTTTGGTAGAGCCCCAAAAGTGCCTCCTTGTGTCGCTCAAAGGGCCTTATCCTATGCCATTGAGAACTCTAATGTTGTTCCCAGTCCCCGTCCCCACCTTTCGAGCGAAGAAGCAATTTTCAAAAGGATGAATCTTTGGCCGCTTCTGAAGCTGTTACAGGTCCCTGTCGAAGAAAGGTTATATGGACCAAGCCCCCCGTGGGGTGGATTAAATTAAATTTTGATAGAGCGGCAAAGGGTAATCCTAGGCCTGCTGGTTCAGGAGGTGTTGTTAGAGATCATGATGGGAATCTTGTGGTGGCCTACTATGAAGAGTTGGGCTCCTAGATGAATCACTATGTCGAAGCCCGAGGTGCTCTGAAAGGAATCCAGATCCTCTCCGAAGATCCTCGGCCTCTAATTATTGAAGGAGATTCGCTCAACATTGTGAATTACCTCCTAGGCACCAAAGATCCATCCTGGAGGGTCTTCAACATCGTCCTTGAGGCAAGAACACTTCTTTCCCAATGTGGCAGGTGGAAAGCAAGTCATATCCTTAGAGAAGGCAATCGTGTGGCTGACCACATGGCCAACAAAGGGCTCACGACCATGTGTTCGATCGTGTGGCGGTCTCGCTTCCCATCCGAGGTGGAAATATTGGCCAGAGCGGATATCCCTTCATGAGGTGTCCCCCGCGCAGATTTCGAAAGGTCCTTCCCGATGAGTATCGGGTTAGGGTGGCAGATCTGAGAGTGATAGGGAGATTCCTCCTGGTAAATCCCTTCTGGACCTGGCTTCAACCATTCTCACTACCGTCAATTCCATGATTAAAATTCTGAAGCAGGACCAGAAGCGTCAGAATTCGAAGGATCAGGAGGATCAGGATTAGCAGTTTCTGGTGTTTGGCTGTTTTGCTTTCGCTCTCCATGTTCCAGTTTCTTCGGCTTTTACTTGTTGTTTTCCCGGTTATTTTTCGTTTCGTTATATGGTTTATCAGGCTTAAATGCCCTTTTTGTAGCCTCAAGGCATTTAGTCTAGGGTCTGCTTTTCTTGCAATTAGACTTATATTTCCAGCCAGGAGGCATGATACATCATTAGAAGTTTGGCTAATTTTGTACATAAGGTTTTGGGATCCTCTATAAAAACCCACTGTTATTCTATTAAAATAATTACCAAAAAAAAGTAATAACCTATGGTATATCTTTCAAAAGGATAAAGCAATATTTCTTGATGATAAAGCTCAACACAAAAAGGCAAAATAGGATCTAGGTTTGTTTTCATTATTGATTGAACTAGAGTTGCTTTTCAATATCAAATAAGAGAGTGACCCTATCAAGGTATGGCCATAGTTGCTTGAACCTTTAGTAAAGATTAATACTACTAAAGTGATTTGTTTGTAATTAGACCTTTCTTCTCTTAAGCTAGTCAATTTTGATAGCATTGAAGGCTATATGGGAAGATTCAAGGCTTTGAGGGTAAATATTTCATATTTGGAGGCAAAAAATATTATGCATAATGCATTAATATTGGCATGCCTAATATCCCCCCCTCCTTTTAGATATTGAACCTAACAGTTCTTGTGATTCCTATGCTCTTGGAATTCCAAACGAATCTTCCTCTTGATAATATTTTATCTATTCTCATTCACTTTTAGGTTACGTTGCAAAATTATGGCAAAATTATGGTGGTGGAACTCGTCATATGTAGGATCATGTAAGGGAATTCCAATCTAAGGAGATTAAGGCCCAAGGTCCCATGGGCAAGGATAAGTCTTCAAAGAAAATGAAGATCATTTACAAATATTATAAAATGGAGGAACATCCTATGAAGAATTTTTGTAGAAGCTACAAAATATTGAAGCTAAGTTCTTGAATCTATTGAAGCAATATGGATGTATTTTAGATGATGATAGAGATTTGGATGAGTATATCTCAACTAAAAAGGCCCACTATATTCTCCATTATGGGGGGAAGATATTATTGTCACAATATCTTCTCTCCTTGGCCCCTTAATTCATATTATGGGGGGTGTTCAATATGTAATCTAATTCATGGACAAGATCTGATATTATGCAATGTATTAGATAGGCCTACGGGTATCTCATTATGCAATATATTTAATATCTTTTAATATTTTATTATGTAAGCCCAATGAGACATGGTTAACCTTGTTATGGTTAAACATTATTTAATTATTATAATTAACTTGAATCCCACTTGTTATATCGATTTAGGTTAAGCTTTATGATGTAATTGTAGGTTTTGGTATTGCTATAAATACCCTCCTCACACTCTTCATTTTCTTATTAGAGCGTTGTGAGATATAATATATGGATAGTGATTATTTATTGTGCCTATGGATGCCCATTATATCTATCTCTTTATTTTGTTATTTTACACTTTTTCTATAAGATTTAAGTTGATGATTTGCTTCCATTCATTTTTAGAAAATATCATGAATTCCAACAATAGTGGTATTACAACTTGGCAATTATGCTTGTATTGCTTGGCAAGATTGAAACTTGGTTTTCCTCCTTGGATATGAGGAGTCTAACTAGTTAAGCACATGTCATTTGATGCAAATAGTCTTTACTTATTTTTACCATTGATATTATTCAAAATTACATGATGACTACTAGCATTATTATAGATATGTTCATTTTTGGTGGTTGGACTATAATTGAAGGAAAGTTCTATAACAGGTATTCTATGATTATTACACCAATACTTCCTACATATTTAGCATATCATGATACAAATAATTAAGTATTAATTAAGTGAAAGACCCTTTTGTTGGGTCATTCTTGATGGAGCCAACAAATTTAAGTCTAGAAGTATTTTTTAAAGGATCACTTAGATAATAGTGAACATCAATGGTGCGTATCCTCTATATGGTGTCAATTCTATTTCTTACTTGGACTTAAGTATATTTTTTGTAACACTTATAAAAATTACAATTTATTTTTTAATGGATTTAATGGGATTGAAACAATTTCACTTATATTTTATCAATTAAACAAACCATCATATGATATTACAAAAAATAATATTATTATGAATAAACTAATTATAGGTTTGTTCATCACAATGCAAGGATTTGAATTTGGGTTGCACTCACACAATTGCATCTTATTTGTTGTTGTTTCACAATGTTTTAAACCTTGTAAGATCCAATATTGGATTGAAACCTTATTTTATAAGGTGAAAGTTGTTACTTCACACCTCTTATTCCAAACCCATTAGACATAAAAATTACAACTTATTATTTTACCTTTTTATTTTTTGTTTAAATATCAATATACCATGCATATTTACATTTTTTTTAAATTTTGTTTTGTATGTTTCTATCTATATTATATTTTAATAGTTTATATATTATATTACAATATCAATAATTAATATATATATATATATAGAGTAAATACTTTGTATACATATACATATCCGTCGTGGGGTTGAACCCGGGTCACATCATCGATAATGCAAGTGGTGTCCTTGCCGGTAGACCACAACACACGGATAATAATAGATATATATTAAAATAATTTACCTCTAGATTATAGTTTTTCTTAGTTAAATCATATATTCTATATCATTATCCTTTTCTATTTATTAAAAAAAAACTATATATGGATTATATTAGGGCCCACTACCTTCAAAATAACAAAAAAATACATTTATCGTCAGGTAAATTATACCATATTTAGATTGTTTTTCTATCAAAAAATATTTATCTTCCTCAAATTTCTATGTTTCCACTCAACTTCTTGATATCATTTTCATTAACAAAGGATCTCCTTCAATGTGTTATTTGTAAAAAATTGAATTTCACCAAGACAAAGATCAATATCACGATTAGCTAAATTATTTATGTTTTGTTTATCTCTATAGATTTGCTAACATTTCCAAGACACTATCTCCAACAATAATTGATGGATATGAAAAATAATATTATTTTTTATCCAATCCCCACATCCATTTTTCTAGATAACATTGATAGCATATTGTGAATCTCCATCAATTGAAATATATTCATCCATATTTATTGCCAATATTTATCCCTATAAGTGGTGCCCTAGTCTTTGAATAGTTATTAGTTGAATTTCCCAATAATTATGAGTAAGTGAGGCAAATTTACCTTCATTTATCCAAAAACATATCATGTCTACCAACTTTCCTTCAATTTTGTTAGAAAAAACCATTATAATTAATTTTAATAAAGCTAATTTTTGGATATTTTTATTTTATCATAGATTGCATAAATAATTTGTGTTAAGTATAGGAGACAACCATTGCATATATATTCAATTCATGTAGCTAAGAGGCTAGCACCTCCTTTTTCCCACACTTGATACTTCCCATGATGGGCACCTATTGGTCACGAATCTGCTTAAGGACAAAGTATTATCACTTGTGCGCCCTAGACCCAACCAACATTGAAAGGTCAAGGGAAAGAGAAAATTCCTTCAGGTCAATCTCCAGAGAGGGTTGGCTCCCTTACTAATCTAATTCGGTTTAAAGCTTAGGGTAACTGGAAAGAAATGAGAAATGACAAAAAGAAATGGAAATATGGTTGTAAGCCGAAAAAGTGCAATGGGGATAAACTAACAACAAAAAACCACATTCAAGTTCAAATTAGCATAAAATATAGAAGTAAGCACAAGAACCACTCACTATTTGCAGAGATAACATCCAAGACACATTTCAGTATTCATTCCCTTACCAGTAGTAATTAAATTTAGATGCAGAATTTAAAAGCAGCTAATAAGGAACATAAACTTAAGTAGAAATGACAAGTAAGAAGTGATCAACCACAAGACTACTCAAGGAACCAGAAGCCGAATATCTTTCTATTGATGCAGAAAACTTAAAGTATTTTTCTACAAAATGTCTATCCTCCCTTTACAATGAAAATTGATTAGTATTTATAGAGGATTGTGCCTCTTTCATTAAATGCATACAAAAACAAAATGTTGGCAAATCAAAGACCACCAAGAGTGATTTCCTCCTTGGTAAAAATGATACTCGAATCATAACATTCTTCAAAAAACAACGATCCCTCTTTCATGGAGTGTGCCTAGAAAATCAGCAAAAATGGACGGTGGAAAATTGCTCCAAAAGTTGGCACGTTGAAATCACAACAATAGCATATAAAAATCAGGAGCTATAACATTAAATTAAGGTTGATGCATTGTCACCTTGCGCCTTAGAAAATTAACTCCATTTTGACAAGAAGTGGAATCCATAGTTGGTGCCTTGGAAATGAACAAGAGCATTTAATACTGGCATCTCTTCAACTGGGATTCTAGAAATATCACTTTCGGTGCCCCAATAATTAAATTTCATCAATTTTTGGCCCTTCCCAAGAAAGATCTGCAGCAATGGTGCTTTGGAAAGGAACTTCACTAATGCATAAATTGATTTCGCCCTAAAATATCTTTAATTGCTAGAGGAGGGCAAAAATAATTAATTTTGCCTAAAAAGGGGGGTGAAAATGAATTTTACTCCAATCTGGAGTGAAATTGACTTTGACTTGTGAAAACATGCTTTATTTCCCCTTTTTTCCCCCAAACTTGCTCTTTTTTCCATTTTTGGGAATTTTCTATTTTCGAAAAATTTACATTTTTGGCAACTTTTTATTTTATGAAAGTTTTTATTTTTGGAAAATTTTTATTTTAGGAAAGTTTTTATTTTTAAAAATTTTCCATTTTTGAAAATTTTTTATTTTCGGGCTGAAATGCCTTTTTCAAAAATTTTCTTTTTTGCCCAAAAAAGGGGACGAAATTGACTTTGACTTTGAAATTGTATTTTCTTCCTCGAAATTGATTTTTCTGTGGTAAAACTTCCCGGAGCCATAATTTTTGATCCATTCACCCGATTGTCTATTGTAATATATTGTTGGAAAGCTTGAGAAAATATCTACAACAACAAAATATCTAAAGATCATTTTATCCAATTTTTCTTTCACCACTGGATGTACTTCATACTTGGATGAATTTAAAAATTTATTTTTAGTGTGGCAAAAATGCCAACACTTTTGGCGGCTCACGGGGTATTCAGCTCGTTTGGATGCAATCGATCCCAAGGCCTTTATCCATTAGGCAACATAGTCATAGCTACCAACTGCAACAAATTATTTACTACTTGTAGCAGCTTCTTCTTGCACTATCTGATATTATTCGATCACTTATTTGTATTTTTTACCCAACGCGAGGAACTTCGCCAAGATCAGATGATTTTATCTGCTTTAGGGTGCTCTAGAAAGACTTCAATATCTGACACCAATGGCTTCTGTAATCCAAAAATAAAATGGGAAAAAAGGAAATAGAGGTTGTTGAGGGTTTGGCTCAATGAAAGGAGTAAACACCTTTGGGGCCATAGTTACGCTCACCCTTGATGGGGTTGGCATACTTACAACGACAATGGGATTAACGGGGGTCGAAGATGAGGCAGATGGTAGTGGAATAGAAAACAGGTTAGGGTCATAGGCAAACAAACTAAAATATGGAGGAATAGAAGAAATGAGAACAGTGAAATGAGCATTGGTGACTAATGACTATGAAATGGGGAGAGGAAAAAAAGTGGTGGGTGTAGAAAATGAAAGAAAAGTGGAAGGAGGTACTATAGAATGAAGGGAAATGGTCACCAAATGCTCATGATCAAGGAAAAAGAAAATGGATACCTGTGGGCTCCGACACCATTTGAGCCAATGACGTGGGTGGTTGCAACATTAGATTTTTTTTTTTAAGACTTGATCACACCATTTAGTGCTCTGAGCACTTTATTTATCAGTCAATCTATTTACACTATTTACACAAAATTTTACGACATGATTGGCATGCCACCACCACAAACCTGGCTTTAGGTGCTTATCCAATGAATTTGCAGTGTCTAGACCAGATCTAATTGTACTTCAAGTGATCTTTGAAGTTTGGTTGTCCTCTTCCCAAAATTTGTCAGGTTATGAACAAGAAGCAATGTGGTAGGTTATCATGCATGTCAGTACTCATATTGTTAATGAATAATACAACAAATAGATTAGCCACATGGAAGCCTTCTTTGAGTACCAGTTGTGGTGATGGTTGGCCCTAATATCGCCACTCTTGGGAGTCAACTGGCTTTCGTATCTTGGGTACGTGCTCCTCTGACTCCTTGATGTGATAGCAGGATCTTTCTGGTGATAGCCCTACTATCAAGATCTCCTTAGGACCAGTCTCCTGATAAGGCATACTTATTGGGTCTCGATCGAGTACTTGAATGCTATCCTCGGAGATACAAAAATAGTGTAAAATTATGCCTTCTTTGCTCTTAGAATTAGCCTCTTGAACCTATTCCTCTTGTTGGTCTAGCTCCTAATAGAAGCAACTATATTTTTCATTGCTAGAGTAGTATTTGCATACTCCCTTTGTTGGCCTTGGATGAGATCTACCTCATGTGCTCCACATAGCTACTTTTCAAGTATCTGCACAGTTTGAGGAATCTTCCATTGTGAATACTATGTAAGACATATGGGAGCAACAACTACTGGAAAGAGTGATGGAAATACATTTTCTCTCTACTGTATTTTTTTCGATTGGAGCATGAGTTGTTTTGCTTGTACTGCTTCTTGAAATATTTGAGGGAATCTTTGTTCTCCATATTACAGTAGGAGGAGGCTTATGTCCGGGTGGAAAGCCCGAATATAGTAGAGGTGGGTCTGGATGGGTGTCGATTGGATCTTCTCTGGAATTCTCCTCCAACTCCTCTAAAATCAGATATTGAAGTTTGCAATGTTCTCTAGAGGTGCTCTCGTGATGGTAGAGAGGTGCATCAAGAGTTGAAAGGGATCCTAAGAGCCATCAAATGGGTTAACTAGTGCTCCTGCCAAGTCTTCCCATGAGAAAATGCTCTTGCGTCCAAGCATTTTGTACCACTGCAGCGCCCTTCATTCTAGAGACAGAACCAAAAGTCTTATCATGACATATTCATGGGTTATGCCATGGAGGGTCGCTAGAGAAGCAACATCTTCAAGGTGCTCTCGAGCCATTCCCTCAGTGCCAATATATTTTATCTAGGTCTTTAGGGTATTTTAGGAATCTCATGCTAACTTTGGATATTTAGAGGGCTAGGATCATCCCAGCTGGGATAGCATACCTATGCCATTATAGTAGTGGTCCTCAGAGATCATGGTCTTTACCGTTGAGTCAGAGTTGTCAAGTGAACATTATTTTCTTCACTTGTGAGGTCAAGGCTACTCATCAAATCTTGATTCCTTCGGAGTGTCTTCTTTCAGCACAAAATGCGTCCACGATCAAGAGATTTGGATCTTCAAATCAATGGAGTCACCAGGTGATTTTACCAAATGAAGGTAAGCCAGAGATTCACCAAACTCAGGCTCCCTTAAAATACAGGGACTATCGATATAGAAATCATGTGTCCCACCGAGCGTGCCAAAAACTGTTGGTCACAAATCTACCTAAGTATAAATTATTATCACTTGTGCACCCTAGACCCAACCAACATTGAAATATTGAGGGAAAGAGAAAATTCCTTTGGGTCGATCTCTAGAGAGGGTTGGCTCCCTTACTAATCTAATTTAGTTTAAAGCTTAAGGTAATAGGAAAGAAATGAGAAATGACAAAAAGAAATGGAAATATGGTTGTAAGTCAAAAAATTGTAGTGGGGATAAACTAACAGTAAGAAACCACATTCAAGTTTGAATTAGCATAAAATAGAAAAGTAAGCACAGGAACCACTCACAGTTTGCAAAGATAACATCCAAGACACATTTCATTATTCATTCCCTTACCAACAGTAATTAAATTTAGATGCAAAATTTAAAAGCAGCTAATAAGTAACATAAAAACAAGCAGAAATGACAAGCAAGAAGTGATCAACCACAAGACTACTCAAGGAACCATAAGCCGAATATCTTTCTATTGATGCAGAAAACTTAAAGTATTTTTTTGCAGAATGTCTATCCTCCCTTTACAATGAAAATTGATTAGTATTTATAGAGGATTGCGCCTCTTTCATTAAATACATACAAAAAAAACTGCTGACAAATCAAAGACCACCAAGAGTGATTTCCTCCTTGGTAACAGCGATACTCGGATCATAATATTTTTCAAGAAACAACGATCCCTCTTTCATGGAGTGCACCTGGAAAATCAACAAAAATGGATGGTGGAAAATTGCTCCAAAAGTTGGCACGTTGAAATCATAATAATAACATATAAAAATCAGGAGCTTTAGCATTAAATTTTGGTTGATGCGTTGTCACCTTGCACCTTAGAAAATTAACTCCATTTTGACAAGAAGTGGAATCCATAGTTGGTGCCTTGGAAATGAATAAGAGCATTTAATACTGGCATCTCTTCAACCGGGATTCTGGAAATATCACTTTTGGTGCCCCAATAATTAAATTTCATCAATTTCTGACCCTTCCCAAGAAATATTTGCAGCAATGGCGCTTTGGAAAGGAACTTCACTGAGGTAGAAATTGATTTCGCCTGAAAATATCTTTAATTGCCAAGGAGGGCAAAAATAATTAATTTCGCCTAAAAAGGGGGGTGAAAATGAATTTCGCTCCAATCTGGGGTGAAATTGACTTTGAATTGTGAAAACGTGCTTTCTTTCCCCTTTTTTTCTCCAAACTTGCTCTTTTTTTCCATTTTCGAAAAATTTCTATTTTAGGAAAAATTTTATTTTTTGAAAATTTCCATTTTAGGAAAGTTTCTATTTTCGAAAAGTTTTATTTTTAAAAAATTCCATTTTTGGAAAGTTTCCATTTTCGGGGCGAAATGCCCTTTTCGGAAATTTTCTCTTTTTGCCCAAAAAAGGGGGCGAAATTGACTTTGACTTTGAAATTGCATTTTCTTCCCCGAAATTGATTTTCTATGGTAAAACTTCCCGGAGCCATAACTTTTGATTCGTTCACCCGATTGTCTATTGTAATATATCGTTGGAAATATTGAGAAAATATCTACAATAACAAAACATTTAAAGATCATTTCATCCAATTTTTCTTTCACCGTTGGATGTACTTCATACTTGGACGAATTTAAAATTTTATTTTTAGTATGCCAAAAATGCCAACACCATACTTATAAACATTTTTCAAGAGAGACAATACCAAAATTCCAAATTTGGGCATGATTATGAGATTTGCTTTAAAAAACTATGTTATTCCTTTCAATCCATATATTACAACAAATAATAGCATGATTGTTCGTCCATATAATGCATAATGCTTTGCTTTAAAATAATTAATTCAAACATTTTTTAACTATTTCCATATTGATGGAGATACCTAAAATATTTTCATATTTTTAAAATAAATATTCCCAAATGGTATAATCAAAGGGGAAATGGAGAATATTATGTCAAAGTCCTAATCCTTAGGTTATTCATGCTTGATGAGGATCAGTAAGTTGCTCCCTGTGAGCTCTGCTAGGGTTTGATGAGGAAAGTTGCTTTGTTGGAATTTTTTTGAGACCTATCTGGTGGGCTCTACGAGGATGGCAGCAGTTTCTGGAGGAGGTATGAACAACTAGAGGAATGTAGTGATGGCATCAAGTATGTCACAGAGCGTGCATGCTAGGGCTGGTATTTCTTTTAAAAATGATTGGAAGGAACAGGATTTCCCATTGCATGCCAGGAATCGCTTGTTAAAGAACAATGGATGTTTGGAATGATGTGAAGCCAGGTCAGTTCTAGTGGTTCAACCAAATTCGATGGCAGAAGATGTGGAGTATTTAACCAAACATGCGCTTATTGGTAAATTTATGGGCATCCGAATTTCTCTTCCCTTTGTGGAGGCTTGGGTTAGGAAGACTTGGAACCCTGAAGGTGATGTGGAGGTGATGTTGAGTGCAAACAACTATTTTATGGTGGTTTTTTCTTGTCTTGCGGATCGTAACAAAGCATTTGAAGGAGGTCCCTATTTTTGTAACCAAGCGAAACTCTTTCTTAAACCCTGGCATGTGGGTTTCAACCCATCAGAGGAGCGATCGTCACGGGTTTTGATGTGGGTTCGGCTTCCGTGGCTCCCATTGGAATTTTGGAGAAATGATATCTTGCATATGATTGCCCTTCTACTTGGGAAGCCGGTTGGGCCGTCACGACAGACACTGGATAAAAAGGTAATATCCATTGCCCGTATCCGTGTTGAAATTGATTTAAACAATCCTATTCAGATTCTATTGAAATACAGTTCGGATCAACCAAATGGGTTCAAAAACTTGACTATGAAGCTCTTCCATTTCGTTGCCGGATTTGCCATGAATATGGCCACTTACAAAGAAAATGCCCTAAGTTTGTCCTGCCTGTGGCTTCAAATCCTGGGCCCTCTCGAGCTATACAAAATATGGATAAAGGAAAAGCCCCAATAAAGGAGGGGGATCAAGATAAGGAAGGCTTTGTTATGGTAAAACCTCGAAACAAAGGAAGAAAGGCAAAAAGAGACATTAAGGATAACCAGCCAGATGCTCAGCTCAACCGTTTTAAAATTCTAGAGAATCTTGATCAATGCGTGGAGATACCGAAACATCGCTACCGTTATAGATATAACAGAACCAAATCAGTTGTCTCTTCATGAGGTGGAACCAAGGGAACCAGATATAGGGGGTTTAAATGAAGAACAGAGGGCTTTGGTTTCGAGTATAGGTGATATGGGTGGCCCTAGCCCTGGAAGTGAAGTTATCTTAGAAAATGGCATAGATTTAGATATGCCCTCTCCTACCCAAGCACTGATGCAGTCATCCATGGACTGTAAAACTCCTACGGTGTTGGGATTGTAGCATAAAATAATTAAAAAAAATGCTTCAGATAAGAATATGAAGGTGGGTCGGAAGAAAGACCAGGATAAAATTAAGTTAATGGGGGAGACTTTGGTAGAGTCAGGTTTGGTGAAAACATTGGACTCCCATTTTTATAACCCCCAAAAATGATTATACTTTCATGGAATGTAAGGGGGTTGAACAGCATCCCCAGACAAAAAGTTGTTCGTGATTTGATTCATGTTCATTCTCCGGATGTGGTTTTTATTCAGGAGACTAAATTAGCTATTGATAGTTTGTTCAATATTGCTCCCAAGTTGTGGAGAAAGTGGCAATGTCAGTGTATTGGTGCATGTGGATATGCTAGCGGCCTTGCTTGTTTATGGGATCCAGTTAAGATCTCTCCTCTTACCTGGATTTCCAGCAGGTGCTCTATTTTGATGATCGGGCATGATAATGAATCTGGTAAGACCATCCTACTTACAAATGTGTATGCTCCTATTGATTACAATGGTAAAGTAAATTTATGGGAGCACATTGGCTGTGTGAGAAGTCAGGCTCCCCTGTACCCATGGATTTTGGTTGGAGACTTCAATTCTATCACTTGTCTAGAGGAAAACGTGGTGGGATTGATCGTCTTGAGCCTTTTTCTTCTGTCTTCAATGCTCATATCCGGGCCTTGAACTTGGTTGACATCAAGCCGGATAATGGGATATTTACCTGGCATAATAGAATATGTGGGGAATATTCCATTTCAGAGAGACTGGATAGGTTTTTGATCTCTAGTTTTTGGATTGGCAATAATAGAAGCGCTAGTTCTGTGATTCTGGAGGGTAGAGGATCTGATCATTGGCCTATCAAACTCTCTGCTCTAGAGTTAGGGCTAAAAAAGAATCCCTCATTTAAGTTTCAACGTATGTGGCTGCGAGATCCTAAGCTTCATGATTTCATGCAAGGCTGGTGGACTAATGGCAAACCTCCTCATGGCACCGCTATGTACTCCTTTATGAAGCGGCTTCAATTTGTTAAGCATAAATTGAAGAGATGGAATAGACTAAATTTTGGGAACATTTCCTTGGCTAAGTTGGCAGCTCTTAGGAGGGTGGAAGAAGCCTCAAGGAAGATTAGAGATCAGGGACTCACAGAGGAGCTTCTTGTTGAGGAATCTGAGGTTGTAAAAGACCTTGCTGAATGGGAACTGAGGGAAGAAATTTTTTGGAAACAAAAAGCTCGAGTAGATTGGCTTCAGGAAGGGGATAGGAACACAGCGTTCTTTTATAACTCTATTAAGGCTCGTCGTAATGGTAACCTGATTACCTCTCTTGTTAATTCTCAGGGTGCCATGCTTTCTTATTTCAGGGATATTTCAGAAGAGACTAAGAGGTATTTTTCCTCTCTCTTCAAGGAGGATGCCCTCTCAGATGATGAGGAAGAAAAACTTATTCTAAACTGTATTCCCTCGATTGTTTCTAGAGAGATGAATGAGCACTTGATGGATCCAATTTCCCTTGAGAAGCTGAAAAGTGTTGTATTCAAGATGAAAAAGGGGAAAGCCCCGGGTCTGGATGGATTCCCGATTGAGTTTTATCAAGAGTTTTGGGAGTTAATCAAGTTTGACCTTTTGGAAGTGTTTCGTGAGTCCCAAAAGAACAAACAGATGCTAAGGGCCCTAAATGCTACCTTTGTGGTGCTTATTCCCAAGAAAGAGGGAGCGAATTCCTTGGATATGTTCAGGCCTATTGCTCTCTATAATGTTGTATATAAGATCATCACAAAAATTATTGCTGAGAGGCTAAAGATATGGTTGAGCAAAATCATCTTTGAGGAGCAAGGTGGGTTTGTTGTTGGCCGACAAATCATGGATGGGGTTGTTATTGCTACAGAAGCTATTCACTCAATGGAAACTTCTAAGGAGAAAACTATGTTCATTAAGTTGGACATGGCAAAAGCCTATGACAGAGTTAGATGGTCCTTTCTTCAAAAATTTCTTGCTGCTTTTGGCTTTGAGGAGGAATGGATTAGATGGGTGATGAGCTGTATTTCTTCTTCCTCATTCTCTGTTCTTGTTAATAACGAGACAACGGAGCTGTTTGAGGCCTCAAGGGGATTGAGGCAAGGAGATCCTCTATCTCCTTATTTGTTTATCATTATGGTAGAAGGGTTGGGCAGATTACTCAAGTCTCAGGTCGGGCATGGTCTCATTCGAGGGTGGAAGTGGGATAACAGTTTGCCACCTCTTTACCACCTTCAATTTGTTGATGATACTGCTTTGTTGGGAGTTGCCACTATCAAGGAAGCTGGAAACATTAGACAGTCTCTTGACATATATCTTGGTGCTTCTGGACAGGTGATTAATGAGGACAAGTCCTTTATTTTCTTCTTCAATACCCCCCCTCTTATTCAAGCTAGGATTGCTCGCATTCTAAGATTCCAGGTCGGGACTCCCCCCTTCATTTATCTTGGGATCCCAATTTCATCTCATCCTCTACCTAGATCTTCTTGGAAGTCTATACTTGATAAGTTTAGAAGGAAGGTAAATCACTGGACTGTTATATGGCTATCCTCTACAGGTAGAGTATTGCTTTTAAAATTTGTTATTCAAGCTTTACCCATTTATAGAAGTTTTGTGCAAACAGCTCCTTCTCGTTTCATCAAGGACATGGATGCTCTATCAAGATAGTTTTTGTGGTCTGGCAAACTTGATCAATCTAAATGGAGTTTGGTTAGATGGGATTCCATTTGTAGGCCAGTTCAAGAGGGAGGCCTTGGGTTGCGACAGGAAACTCTTTCTGGGCAGGCTTTGGCTACGAAACTTTATTGGAGATGGTACCTCTCAAGATCAGATTTGGGCTAAAATATTATCTTATAAATACTTGAGAGGTATTTCTGAGGTAGATATCCCTAGAGCCAGTTTGGTTGGGAAAGGTTCTGTTATCTGGGACACTCTGAAAAGAGGAGCTAATTTAATTAAGCAGGGTTTGTTCTAGATTTGCAATCGGGGATCAGATGTTATTTTTTGGGAGGATTCTTGGGATGGCCATCCTCCTATCTTGACTCAATATCCCAGGTTACATTCCCTAAGCATTTTTTTCTTGGAAGCAGGCTGGTCTCATGTGGAGGACTTTAAAAAAATCTAGTATTTTGGAAATATGGAGATGTACAAATGGAAATATCCGTAGGAATGGCCCCAGGGGGGATTGGCCAAGGATAGAGAGGTGCTTGCTCTAATTCTTGCGGGGAGGTACTGTTCTTCATTGAGGGATAAAGACATTCTGGCTTGGAACCCTAATCCCAAGGGAACCTACTCTATAGCCTATGGTTATCAAGTTCTTGATAAGCAAAAATTTGGGAGTCTCCCTGTCACATGGTGGAAAAAGGTGTGGAATAGATTTGCTTGGCCGAAATGTAACTTTTTTCTCTGGCTGGTAGCTTGTAATAAATGCCTCACCTAGGATAACTTGAGTAAGAGGGGATTTCAAGGTCCCTCTTTATGTGTCCTTTGTGGTAAGAATGAGGATGACTCTTCTCATTTATTTTTCCAATGCTCCCTTGCCAGAGACATTTGGCACTGTTGGTGGAGTGCCTGGAACCATCCTTGTTTTCATGTACTCTCCCTAGTGGAGTTTTGGAGTAGTCTGGGCAGACCTCCAGCCAAGGCCCCCTTCCTCCAAGTGGCTTGGAATTTGGGACCTTCTTGCATCATCTGGTAGATTTGGCTCGAACGAAACCGATGCATTTTTGAGGGAAGTCATTTGGTTGTTCAACAGATCTGGCAAAGGATCCTGTGTATGGTTCAAGAAACTATCCATAGTAAATGTGATGTGGACCCTCATTTGGACTCTAGGGAGGAGAAGGTACAACAGGCCCTTGGTTTGTTTGGGGTTGGTGTGAATTCTTCTAGCCCTAGTAGGATTCCTCGACTTAGCAAGAAGGTTAGGAGAGAGGGTAGATGGAGACTGCCCCCTAGAGGAGTTTTAAAAATTAATATCGATGGGTCGTCCAGGGGCAATCCTGGACATGCTGTAATTGGTGGTGTTGGGAGATATTCTGCTGGCGTGGTCAGTTTTTTCTTGTCCATTTATAAATGTGTTCACTCCAACAATCTTATGGAAGCTCTGGCGATACTTGAGGCCTTGCAAAGGGGGTTTTCTCTTGGCTGGCGCAGGATTCTTTGCGAGTCTGACTCTCAAATTTTGGTTAATCTTTTAAACAGCAAAAGAGTGGAGGATGTTAATTGGTAGTTGGCCTCTGTGACCATTCAGATTCTCAGAATGAGTGAAGAGTTTGAATTTATATCCTTTGTGCACATTCCAAGGGAATGGAATGGGGTTGCTGATTACCTGGCCAAAAGGGCTTCTGAGCTATTGGATACTCAGAGTATTGATAACTGGGAGAGTCTCCCGTCTAGGGATTCTCAACACCTACGGGAGTTGATCCATAAGGATGTTCAGACTTAATGTGGTTTGTTTTTTTTTTGGTTTTCTTTGGGATTTGACCTTGTCTGGTGATTTAGCCTGTCTTGTTGCTTATTTGAGTCCTGGGTGGGGGCTCAGCTGTACTTTGTAATCCAGACTTTTTATCAATAAATTTTTACCCCTTTATTTAAAAAAAAAAAGGGGCAATGGAGAATTCAATGATATGGTATTTCGAGATCCTTCTTACACAAGACATGTCTAAAAGGTCCATGATGTTCTCTACTTTTCAAATTCGCATTCATAAGAATTTTGCTTCCAACTACTAACCAATGGAATTCTAAGGCCTTAGGGAGGGCCTCAAGTGACCAAAATTCTTCCAAGGGAAATCATTGGTGGTAGGAAACATTGATTGCTTTGAAGCCTTATATTCCAACTCGATCGCGTATCTACCATGTTTTGATAGATTTCAAACATCTCATCCTTCCACATAAAAGTAGGTAAATAGAACTCTTGAAGTATATTTTGAAGCTTATTTTCTATTTCCTCTCACTCAACTAGGTTGCTATTAGAATTCCATGATTCATATTGTTGCTCATGTTAATATATTTTTTTATATTTGAACCTTTATGAGCTAAATAGGCCTAAGCAAGTGGTTGTTATTATGAATTAGAAATAATAAGATAAGGCTTCAACCACATAATATATTTTTTTATCAATTTAAAACTCTCTGCTATGAAGTTCCATGTTGTCAAAGCCATAGGTAGGGTTCATTTACTTCATAATTTTATTTCATTGTCAAAATCTTATATACCTTTGAAGTGATATTTTTACCCAACTCTTTCCTTGATATTTGAATAATCTCTAACCAAGTTTTCCTCTAATGTCATACTTATAAGTTTGCAATTTCACAAGCCTAACCTTCTAATCTCCTCTCGTTTGTAAACCTTATCCAACATACAAAGAGGAAATCTAAATTTTTGCTCACATCTTTTCCAAAAAAATATCTTCGAATTTTATAAAATTCAAATGTATACATGCTAGCAATCTTGAAAGGGTGTGTCTATATATATATATATATATAATGAGTTGTAGCCTTCCATACAAGGCAACAAACTTACCTTTCCAACTTGCCAAACATGATTTCATCTTATCAAAAAACGAGTCCCAAACCTCTTTTTCCTTTCCTTTATCAGACAAAGGAATTATGTTGATCATAATTTAACAACTTTAAACCTTAAAATATCTACAATAATCCATTGTAAATATAAGGTAATATTAATGAAAAATATACTAGATTTTATAGTATTAACCAATTGTCTAGTATCTCTCATACTATAATAGCATTAATTTAAAGTTCATCATCTCACTAGTTAAGGGATGACCCAAAAATAAAAGTATCACCAACAAATTAAAGATGATACTTGAAGGGATCAATTATTGCAACATGAATACGTTTGATTTTACCTTTGAAAAATATCTCTCTAATACCCCAACAAGAATAATAAAAATATGAGGTAGTGGGTCACTTTGGTAGAGTTCGCAGGATGATTCAAAGTATTTAGCAATGGATTCATTGATCGAAATAGAATATTTTGGAGTGTTATAATAACAAGTAATTCATTCACACCAATCTTGTTAAAAATTATTTTTTTAGAATATCATTTAGAAAACTATAGTAAACCCTATCATAAGCTTTGATCATGTCTACTTTTACAAGACATGCATGGGATGAATAGAATGTTGTGTCCTCTTGTACAATGATTATACCATCAAGAATTTATTTACCATTGATACAAGTACATCGTTCCATTAAGATAATATAATTATGAATGATTTTCAGTTTCTTTACCATAATTATCTTATAAATATATTACAAAGGCTTACTAGATGAAATTTGTCAAAATATTTTGTCTCACCTTTCTTGGAAACGAATGAAACAAATATTGCATTGATCTCACTTAGTTTAACCTTCCTTTCCTTTTTCTCTTTAACTATAGCCAACATATCACTCTTCAAAAAATCCTAATTTTTTGTAATGAAATTATAGGAAATCCATTGGGACTGTTGGAAATATTGAGCATATTGAGTTGTCAATGATGTCAAAGGCTTAATGTCAAAAAGAGCATGGTATAAATGGTAGAATATTCTTCAAAAGGGATGAGTTTACAAGGTTGGTAAATGGAAAGCAAGGCAAATATGTTTAAGGATTATAATATTTAAATATTATATTTAAATATTATAAAGAGAGTTTATAAAGGCCTAAGGACAAAGTTTTATAAAAGGAAGGCCAAAGGTTTTCAAAGGAAGGACAAAGGTTTATTCAAATTAAATCAAGGTTGGGCCACTAAATGTTTTAATCATTGCAAGGTTTTAAAAAGGAGTTAACCTTATAATATTTAAATTAAAAATTTAAATATTATAACCATGCATTTTGGCACCAACGTTCAAATGAAAGTGTTAAAGTTTCAAAGTATTGTCGTCTAAAACCAAGGAGTGCTTATATATACATAATGTTTTATCCACCTTTAATTAATGGAATGAATCACATGCACTATCGGGAATAATATTTGCGTGAGTAAACGAATAACAGAAGTGAAGGCAGAGAATTTTTTTATGAGTGAAAATCAAGATAAATCCTTCGAAGTTCCTTTTTGAGTCACGCCTGCTAGTGTAGCCTAGCTGGTCATTGGATTTGTGTGAGGATTGTACGTGAGAGAAGGTTCATGGTTTGATTTTCATCGGTGTCAATTTTGACATGTTTCATTTTGGGAAGTGCAACGAAGAAGAATACAAATATGTTAATGCGCATTTGAATTTTCATCCGCTTGGTTATCCCAAACGGTCACGATTCACGTTTGGGTGTTAGAGGTCAAAGGATCAATTCTCATCCGCACCAGTAAAAAATTTATGTGAGGTATTTATAAAGGTTTTTGATTATTTGTGAAAAGGAGTCATAAGGGTGTGTGTTATAAAGTCTTTTATTTTGCAAATAGGAGTCATAAGGGGTGTGTGTTATAAAGTCTTTTATTTTGAAAATAGGAGTTATAAGGGTGTATGTTATGAAGACTTTTATTTTGCAAATATTATAAAGAGGAAATATAAGGGATATTTTTGCATGTGAGAAAAGGGGATATAAGGTGTATTGTGGATTGTTTTGAAATTGTAATTGTTGCATTTTAGAAAGGAGACATAAGGTGTATTGTGGCTTATTGTTTAATTGTATTTTTGTATGATAAAGAGGGAAGATTGTAAGAGTTTAAAAGCTTTATTTTATGATATTAAAAAGGAGTTATAGAGTATTACTTCAGGTATTATTGTGCACATATTTTGAGAAACATTTTCAATGTATGAAGAAGATATTTGCTAACCAAGTTTTTCAAGTGGCAAAAGAAAGAAAATTATTTTTGAGACAGGTTTTTGAAGGTACGTCATCATCAAGGCAGTCTTAAAGGTATGGAAATTTAATTCCTTTTTAAGGTGATTGAGTTGTCGTATGTTTGGAGAAATAAGGATTGATTGAGTATGCATTGCTTTGATAGAAATTGGAAATAAAAGTGCAAGGGTTTGAAAGTAAATTTGATGTGCATTAGTGATTGATTGAAGTTGGGAATTATTGTTGAATGAAATTGGAAATATTTGTGCTAGGGTTTGAGAACAAAGTTGTGCATTATTGTTAAATGAATTGAAAATAAACTTGCAAGGATTATAGACCAATTTTTTAAAGCAAATCTATGCATTGATTTTGAGAGGATTTGGGAATGAATGTGCAAGTATAATAGATCATATTTGTAAAGAAATTTGTGCATCTTCATGGTTGACATTGTGAGTAGATAAAAATAACAGACCTGTGGATTGTTCATGATTGATATTGTGAGTAGATGAGGACTTGTGCATTATGATTTGTCTTGAAGTAAAGGTGCAATTCAGCAATAACTAGGTTAGTTATCAAGTGCTAGACTAGAGCTACCTTTAATGTGATACATGTGAAAGCGAAATACTTAATGAATTTGAAGAACATATTGATCCTTTGTTAGTGCATATTATTCTCTATATGTTTAAGAAGTTAAACAAATTTTGGGTAGAATATGTTTAAACTACTTTAGTTGAAGAAAAACACATTGAAGATTAGATAAAGCACTTGATGACATCATTATGCAAGATTTTGGAATAGATGAACATTTCTTGTATACAAGATATGAGCTAGATTAAGCAAGTTTTATGAGTAGGTTTGAAGCAAAGTTGAGCAGGTTCTATTGAGCATATTTGAGTAGTGTTATTGAGCATATTTGAGTAGGATTGAGCAGGTTTTGGTGAGAAATTTTGAGCAAGCCTTGTGTTTAGGCTTGGAGCAGTTTTGAGCAGAGTTGAGAGTAGGTTTTGAAGCATATTTGAACAAGCCTTATGTGTAGGCTTGGAGCAAATTTGAGCAGGTTTTGGTGAGCAGATTTGAGAGCCTTGTGTGCAAGCTTGGAGCAAATTTGAGTAAATCTTGGTGAGCATATTTGAGCAAGCCTTGTGTGTAGGGTTGGAGCATATTTTAGTAGGTTTTTGTAAGAATATTTGAGCAAGACTTGTATGTAGGCTTAGAGCAGATTTGAGCAGACTTGTGAGCAGGATATGGAGTACACCAAAACAAAGGGGATTAAGGTCTTCTATGGATAGAGGTTCGTGAACCAGATCAAATGGGATTGAGGTCTCCTATGGATAGAGGTCCACAAACCAGAGCAGAGAGGATTGACGTCTCCTATGGATAGAGGTCCACAAACCAAAGTAGAGAGGATTGAGGTCTCATGTGGATAGAGGTCCACGAACCTGAACAAAGGGGATTGGTGTATCCTATGGATAAAGGTCCACAAAACTATAAGCAGAGGGGATTGATGTCTCCTGTGGAGTGGTGTCCACAAAACCAAATCATAGAGTATTGGTGTCTCCTGAGGAGTGGTGTCCACAAAACCAAAGCAGAGGAGATTGGTGTCTCCTGTGGAGTGGTGTCCATAAACTTAAGCATAGAGTATTTGTGTCTCCTTTGGGTGGGTGTCCATAAACACTGTAATAGGGAATTGGTTCCCAAGATATTTTTTGAAAAATATTTTCTCCATGGACGTAGCCCACATTGAGTGAACCACGTTAAGATATTACAAGAACACACATGGCACATCAGGAAGGGTTTTCATCAAACATGGTATCATTGTTTGATGGGACTAACTATGATTCCTTGAGTATGGATGAGCTACATGGGATGCTCACAGCCTTTAAGATGAGGACAGAAAAATATCAAACATAAAAAAGAGAGGTAGATTTCAAAGCTTCAAAGGAGGCAAAGAATAAATAACCAGAATCAAGTAAAGAATCAAGCAATGGAGAAGAGACTAACTTTGAGAGAAGAAATAAGAAGGATCCAAGAAAAAACAAATGTTTTAGTTATGGTAACATTGGTCACTATGCAGCTAATTATCCACAAGATGGAAGTAGTAGCAGTGAAGAAGAAGTTGACTTTGTGAGAAGAAATAAGAAGGATCTAAGAAAACATAAATTTTTTAAATGTGGTAACCTTGGTCACTATGTAGCTAATTGTCTACAATATGGAAGTAGTAGCAGTGAAGAAGAAAAGGAATACAAGAAAAAGAAAGAAAATTCTATCATGAAAATAAAAATAGGCATGGTCAAGGCAAGCATAAGAAGATCTTTCAAAGACATAAGAAGAGCTTTTATGTTGAAGAAGAAAGCAATGCTTCTAGTAGGAGTGATGAAAACCTCTCAAATAGTGAAAAAGAATAAATTCTAATTTCTACCACATAAAAGAATGAAGATGCTCCTATTGTCAAAGGCCAAGAAGAAGAGAAAGAAGATGATCTTGTAGTTGAAGACCAAGAAAAAGAGAAATATCTATAAAAGGAAGAGGAAGCCATTAATGATATGGAAAAGGAACTTGATGAGTTGAAAAGGAGAACTTAAAATTGAAGGCTCAAAGTACAAGAGGATGAGAAAACAAAGGCAAAAATTCTACAAGATCTCATCGACTTAAAAGTTAAAGTTGAAGAGGCAAGAAACTTGAAGGTATGGTTGAGTAGTTAAAGGCAAAAGAGCTAGAATGTGAAAGATTAGAACATGAAGTGGTTTCTCTAAGGATGGAAGTGAAATATTCTAATGATAAGCTACATAAGTTTGAGAAAAGCTCAAAATATTTGGATGATATTATCAAAGCACAAATATCTCCATTTATGAAGATAGAACTTGGTTTTGAAGAAGATCAAGAGAAACAAAAAGAGGAGTCGAGCTCAAAAGGGATAAAGGAATCAAAGAAATAAATTGAAGAAGACTCTAAGACCTATGTTGATGTGTTGAGAGGTGATAATATCAAAGAGCAAGCAAACAAAGAACCATCAAGGAATAGGGACCATCACAGGAAAAGCAAAGAAAGAACCATGAGATCAAGATAATATTTCTTCCAAGGTTATTGTTACTCATGTAATCATTTTGGTCATAAAGTTGTGCATTGCAGAGTTCATGGTAAAAATGATTATGGATTCACTAAGAGGAACTTCAATTCATTTGCACCTTTCAAGGACTACAACATCATGTGCTACAATTGCAACAATTTTGGGTATAAAGTTGTACATTGCAGGGTTCATGGTAAGAATAGTTATGGCTTCACAAAGAGAAATTTCAAGTCATTTGCACCTTCCAAGGACTACAACATCATGTGTTACAATTGTAATAATTTTAGGCATAGATCAAAGTGGTGTAGAACAAAATTTTCAAAACTTCCAAAGACGGGAAAGAAAAAGGATGCTCAAAATGTTCAAAGAGGTATGACTTCAAGAGTTTGGAAAAAGATTAAAAAATAAGAGTATTGTAAGTTGGGAGTAACATCACTCCCATCTCAAAATTAATCACCTCAATAAAAGGAGGTGGTGAGGGGGCTATGCTAGAGAGTCTTATTTTTAGCACCAAGAAGCCCTTTGCCATTGATGTCAAAGAGGGAGAGATTTCAGTACGGGGGAGAAATTTCAGTAAGGAGGAGCAACTTCTCAAGGGGAGCAAATTTGGAATCCAATTGCAGTAAAAGAATATTTTTTTGTAAGGGTTGCCATCAATGACAAAGGGGGAGATTGTTGGAAATATTCAGCATATTGAGTTGTCATTGATGTCAAAGTATTGAAGTAAAAAATAGCATGGTATAAATGGTAGAATATTCTTCAAAAGGGATGAGTTTACAAGGTTAGTAAATGGAAAGCAAGGCATATATATCTATAAATATTATATTTAAATATTATAAAGAGAGTTTATAAAGGCCTAAGGACAAAGTTTTATAAAAGGAAGGCCAAAGGTTTTCAAAGGAAGGACAAATGTTTATTCATATTAAATCAAGGTTGGGCCACTAAAGGTTTTAATCATTGCAAGGTTTTAAAAAGGAGTTAACCTTATTAACCAACATTTTGGCGCCAACATTCAAACAAAAGTGTTAAAGTTTCAAAGTGTCAATGTCGTCTAAAACCAAGGAGTGCTTATATATACATAATGTTTTATCCACCTTTAATTAATGGAATGAATTACATGCACTATCAGGAATAATATTTGTGTGAGTAAGTGAACAACAAAAGTGAAGGCAACAAATTGTTTTATGAGCAAAAATCAAGATAAATCCTTCAAAGTTCCTTTTTGAGTCATGCCTGCTAGTGTAGCCCAGATGGTCACTGGCTTTGTGTGAGGACGTTGCGTGAGAGAAGGTTCGCGGTTCAATTATTATCGATGCTAGTTTTGACGTGTTTCATTTTTGGAAGCGCAACGAAGAAGAAGACAAAGATGTTAATGTGCATTTGAAGTTTCATCTACCTGGTTATCCCAAGCAGTCACGATCCACGTTTGGGCACTAGAGGTCAGAGGGTCAATTCTCATCCGTGCCAACAAAAATTTTATGTGAGGTATTTATAAAGGTTTTTTTATTATTTGTGAAAAGGAGTCATAAGGGTGTGTGTTATAAAGTCTTTTATTTTGCAAATAGGAGTCATAAGGGGTGTGTGTTATAAAGTCTTTTATTTTGCAAATAGGATTTATAAGGGTGTATGTTATGAAGACTTTTATTTTGCAAATATTATAAAGAGGAAATATAAGGGATATTTTTGCATGTGAGAAAATGGGATATAAGGTGTATTGTGGATTGTTTTGAAATTGTAATTGTTGCATTTTAGAAAGGAGACATAAGGTGTATTGTGGCTTATTGTTTAATTGTATTTTGTATGATAAATAGGGAAGATTGTAAGAGTTTAAAAGCTTTATTTTATGAGATTAAAAAGGAGTTATAGAGTATTACTTTCAGGTATTATTGTGCACATATTTTGAGAAGGATTTTCAATGTATGAAGAAGAGATTTGCTAACCAAGTTTTCAAGTGGCAAAAGAAAGGAAAATTATTTTTGAGACAGGTTTTTGAAGGCACATCATCATCAAGGCAGTATTAAAGGTATGGTAATTTAATTCCTTCTTAAGGTGGTTGAGTTGTCATATGTTTGGAGAAATAAGGATTGATTGAGTGTGCATTGCTTTGATAGAAATTGGAAATAAAAGTGTAAGGGTTTAGAAGTAAATTTGATGTGTATTAGTGATTGATTAAAGTTGAGAGTAATTGTGAATTATTGTTGAATGAAATTGGAAATATTTGTGCTAGGGTTTGAGAACAAAGTTGTGCATTATTGTTAAATGAATTGAAAATGAACTTGCAAGGATTATAGACCAATCTTGTAAAGAAAATCTATGCATTGATTTCGAGAGGATTTGGGAATGCATGTGCAAGTATAATAGATTAGATTTGTGAAGCAATTTGTGCATCTTCATGGTTGACTTTGTGAGTAGATGAAAAGAACAGACTTGTGGATTGTTCATGATTGATATTGTGAGTAGATGAGAAGGACTTGTGCATTATGATTGGTCTTGAAGTAAAGGTGCAACTCAGCAATAACTAAGTAAGTTATCAAGTGCTATACTAGAGCTACTTTTAGAATGCAATAAATGTGAGACGTGAAAGTGACAAACTTAATGAATGCGAAGAACATATTGAGCATTTGTTAGTGCATATTATTATCTATATTTTCAAGAGGTTAAACGAATTCTAAGTAAAATATGTCTAAATTGCTTTAGTTGAATAAAAGTACATTGAAGATTAGATAAAGCACTTGATGACATCATTACACAAGATTTGGGAATAGATGAACATTATTTGTATACAAGATATGAGTTGGATTGAGCAGGACTCATAAGCAGGTTTGAAGCAGAGTTGAGCAGGTTCTATTGAACAGAGTTGAGTTGTGTTATTGAGCATATTTGAGCAGGATTGAGTAGGTTTTGATGAGCAGATTTGAGCAAGCCTTGTGTGTAGGATTGGAGCAGATTTGAGAAAAGTTGAGAGTAGGTTTTGGAGTATATTTGAGCAAGCCTTATGTGTAGGCTTGGAACAAATTTGAACAGGTTTTGGTGAGCATATTTAAGGAAGTTTGTGTGCAGGCTTAGATTAGATTTGAGCAGGTATTGGTGAGCATATTTGAGCAAGCCTTGTGTGTAGGCTTGGAGAAGATTTGAGCAAGTTTTTGTGAGTATATTTGAGCAAGCCTTATGTGTAGGCTTGGATCAGATTTGAGCAGAGTTGTGAGCAAGCTTTGGAGTAAACCAGAGCAAAGGGGATTGAGGTCTCCTATGGATAGAGATCCATGAACTAGAGCAAATGGGATTGAGGTCTCTTATGGATAGAGGTCCACAAACCAGAGTAGATGGGATTGATGTCTCCTATGGATAGAGGTCCACAAACCATAGCAGATGGGATTGAGGTCTCCTATGGATAGAGGTCCACAAACCAGAACAAATGGGATTGGTGTCTCATGTGGATAGAGGTCCATAAAACCAAAAGCAGAGGGGATTGGTGTCTCCTATGGAGTGATGTCCACAAAACTAGAAGCAGAGTGGATTGGTGTCTCCTATGGAGTGGTGTCCAAAAAATCATAGCAGAGGGGATTGGTGTCTTTTGTAGAGTGGTGTCCATAAACTTGAGCATAGGGGATTGGTGTCTCCTTTGGATGGGTGCCCATAAACATTGTAATAGGGAATTGGTTCCCAATAGATTTATTGAGAAATATTATATGAAATATTTTCTCCGTGGGCGTAGCCCACATTGGGTGAACCACGTTAAATTTATGTCTCTCATGTGCGAGATGACTTGTATATTGTTTCATTATTGCAATTTATGATATTATATGATACTGCTTTGCAAAGTTATTGATAATTATTGGATAATATCGATTTGGAAAGAGAAGTAAAAGTTTTATCTTATACTATTCACCCCTTCCCTCTTAGTATAAGCTTGTGTTCTTCAGGGGCTAGATGCCTTACCAAGGTGGAAAGAGAAAATTTCCTTTTATAGCTTCACCATAGAAATATTTGTCATCAAGCTTTATTTTGTCTTTGTGTGAAAATTGATGGAATAATTAGAAAAATATTAGCTTAAGCCTCCTTATCTCGCCCTACTTCTAATAGAATATCTTTGAAATAATTAATTTCTCCCTTCCTAATATTTTATTTATTTTTAATACTTCTTCCATCTGGTGTTGAAATATTTTAATCTAATAAAAAAACATTTTTGTTTTACTAGTAACATGAAAAATTTGGTATTTGTATCCCCTTTCTTAAGTTATATCTCCCAGTCCCTAATATAGAAACAAAAAGCCTTGAATAGATGTAGTCAAGTCATAAAATGGAATTATGATGTTGGGTATAGGAGAAACAAAAAGAAGGCAAAGAATATAAAGTGGAAACCACTATATGTGGAGTTGATCAAATTAAATTTTGATGGAGCATCTAAAGGAAATCCAAGACCACCAATAGGAGGAATAAGTAGAAATAATAAAGATATTTTTGTCTCATTACTCTTTCAATAGTGGATTTAAGATAAGTAATGAAGCTAAAGCTTAGGCATCTTTGGAAGGGTTAAAAATATGTAAACAAATGAAATGGAACAAAGTATGGATGGAAGGTGATTCACTAATAGTAATAAATGCAATTTTGAGGAAAGCAAAGGCTTCATGGAACATACAAGAGATAATTATGGAAATATAAGACCTTGCTATAGAGGTTGAAGAAATCAGGTTTACACATACGTTAAGGTAGGAAACAAATGTGCAGATAAGCTACTCAATAGGGGGTTTTAATTGAGGATCATGAAGTTAAATTTTATTTTTCTTGGTTAGAGGAAGTAGTAATTTTAGCTTAAGCTAACAAGAAATTGTTGATTTCCTGAATCAAATATGATTAAGATTTACTTTAATGTTTTCCATTGGTAATATTTGCTTTGTTTTATAACATTAATGTGTTTTCATATAAACTATTTATTACAATTTTTGTGGTTGCACTTATGTTTCAGGAAGGAAACTAGCATTCTAGATCTATTAAAGTGAACAATGATAGTGCGATGTTTCAGAAACATTACTAAGTGTAATGCATAGACAAGAGAGGTGGAGTTTCAATGTTATGAAGGTTGTTGTAAGGAAATATCAAGAAGAAGAATGCTGATTTTTTGCAATATATGTATTCACATAAAAAATTGAAGATCCAGTAAATGAAAATCAAGAACTCAGACATTTCATAATTGATGTAGGTATCTAGCTATAGCAACTCAATTGAGATGAGAATTGGATTTGTTTGTAAATTCTCAATCTCAAAAGGAGAGAGTTGTGATTTGTCAAAGTTGGGGGACCTGAGTACAACTCCTTGTTTTCAAGAGAAGAAAAGAAGAAGTTATATCTCCCTAGATTTATGATCCCAATACAAGTCTTCCTTTTCTAATAAATTATGATAATTGAAAATTAAATATTTTTCTTTTGCATAAGTATCTTGGTCCATTTTGTTAACATGTACAATATTTTATATATTGTTGATCTTGGATTTAATTTTATTCTTTATTTTGAATATATTACCAAAATATTTGACTTTACAAATCTTCATTTGCCTCTTGAGATATTTTATCATTTGAAAAAATATATACATACGTGATGCTTCAAATCTTGCTTCTTTTAACTATAACATAACCATATGGATGAAATCAAAGCTTTGTAGTCACAAACTATAACTAAAATGGCTTTGAATGACCATTATTGGGTAGATCACATCTCAAGAGAAAGGGTTTGGGATTTGATCTTGCGTGTAATAAAATGTTTGAAGAGATTGTATTCTTTGTTTGCAATTGTTTGTTATATAATAAAAACTTATTCAATATTTCTACTATATGAGTTCTTCCAGTACATCTATTATGTCATTTATATTAAAATCTTGGATGAATAACATCCTAAAGGCTATATTATTTAGCAAAGGAAGCAAAAATTTCCATTGATCTAGACCATCTAAGAGTACCACCCTTATTTTCCAAAGAAACAATAACTATGTTGAAGTCCCCCTAATAATCTATAGACCATAATTATGTATCATCATTGAATTTGATATAAATAAACCGAGGTCCTTCTAAATTCTATCATGAATAATCACTATATTCGAAGCAAATAATTTTGTGACTTCAACTTTGATATTTTTCTCTTTTCTACAAAAAAGACCAGTAACCCATTTGCTTATTGTTTCAAGTAATCAGTCATCCTATTTTCAATTGTCTCATATTGTTGCAGTACCTCCAAAATCTCCTACAACTAAAATTGCTAGACAATCCCCCATCTTCTGAATCACTTTGAATGCATTCTTCCATTCCTCACTACTCATTTTTGTCTCCTGTATTAAAATAATTTTGGGAATATAACAACCTATAAATTCCTTGATAACTCTCCATACCCCTCACATTCCAAGATAACATCTTCATCATCACTTTTTATTCTTATCTGTGAGATTAGCCCCACTTGTTAACATTTGTGATATTTATTTTTGGTTTTCCAAATGAATATCCTTTTGAGTTTCCTTTTTATTTATTCCTGTTTTTTGGGTTTTCCTCTCCACTTTCTATTTTCACAAACACTTTCATCCTCATCATTCTCTTCCATTTTCTAGATTAATTGTAATATGACCTATCATTTGTTGGTTTGTGTTGTCCCAAATAACCCAAAGTGGAAGGAATAACATTGAAAACACTTCCTTCTTTATGCTACCCTAGAAACCCTAAAGAGTAAGGGTCATCCTCTATGGTACTAATTTTCTTATAATACTCTAAAATCCCTAAACCATAGTGGATATCCTCCATACTACTTTCTATATTATATTTCCCTTGAAGTCATATTGTGCATGCAATATACTCTACACTATCATTTTTATTGCAAGGATATGCTTTTCTAATTAAATAGGACAATGAGTATGATTTACTTCTATTAAGATTAACCTTGTCCCTCTACTATGTTTTAAAATTTGCTTCTATCTTTCTTCATATGTTTAATTCTTTTTTAATTTGAACTTGCACATTGTAAGTCCTTATTATTTACATCCTTCTTAGTTTCTTGTATTCTTGCTCCAAATAAATTGTGAAAGACTTATCTAATGATAGAGAAGTTTTCTTTGTCACTTCTTTAGAAGTCAAAAATCCTTGATTTAACCAACTTCCACCACAATATGATCTCCTTGCTTCATCTTGAAGTTTGTTTCATAAACAAAAATTTTCATCTTTTTCTTAATCATTTTCATTTTGAAATCGTTTACCATGTGTTTAATATCATAACATTTACGACGTTAGAATGCAATGTTTTCATAATCCACTTGTTGATCTCATTATCTTGATTTAGGTTTATTCTTGATGGGTTTTGGAAAGGTTTTGATATATCTATAGCAACACATCTCCAAGTATATATCATGCTTTCTCTCCTCAATGATTAGGTCCTCCTAAATGAAATTCCCTAGAGTATTACTAGTGTTCTTCAAAACAGCCTTATTGATAAGATAATGTAGAAGTCCAAAAACCCTAACCCATACTAGAAGCATTTCAATAGTTTCTACTTCCATAAAAAAATTCTCATTCCATAGTCGTAAATACAATCCATCTCTCACCCTATACCATGGGACATTACCCATTATTTTATCCCCGACTTCAGATCTAAGCTCAAATATGATGAGAAAAATCTTTGTGGAAGGAATGACATTTAATAGTTTGAACTTAATCACCACTTCCAATTTATCCACCTTTCAATGTTACTAACAAATAATGATGTAAGGATGGCTAATGAGGAATGTCATTTAATAGTTTGAACTCTTTGCTCCCAGTTTTTCCATAACCCATTGGGTCTATAATAAATTGTTTTATTATTAGTAAACTTTAAAATAATTAATAAATTATATAATATTGATTTAATCACTAGTGATAAGCTATTTATTATCATCCATTGGGTTTAGAACAAGTTGTGGAAGCAATAAATTTCACACTATAAACCAACATTCCAATCCCATAGGTGAACCTTAACATTTAATCAAATGCATAAGTTTCATTGGTAAAAATATGGACTTTCAAGAGGATACCAAGGTTTTAATTTTGCCAAATATATGCATAACTACTAAATACTATGATGTAATATAAAGGGGCTTATTCCAATCTCGTATATCTAACTAAAAATAGTTTCAAGTAGCTTTTTAAAGTCCACTAACATTAAACATCTCAGTATATTCACTTGGTCCTATTTGTATGGAGGAAGACACTCATGTTGTGCTATTAACCTATAGTGTGTACATACCCACCTCTTCGTATTCGAATCTTGGAACTCTTATCTAGAGTACCTAAGACTTCATCACTAGGCTCACTTAATTTGCACCAAGTGCTATGTTGTGATTAGTGCCTATGTTATTGTTTTTTAAACTGAAGTTATTTTTTTTAATTGGTTAGATGGATCCCACACTTATTAAACCATGACCACATATTAGTATTACAATAATTTGACAATTGTACATGTTTGGTTTCACAAGATTGGAACCTAGGTCTCCTCCTTCAAAGTTGAGGAATATACTAGTTGAGCTAATGCCATTTTGATTTTAACCAAGTTAATTACATATTCAACTAAATTAACTTAAAAAAAAATTAGTAAATGTGAATATCTCAAGGTTAGAAATTATTTTTGAACATTGTGGCCAAAACTTGGACAACGAAAAACTAGCTTAAAAATTCTTTGAAATAAAAACTATTATTAATTTTATAAGATTATTTTTAATCAAAAATATATTATTTTGATTAAGGATTATTTTGCCTTATTGTAAGAGTTGAATAGTCTTGCTAATGAGCAATCAAAAAAAAAAAAGTCAATAATATTAATGAACAATCAACACAAGAATGGCTAAAAAAGTTACTTGCTATGCAAGTACTAATAAATTTGATATTAGTTATTTAATAATATATTTTTTATTTTACATGGTGGAATCGGTAGTTACACCTCAGACCTTATTTAATAATATTTTATATATTTTTTATTTTATTTATAAATTAATGGTCATTATGAATTTTGTTTATAGTGAGATTAGAACAACTTACTTGGGCCACCATTTTTGCACATACGGTCTCTAAGCTCATAAAAACTTGAGTCTTTTTTATAAAAGATGACTTGCCTCAAGACTTGACCTTAACCTCAATTCTACAAATATATACGAAAACTCACCCATAAGATCAAAATCTTAGCTTGTTGATCTTAGCTTGCCACGTGAAACTTCTAAATCTCCATCACTTGCCCCAAACCCAATAATCTTTTAATAATCTTTTAAAATTATTTAAAAAAATAAATTTAAACTATTTTTTTTTAAATTAAATCAATAAAATTTCAAACTCTATTTTCTATATTTTTCTAATTCTAGTTATTAAATGATTAAAAAAATTATAAAATAAATTTGATCAAAAACTATATGTATAAATATTTTCTTTATTAATTGTGAGGTCTTATAAAGTTACAAGTGAGATGTTTAAGTACCTAGATACTTAACAATGTTCCTTATAATCTTAAGTTTATAAGTACTTGTATTAAAAAATCTTAATATCTTTAAGAAAACACTTATATATATATAAAATATCATCTTAATTTTTTTTAAGAAATCATTTTCAAACCGCATCGTGAGGGGGTGGGTGGGTGTATGGTTGTATTAAATTCCCTATTGGTAAGCTCAGCTCTTCCCCTTATGAGAGGTCATGGTGGGATGGGGATGCCCAACCTTGAGTGTCGGTCGTAATTGTTTCTCACACTAACCAAAATAAAATCTACAAACCTACAAACCATCATTAGTGCTAATTAGTTTGCTTTTTCAATTCACATGTAAGAAATATTTTGAACAATTTTGTAAATTCTATGAATAAATATTTTAATATAGCATAGGTAACTCTACTTCATTAATTTGTTAAAGTTATTTTGTAGATAAAATTGTAGAATTTGTATTATTTGAAAGAAATATAGTTATGTGACATTTTGACAATAAAAGTTAAGAATAGATGTCTCAAAGATAAAGTAATATCTTTTTGAAATAATCCTTGAATTGGTACCCTTGCTACACTATGTTATTGCAATAGATTTGTTTGCCAAATTCAACCTTTGGAGTGTGAGGTATTTTTGAATCATCCTCTTTCAAACACTAGTGTGATTCTTGACATTAAAATTGACTTCTTTTTTACAATGATGAGATTAAAACATTGTAATCTCAAGTCTACTCAAACTTGAATACAACATCAATTGATGTTTTAGATCTCAAGTCTACTCAAACAACCTTTGACACTAAATTTGTTTGTGTTAAATCTTCCTCTCATATTAACACTTAAATTGGCTTGGGCATAGTGTTTACACTCTCCTTGAGTTTGCAAGTTGAGTTACCTTGAACATTTAACTCTAGTGAGTCTCTTTCTATAAAATGTAGAGTATGTTTATTTTTATTCTTGTTTGCTTAGTCTTGTCGAGTTTTCTCACCAATTTTAGTCGTGTCCAAGTTTGAGTAAAAAATAGGCTTGCCAAGTTCAAGACAAGTCTAAATCTTGTTACTATGGGGGTTGAAAACTTAGAATTTTTTCCAACTTGAGTACAATAGCAAATCTTTGAATTAGTATGTAAGCATTGTCTTCCCCTAAACAATATAGTTACAATAAAATAAAACAGTAGCCAAAGTTTTGAAAGAACTTAAATCTCTACTACTACCACTCTAATTGTACCTATGCTTTTAACTCATTGAAAAAAAAAATTGTAACCATGCTTTACAACAAATACGATGAATCAAAACAAAGCATTGGATTTGTACTCATGCAACTATATGCAATGCTTTTGAATTTTGTGATGTTTCATAAAACCTTATTGTGATCTTAGGTAGTACCATGCATCTAATCCTTCTTACTAGGCAGCTTGTGGGGGTTGTCTCTAGTCATTTTCTATTGAAAGAAAGGCACCAATAAGTCTTGTAAGGGTCAGGTCTCACGTGGAATATAATTGTTGCTATTACTACTTTGGAGACAAACCCCTAGAATAGGTCTTGTTATCTATTCAAATGTGCCCGAGTATTCTTGTATTGTCCCTACCTTATTGTTTTTGAATAACCTAACCAACTCATATACAATTGGCATTGCAATATAGACCATGGTTGAAAAACTCGACTTAACCTAACCAACTCATATACAATTGGCATTGCAATACAGACCATGGTTGAAAAATTCGTAAGTCGGGATAAGCTTGGCACCTAAAAATTGAAGATTTTATCAACAACTCAGAAAAACTTAGCAGAAAAGAACCAAAGAAAAGTTTTCAATTTAAAAAAATAAAAAAACATATTAAACAATAATTGGAGGGCCTAAAAGCTGATTTTATATTAGATATTAAAAAAAGTACAATTTTATAGTTACTGGTCATCAAATTCAACCAAATCCATCATACAAATGCAAAATTTTAGAATATAAAGTAGTTTTAAACTGCTTTTTCTTTTCCCCTCCTCCCCCTAAAACTAGATGGTTGGCCTTGGCTTTGGAGGCTCCTTAGGTACGGGATTATCATGGTATATCTCCTCCAATCCTCTCAAATGTTATGTTTCCTCCTCATGTGCCTTGATGTCCTCTATAGTAAACTTGACGGACTTTTGGCAATCCAATCTAATAGTAGATCTAGCTCATCTAAGTCAATTGCCTCATAAGATTCACTAGCCTGCACTTGTCTAGTGTGAAGCCGAAGGTTGTATTGTATGAACACAAAGTCATTGAAGCACTTCCAAGTCAACCTATTGTGTTTCTTAGTGTTTATGGCCTCAAATAGAGACCAAAAGCACTACAAGGTTGACTGAAGTCTCCTCTAAACGGTGCAAAATCCTTCAATTTGATCTCCAAAAACAATTTAAATCTGGTGTTTGACCTCAGAGAATAATTTGTTCATAATCAGAGAAGATAACATGAGAAAAAGAGGCCAAATGGCCTTTTAAAATTTTCGTCCACGATTTTGTGCAAGCTGCATGGGTTTTGTCAAATTTTTCTTGAGAAAATGACAAGAAATTGTGCAAAAACTTGCTGCAAGCCGGCAATTTTCTCAGCATCAAGAAATTTAAAAAAAAAAACTTGCCCCTTGCAGGAACCTGACAAATTTTCCATCTATGGTACACAGACAAAGAATAGTTACAAAGGAGTTTACAACAAAAGCAGGGTTTTACTTGAGGAAACAAAGCTGCTCCTTTTTCAATAATTTATTAATTTAATATAATCCTGTTTACATAGGTGAGACATTTTACATAATGTCTAACAGGATAGATGCCACTTGACACAAATATGTACCAAAATGTAAAGAGACTCAAGATGCATGTAATTTCCAAATTCTTACAAATTTATACAATTTTTTAGTATTGTTCAATTTTTTTTCCCACACATGCAGTCAACAGCTGCAACACAAAACAAAGATTTGCATTCAACCACATCCAGTTTTTTTGTCATTCCACTCAACTGGAGCAAATGACAGATAGAATGGCACCCTAATAGATAGCTTGAAACTCCATCAACCTCATGAGTAAGCCATGGCCTCAATAAGAATAACTGAAAAAACATATAGTATAGTGATGCCTTTACTTTGCACTTATTCAAGCTTTACATGAACCTAGGAAATATGGCAATCAGCTTGATGTTTGTGCATCGAGATTGGCTTTTAACTTTGAAATGACCCTCCCTTCAAATTGGAAACAGTACGGCCAGTGTGGTACAATGAATGTGGTAAAGACATTCTCATCATAAATTTGTGCCTACAAGCTACTTAAATTTTGAACTGTCCTTGGATATTAACATTTGGTTCAACATTACAGCATTAAGTGAGCAATTGTTTAAAACTAGAAAGCACATTTGCTTAAAGTACATTTCAAATCCTGCCAGTCAGACAATAAGGCATATTCTAAGACTCCCTCATTTCTCGAGTCTCAACATACCCAAAACTCTTTACCTGTACTATAAACATGGAGAATCAGTGGTTGTGTTATGCTTATGAAATGTAAAGAGACAGCAATTTTGGTCCATCAGGTATTTAAATATCCATCATGAGAAGTAATTTTATGTCAAGAAGATTCCGCCACATGCCTATGCTTTATCAAGAAGATGGTGAAATAACACATGCCACTGAGCTTATTGCAGCTGGCTGATGCCAATAATCTTCATTTTTTGCTGTAAATTTATTTTGCTTGTTGAATAGATAAACTGCTAGCTGTTTCCAACAAACAAAAAATAAGATTCTGATAATTTATGAATGTTTTTGACAAGCTTTGAAAACTAACAAGTATTTGTATGGAAGGAGCATATATCTTAAGGAATAAAGTAATGTTCTCCCACCTTTTGGAAATTCCGCATTTGTATTTTAGCTTTCCTGCATCGGGGTCATTCTTGATGGTGATCCAATTTGCATGCATTTTCAATGCATAACAATAAAACTATATTATACTTGTTTAGACTGGCCAAATGAGTGATACCTTCAAACAAATAGCTATTACAGCTGATAAGAGACTCATATAATCTAACATGCTTTCAGAAGAGCCTGCCTTTCGAAACAGCAATTTCTGCCTCTTTTTGTTCTTTTTGGAGGGCAAGAGCTCTTTTGTTTTTATCCATCCTCTGTCACTTTCTTGCTTTATACAACCAAAATTCTATCTCCAGTTAAGTATTCTGTCCTTTTTCCACCATGCAAACTATTGTTGCCAGTGTTCTTTTTTCTCCGTAAGCTTATCGGTCATTCTTGATAGTGGTCCACTTCGACATACAATTTGCATGCATTTTGAACGCATATCAATGAAAATATATTCTGCTTGTTTAGACTGGCCAAATGAGTGACGGCTTCAAACAAATAGCTATTTCTACTGATAAGAGACTTATAAGGTCTAACATGCTTTCAGAAGAGCCTGCCTTTCAAAACAGCAATTTCTGCTTCTTTTGGCTCTTTGTGAAGGGCAAGAGTTCCTTTTTTAATCCATCCTCTGTTGCTTTCTTGCTTGTTACGACCAAAATTCTATCTCCACTTAAGTTTTCTGTCCTTTTCCACCAAGGCACATTATTGTTCTCGGTGTTCTCTGTCTTTCTTCTCTGTCATTCTTTATGATGGCCCACTTCAACATACAACTTGCATGCACTTCCAATGCATATCAATAAAACTATAATTTACTTGTTTAGATTGGCCAAATGAGCATCTACTTCAAACAAATAGCTATTTCAGCTGATAGGAGGTTCGTACACTCTAGCATGCTTTCAGAAGAGCCTGCTTCTCAAGACAGCAATTTCTGCTTCTTTTTGCTGTTTTAGGAGGGCAAGACCTCTTTTGTCTTTATCCATCCTCTGTTGCTTTCTTGCTTGCTACAAACAATATTCTATCTCCACTTAAGTCTTCTGTCCTTTTTCCACCAAGGCATCCTATTTTTCCCAGTGTATTCTGTCTTGCTGCTCTCTAAGTTTTCCTCAGTCTTTTTCTCCTTCAGCTTCAACAACTGTGGTGCTGCTGATTCTCTGCCTGCAATCCAAGTGCTCATCATTTTATCAATATTGGTCTCTGGCGAGAAACCTTTGGCCTTCATTTCTTCATAGTATTTGTAAGCCTCTTCTGGTTTACCATTTAAAAAAAGCTCATGTATCAAAACAATGTATGCACCACAATCAGGACCAAGTCCATGCTCCGCCATATCATTCCACAGCTTAAACACATTTTCAAATTCATGCCAACAACAAAACTTCCTGATCAAGATAATGAAAGTCTCTATGGTGGGCGCACAATTGCCCTCTACCATTTTCTTAAAAAGCGTCAAGGTTTCCTTTGGATCCTTCACAGCGACAAAAAATGCATGGAAGATTTCAATAGATGGAGCATAACCTTTTTGGATCATCTCTTCAAAGGCCATGTATGCATCTTCCAATCTTTCACTCTCACAGAGAGGAACAATTAGACAGTTATAAGTCACTGCATTTGGGGGAAATCCTTTTTCTACCATTAAATTCAAGAGTTTAAATGCGTCCCTGACACAGTTTTCTCTGGCAAGGGAATAAACCAAACAATTATAGATCCTAACATCAGGAGCGCACTTTCTTCTTTTCATCTCATCAAAGAGTCTTGTAACATCACGAAGACTACCTGTTTTGGACAAGCAACAAATCATGCTATTATAGGAATCGGCATCAGGGTTAATTCGATTATGAGCCATAACCTTCCAAAACCTCTTTGCTTCTACCACATCCATGACTATATTGCACCACCCATTAAGCACAATATTAAAACAACTTCTACAACCAAAAACATCCTTCTTGTCATATAGCATCTGTTCTGCAAACCGTACATTATTGTGTCTGCAAAGGGCATCCAGAAGGCTCTGAAATGCTCTAGCATCCACCTTCAAATTATACTCTTCCATTGCATAGAAGGTTCTAACAGCCCTTCCAGCATCATGGACAGCCGAATAACTCCGCATCATGATCAACATAGTCTGAAAGGTCACCATCGACCGTCCATCCTTCCCTCCATCATGCATTTCCTTGATCAATCCCCATGCAATATTAAACCTTTTCAGCCTCCCCAATATTGAAATCATCAGGTGGTATTCATCTAACTTATGATTGTAGTCTGGTTGGGAACCAGCCCACAGAAAACATGTGAATGCATATTTCCAATGATTCCTAAATCTGAACAACACTTGTTGTACAAGGTCAGAAGTGGCCCTTACTCCAGATTTCTCCAGGGCTGATCTTGCTTCAGGGCTAAGGCTCTCAAACTGCTTCAAAATACTCGTTATTTTTCCTACATTCCTAACGGAATCCTCATCCTTTATCTTTTTAAACCTAATCTCAGACTCTTTAACACCCTCAAAATCTAATATTTCCTGCAAACCCTCCATACCCTCTTCAGTCTTAATACCTCCCTCTGAAAGGGTACTTAACCTTTGGATCAAAATTGCACGACAACAAACATTTTTGTTCCAACGAATGGAAAAAGTACCCCATAACCCTAATTCTTTTGGTTTTCTGGCTAGGGTTTTAAGAGGGTTTAAGCAAGCCTTATGGGCAGGACTGATCTGAAAATGGGCAACGTTTCTGTATTCATAGCATAACTTGAAAAGGGTGTTTGCAGATTTCTTTGCTTTGAAAAACATTATCTGCATTGATTGAATCGAATTCAAGACCTTTTCAACATACCTGCAATTAAAATTTAGTTCAAGTTGAATTCAGCTCGCGGCATGCTCTGCTTCATTTGTGGATTGCCTGGCGCCCAAAGTACCCGGAATTTGGAAATGTCTGAATTTCAGTTTGAAATCTTTTAACCCTGAAAATTGCTAGTAATGTATCTCCTCTTTTCCGTAAAGAGAAACAAAATGATAGTAATAGAATTAATAAACAATGGGTCAAAAGGGCATGTTCCCTAAAGGTTATTTATTTTTGTTGATCTCCAAATATAAAATCCATTTTTAATCTCCCACAATAATTATAAATAAAATCTATTTTTAATAAATTAATTAATTTTTATATTATTATAAGTTTTATATATATATTTTTTGGTAAGTAGTGTTTGTATTTACAGTGGGTTTTAACAAGGATCCCAAAACCTGATTACATAAGCAATGGGCCTAGGGCATCAATCCCTTGAAACTGAACACCAAAATAGAAATCCCGCCTAGCGGTAACAAGTAAGCATGAAACAATCCCTCTCAGCAGGAAACAAACAAATAAGAAAGAAAGTAGTTTTGGAGATCCCGCCCAGTTGGGAGTAGCCAAAAACCACCATCGAGAAGATCCTGCCCAATAGGAAGCAAAGAAAAACTGTTACAATAAAATCTCGCCTCGTGGGAAGCAGTCAAAACCACCACAAACAGTCTCGTCTAGCGGGAAGCAACAGGGAAATCCCACCATCCGGGAAACCAGCAGAAAAGAAACGATCTCGCCTCGCGGGAAAACCGGCGAATTTGGCGGATCCCGCCCTGTGGAGAAACCAGCCGCCCATCGGGAAAACATTCCGTTCGGCGAGAGCCATCCCGCGAGGAAGCCGACAACCAAGACGAGAGAGGATCCAACGCATCAGGAAGTGACCAGAGAGTTGCACCACAAGGAACTCGCCCGGAAAACAGAAGAGGATCCCAGCAGCAGGGACCAAGAATCCCGTCCAAGCACAAAGCCTGCCGAGGATTCACAAGAAAAAAGGGGGAAGCTGTCCAAACCCTAAACCGTCACCTCCATCGCACCGAGAAACGCAGGGGACCAGATCCACGCGCATTCCATTTGATATGTTTTAAGGTTTATATCAAACCACGAGATGGTGTGTGAGTGCTTTTGTTTTTTAAGTTTCATATTTTAAAATAAAATGGTTTTTTCATAGATAAAACTACTTGGACTGATCTAAAGGAACCTCTTTCACCAAAACTATTCCATTACTCTCACTTTTATCTTCAAGTAGAGCATGGATTGATCCTACTTCAAATTATAACTTGATACAAATGTCACATAGCCTCAGGTTTCCTCTAGCTCAGCTACAAGTTTGCTCCCACCAATTGCATATTGAGACAGATCATCACCTCCCTAGAGATTAGCGTATTTGCAAATTGTGCTACAAGTTTGCTCCCACCAATTGCGTATTGAGACAGATCATCACCTCCCTAGAGATTAGAGTATTTGCAGATTGTGCAGTCTTGATGTGGAATCCGATGAGCATTTCATTTTCACTTGTCCTGTCTACTATGAGATATGAGGTAGATATTATTGCTTATTCAAAGACACTCATACACTAAAATATTGGATTGTCTACTATGAGATATGAGGTAGATATTATTGCTTATTCAAAGACACTCATACACTAAAATATTGGATTAATTATAAAGATCAAAGATGCATTGCCCTTTTCATCTGGGAATTATTGAATCTCAGGAAAGAACTACTTAGTAACAATTTGCAGAAGATAACAGGATTTCGACTTATCACTTCATTCTTCCAACCTCCAAAGGCCATGAACAAAAAGCGCCAGGGTGATCACAAAAATACAACAAGATCAATTCGTCGTCGCCTCCAACAAAGAACATCTACGACGACATCCAACTCTTACATCACTCACTTTTCTTCAGCCTTGAATGTTGGGAGTAATCCTTGATCCACAAGTCTTGTATATCAGATGTCATCATGTTTGTTGTTTTTCTTACTTCATTTTCTCTGGAGCTGCATTAGACACTCTCGTTGCTTTGTATATGTCCTACTTTACAGTCCTATTGACCTCTTTTGGTCACCGATGGACATTAATACAAATTCAAATTCATATATTTATATTTATATACATAATTTAATTTAATTTATATATATTAAATATAAGTTGATGTAATTTAATTATCATTTTGAATCACGAGTGTTTTTGTTTTTCATATATATATATATATATATATATATATATATATATATATATATTTATTTGATAAGATTATGTTTAGTAACTGAAGCGTAGGGTTTAAATCACAAGGGTTGCTCCCACCAGTTATTGTTGGCCCATCGGTGAGTCGGAGGTTTGTACTGTCATCGTCAATCTGACGCTCACTCAGGATTCAGATCAAACTACTACCTGTGCAAATAGACTGCCCAGAGGTTTGAACCTAAATGTCTTCTTGATAAATTTTTGATTGAAACAAACACTTACCAATCCACCTAGCCCTCAGCAACATTTAATAATGTAATTTTAATTAAGTAATATTCTTTCTTCAATCTAGGTTTGAACCTAGGTGTCTTCTTGGTAAATGTCCGATTGAAACAAACACTTACCAATCCACCTAGTCCTCATAAACATTTGACAATATAATTTTTACCTCCAAGGGCTAGGTGGATTGGTAAGTGCAGGTGTGGTTGGGCACTTACCAAGAAGGGACCTAGGTTAAAACCTTGGGGGAAGCCTCCCCTTTGCAAAGGTAATAGTCTGATCCGAATCCTTTGAGTGCATGCTAGATCGACGATGACGGTATGAACCCCAAACAACCGAGGGTCCTCATATTACATTGGATTTCCAGAACCAAGACGGTGGGTTTGTTGGTGCAGTCCCTATGGTTTGATCCCTGCACCATTCAATTACTCTAAATAGTGGTTGTTGCCAACTCTCCTATGTACCCAATATATATATATATATATATATATATATATATATATATATATATATTCTTCAATCTTAAAACATGTTGTGCATAATTTTTTTTTTTTTTTTCCCTTTGGATATATAAATAAAGTGATATTTCACTTATTTTTCAATTTATTGGTTTTCATCAAATATTTCTTTTTTGAATCTTCTATGTCACCTTAAGTTATAAATATTCATCTATTTTAAAAAAAAAAAATAGATAAAAGGTAAATTTTAGCGGCTAGCTTTATAACATAATACATATGTTTGCTATATATATAGAGGTATGATGCTAAATATTTATATGGGTACAAGGTTTTTATTTTGAAATTAATTAAAATTATTTTTTAATTTATTTTTATTTGTTTTTTTATTGATAAAAGGAGCTTTGAAAGGATTTCGTAACCTTTTACAAAAATATGAAGATTGGGAGAAGAGATTTCAGTCAAAAAATAGCTTAAAAAATAGATTCTTTGTGGGCTATTGGAGAAAAATAGCTAAAATAGAAAAAGAGAAGCCCTCGTAAGAGCAAGAGAGGAAGCCACACAAGTTGAGAAGAGAAGCTCTCGCAGAGACAGTAGAGAAACCTCATAGGTAAACACAAAATTGAAAACGATTTTTCTATATAAGAGAATACCCCATACCGATTTTAAAAGGGTTGTCTCACACAAAAGAAAAACCTCAGATATAGAAAGTCTTTCGCAAATGAATCAGGACCATCCACAAATGAAATTGGATCATCCACAAAACGAAATAGGACCATCCGCAAATCGAATTAGGACCATCTACAAACCACACATGACCAAACACAAATGAATCAGGACCATCCATAGGAAAACTAGGAGATCTGACTAGAATTCCACATCAAAGCAAGAGATCCGCTTGAGATCCTTAGGAAGAGCCAAGGAGGGAGTAAGAAGTTGAAGAGGTGACCTCCCATCCAAAGCGAGAGGTCTCTTACTGTTATTTGTTTTTATTTAAATTTAGATAGGATCTTTATTTATTTATATTTAAATTTGGATATGGTGTTAATGCATACTTTGTATTTATATCATACTATTGATATTATTAAATACTTCAATAAATATATAGTCTACAAATTCTATATTTTTTAAACACACAACACACACCATTACACACAGGAGTTTGAACCTTAGACCTCTTAATGAGAAACCAAAGCCTTTTGAACCTTAGACCTCTTAATGAGAAACCAAAGCCTTAACGACTTCGATGTATTTAAGTTACAAATTCTATACTTTTAGTTATTTATATATTTGTATTGAAATGTGAAAAGTATTTTCATCTTCCTAAAAGTAAGATTGTTATTGAAATCTATCTCAATATATTTATACTTTGTTATTATTAAAGTACTTTCATCAAAGTATTTTTTTCTTCTTGGTAGGAAAACCAAATTATTTTATTTATAAAATTTTAAGGCCATTAAATGTCTTCTCAATATATATATCCTTGCAATTAAAATGAGGTCATTTGCATACAAAAGAAACTTCATCCCACCTACACCTAACTTGATTATCATCCCTACCTTTTATAAGTAGGGAATAGTGGACAATCTTGTTTAAGCCTTATATCAATTCTAAATTAAAATGATATATGGTGTGATCCTTTAACAAAAGGAGGTGATAGTAGAAAAATTGTGGTAGGAATAGTATAAAATTTTTATGACTATGTGTTTTTTAAAAAAAGTAAACAATTTAGTGTTTTAATTAAAATTTTCAATGATATTGTACTAATATCAGCAATGTATTTTGAAATAGTAAAGGTGAAATTCTTGTTAGCAATTCAACTATATTTTTCATAAGATCAATGTAAAATATTTACAGAAATAGATACATTTAATATCACACTTATTGAATGATATTATTGATAAATATTTAACATGAACAATGTAAATGCAAGGTTTGTTCTCATAGTATTACTATCTCACTGCTACACCGATTATATTGCTTTACCTTTAATATATACAAATGTGGATATAAGACTCTTCACATTTACAACCCTTGACCTTTCTACTTACGTAAACTTTTCATCTCTTCACACACACGGTAGATCTAAAACTTCATATTTCTTATGGGAGAAATATCACATAATAATATATCTATTATTGACTAGTTCGACAAGGAAAACATAATGGTTAGAGCTTTAGCTTCTCTTTGGGAAGGTCACAAGTTCAAACCATGACGTACCCAGATGGGGATTGGTTAGATGGTAGTGATCAAGTGTTTATCGGTTGGCTGCTCCAGTTTGATACCCCTAAGGGTCAAGGGTCTTGTTGACTTTGTCTAACCTAGAGGGCTAGGGTTTATAGTGGCAACACCCAATGGTGTTACCGATTCCTCTATGTATTAAAAAAATCTATTATTGAATCCACATAAGGACACAGACTCTAATGATTGCACATACTAAATGACAAACACTTGCATATCTCCTCACATAATTCCACATTTATTTATATGATACCTACTATATAAGCAAATATTTACCACACTCTAAACTAAACTATTTACATGGTACTTACAATATTTTTGCAAGTTACCAAATAATGTAATACTTCTAACACCTCCTTATATACATTATTTGGTATGAAGGTCCTTTGCTTTCATGTGTTTTCATCTTCTTGTCTTGACTTTGATGATGCATTCTGACTTGTTCTGATTATGGCATTGATTATGTTCCTTCTAGATCAATTGTAGAAGAAGTTCAAATCCCTTTTTTGGCCATATTTAGAATTGGAAAAACTTTCTTGAAAAAATATATTTAGTGTTATCCTTATTATCATTTCTTTCATCTTATCTCATTTGTGCATGCTTATCCAACCATTATTATTTCTTTTGTACCAACAATATTTTTGAGAATGATTGTTACCTCCAAAAATTTTACAACAATGAAGATCCCAACATCTTTCTATCTTGTGTCCATGCCTGCCACAATGTATATATTTGTTAATTGTCTCAATTTTCTTGTATCAAATTTAGTTCCACTTATCCTTGTTTTAAATTTTTCTATTTCATAGTTACTTTTATTAATATTTAATTCATTAATACCTATTTGTTCAAGTTCTTCATATTTTGGCATTATTCTTTAAATTTTTTTAAAAATTTGTATCATTATAACCTATCAAAAACTCTATACCAATATTTCTATTACTATTATAATGTCTATTATCACATATACTTTTTGCACACACTTTGTCATCAAGAACAATGTTTAAGTCCCTTGTGTCGCATGCAATGTCTATTCTCGAAACAAGTTCTCCCGTATTTGTTGTCGTGGGTCTCAAATCACAAGTATCACAACTTGCATAGGCCTTTATGGACTTTAAATCATAATTCTTGTTTTTATTTTGATGAAGATCACTAGTGTCACAACATGCATATGTCATCATGGGTCTTAAATCTATGGTATCACAATATGTACTTGTTGTCATAGGCCTTCAATCATTTGTCACAATTGACATCTTTCGTCATGGCTTGTTCTTTAAATTTTTGATTATTTTTTCTTGTCTTTTATTCTTGTCTTCAAGAGAGAGTAATGTCATATACATTATTTTTCCTATATTAGTAGGTAATGTGATAATAGAGTGATCATCAACTTCATCAATAACAATATTGAAGTAGTCTTTAAGTGTTGAAAAATCTTCATATTTAGCTTCTTCAAGAATTGTTTGTGAGTGCAATATTAATTTTGGTGACATATAATCTTCATCTTGATCATCTAAGAATTTTTCAACTTCTTGAAAATATGAATTTTTATCTTGTTTCTCTTCTTCGTTTATTTTTGATAATTCATGTTCTTATATTTCTATTTGTTTCTCCTCATCCATACTAGTAACTGATGATGTAAACTTTTGATTGTTTATTTACTTTCCTTTTTAATTACCATGCTAAAAATATTTATAGTCAAATATTCCTTTTCTATAATTTTAATAAATTATTTTCTTCAATAGAATATCCTTTGTGGTAAAATTTGTTATTACTCCTAGATTTTAAAATATAGAATTTTCTTTAATATAATTAATTTTTTTTGTTGTTGACAACCTTATAACTCCAAAATTAATATATTTTTTTCAAATATTTTTCTTCTCTCAAATAATTCTTTTTCTCCAAGCTTTTAAATTTTATCCATTGTTTGATGGTGCTTCTAAAGGAAATCTAGAAAAAACTGGTAGAGGTGGTGTTTTTAGAAACAGTGAAGGCAAAATTTTCCTTACTTATTTAGAATCATATGGAACTTCAACTAACAACTATGCAAAGGCTAGGGTACTTTTTACAAGGATTAAAGTTATAGTAGAAAAAATATGGAAATATATTTCAATTGAGGGGGATTCACAAATTATCATCAATGCTATTAACAAAAATGGATGTGGGAACTGGATAAAAAATAATATTATTACTGATGCTCATCATCTACTAGAGGCAATCTCTTGGAAGTGTGATAATATTTATAGAGAAGGAAATTGCGTAGCAAATAAATTAGTGAGTTGCGGTGTTGATCTTTATATTGGTGAAATACAAATTTTAGAAGGTAATTGGCCAAGTGAGATTTTATATCTTAATCAAAATGATGTCAAGGAGCTAATTATGGAAACATAGCACTTCAGGGAAGTTGAAGAATATATTTAAGAGGAAAAAAAATTAAAATTGTGATAAAAAGGTATGTTGCAACAAATGTAATATTTTGGTATTTTGATGGGAGTGGCCCCCAATAGAAGCTACACATAACTTATTAAAAAAAAACTTTTATCAATTGTTTAACAATTTTCTTCAATGTTTTTTCAATAATCTTTTCAATTAATATATTTTTTGTTTGTGGAAAACACCCCAAATGGGATGCCACTTTTGGGTAAGTCCCAAGGAGGCAAGGGTATCTATTCCGCCAAAAATGCCCAAGGCTCACACCTGGCTTGCCCCCTTTGGCACACTCAAAGAGCATGCCTAAAACAACAAAAACACAAACAAACAAACACAAAACACAAAAAACAACAAAAAACAATAATAAATAAAAAATAAAAATAAAAGACAAAAACAACAAAAAACACAAAACAAACACAAAAACATAAATATGATAAAAGACAACAAAAAACACAAAACAAACACAAAAACATAAAAAACGTAAAAAAAAAAAATACACACAAAAAAACCAAAAAAACAACACACAAACACAAAAAACACACACACACACAAAAAGAACAAAAACACAAAACACAAAACACAAAAAAATTCAAAAACACCAAAAACAACACAAAAAACATAAATAAAATAGAACAAAAATAATACAAAACAACACACACACCGAAAAACAAAAAAGAAGGAAAAAATAGAAAACAAGTTTGGCCTTTCTAGGCCAAAAGGCTATTCATGCAAGAATCAACAAAGGAAACATAAGAATGATCAGTTTGAGCAAGGGAACTAAAATACCTTGACCGAACCAAAGAGAAGCAAAAACAAAGAAAAAAGGAACTAGGTACCTCTAGTATTGGAGCCATCCAAAGAAGTGATAGAAAGAAGAGCTTCCCTTATTTGTGAATCCCACCATCTGGGAGGGTGGTCGTAGTAAGTAAGATCACCTTTGTCCAATGCCCAATTAGCTAAAGCATCAACACTCCTATTCTGTTCTCTGACCACATGATTGTATTCAACTTTCCAAAAGCCCATCTGGATTAATTGAATCTTCTCAACAATTATTTTTATTCTCCAATCAACCTTATGATTCTTAGGAGTCTTCAACAAATTAATCATGACTTGAGAGTCAGATTCAACCAACACCTTTTTCCATCCGATCTTAGTAGCCTCTCGAAGGCCTCTAAGGATACCATACCCCTCAGCAAGGTTATTGGAAAGGATACCCAAATTCTTAGCAAAAGTGAAAACCAGGGAACCATCTGAAAGTCTACCAATTCCTCTCGCACTAGATTTTCTAGGGTTCCCCCTAGAGGCTCCATCGGTATTGACTTTTCCAAAATCCTTAGGAGGAGGCTACCAATTCCTTGTTCTATCCATATTTTGATTACTCACATTCCCTTTAAGTTGGTTGCCCTTAAAAGAGTTAATATTCAATCTTTGCATCACTTGATCCCATATTTGGTGGGAGTTTTGGGGGTGTTTAAGGAGTTGTTGGACTGATTCAACTAAGTTGGCAATGGTATTTTGCTAGATATAGTGAATGTCCTTCCTTTCTTGATTGAAAATCTGGTTGTTTCTTTCTTTCCAGATATTCCAAGGTAGGATGGTAGAACCCATCCAAACTAGTTGCCTAATAAAGTGATCAACACCCTCCTGATTAGGCCAATCCCTCCAAAGTTATTCAAAAGTAAAAAAAATGGACCATTGTAAGCCAAGTAAGATGGCCATTCTCCTCCATAGCTCAGAGGCTAAGGTACACTCAATAAAAATATGGCTGAGAGTTTCCACATTCTCTCCACATATTTCACATCTAAACGGGCCATGAAAACCATGTTTCATAAGTTGCTCACCAGTAAGCACCCTATGATGCAATAAAAGCCATGTAAAGAACCTCACCTTAGGCCAAAGCTTTTGAGCCCACAACTAAGTAAATATGTCATATGATTGGTTGGGATTATTATGGCATAAGGCCAAATAACCTTGAGCAACTGAATACTCACCCTTAGTAGTGTTGTTCCATCCAAAATAATCTTTATCATGGGACCAAGAGAGAGATCTCATATGAAGGATGCTTTGGATATCTTTTCTTTACCTTTCTAGCATTTGAATAGGCCACTCCTCAATAGGGATCCAATATCTACCAACCTCTGAATTACCAGTATGGTACTGATAGTAATTAGCAACCTTTATCCAGTTAGCTCGATGAAGCTCCTCCATCCAAGGCCTCCAATCAGGAAATTGAGTTATCAAAGGTTGGTGACCATCCCAAGAATCTATCCAAAAATTTACTTGTTGACCATTATGAATGATCCAAAATAACTTTTTCTTAATCAAATCCTCACCAATCTTAAGAACCACTAAAATGGGAGAACCTTTGGTAGGCAATTGATAGCGAACAAGGTCTTCAAGACTTTTGTTCTCAACATATTTAGCATGAAGATTCTTGGCCCAAAGAGCATTGGGGTTATGCAAAATCCTCCAATATAGTTTAGCAGCTAAAGCCTTATTGTTATTAATAGTAGATCAGAAACCTAACCCCCCTTCATTCTTGGGAAGGCATAAAGTATCCCATTTCACCAAGGCCCATTTTCTTTTCTCCTTAGTACCACTCTAGAGGAACCGATGATTGATTTGATCTAATTCTCGAAGAACAACCTTTGGGATATTCAACACAATAGAAACATAAATAGGTATAGCTTGAAGGATTGATTTTACCAAGGTAATTCTACCCCCAAATGAAAGCCACCTATTGGTCCACTTTCCAATTTTCTTCTTAACTCTATCCAACAACCAATTCTAGTCAATCTTTTTTTCTATCTTTGAATATTGAGAGGAATGCCTAAATAAGTGATTGGAAGGGAGGTCTTCTTATATCTTAATTTATCCAAGACCATGGATTCCTGTCTAGGAGAGCAGTGAAAGAAAATGACTTTAGATTTATCTTCATTGATCAATTGCCTAGTAGCATTAGAAAAATAACTGATGATTTGCTTAATTTTAGAAGCTTCCTTAATTGTAGCTTTACCTAACAGAGTAGAGTCATCAACAAATTGAATATGAGAAATAGGCCCAACTCCATGAGCAATGGTAACTCCCTCAAGGGTTCTATTTTCTCTATTTTTGGTTATAGTCCTGCCCAAGCATTCAACAAGAATGATGAATAAATAAGGGGAGAGGGGGTCACCTTGCCTAATACCTCTAGAAGCAGGGAACAACTGAGAAGGCTTACCATTGATAAGAATATAGTAGGATACCAAAGAGATACATCCCATAATCTAGTCCATCCAATCCTGAGAGAAGCCAAATTGCCTTAAAACTTTGACAAGGAAGTGCCAATCCACTCTATCATAAGCTTTAGATAAGTCTAAATGAATGAACATAGATGGAGATTTTTGCATTTCCATGGAATGGATGGCTTCCTGAGCAAGAACTATCTCATCCACTATTTGATGCCCTTCCACATAACCCCCTTGTTTAGGGAAAATAATCTTATGCAAAAGAGGCTTCAACCTTTCTACCATGATCTTTGTAATGATTTTGAGAAGAACATTACATAAAGCTATAGGTCTAAAAGCTGAGATATGATCTACCTCTTGAGCTTTTGGGACAAGAGCTATATAAGTTTTATTGATAACCTTCAAATTTTCTTTGGCTTTCCTAGCTTCTTCCACCACCTCTAATAAATCAACATGAAGGATATCCCAAAACTCTTGATAGAACTCAATAGGAAAACCATCAGGACTTGGGGTTTTTCCTTTTTGCATTTTAAAAACCACCTATTGAAGCTCATTGATAGTAACTGGAGCAGTCAAAATAGAGTTCTCCTTAGAAGTGATAAGAGTAGGGATGGCTTGAAGAATATTCTGTTGAGAAGCCAAGTCAAGAGGAGCAACAACAAATAGATTGGAAAAGTAATTGACAACAATAGAGTTCATGCCATCCCAAGTGTAGACAACATCTCCAGAATCAGATTTTAGGGAAGAAATAAAGTTGTGAGATCTTCGAGCTAGAAGAGATTTGTGGAAGAAATTTGTGTTTTGATCTCCTTCTTTGAGCCATTGGATCCTAGATTTTTGCTTCCATAAGAGTTCTTCTATTTTTTCCCATTCCTCTAACTGAGTAGTGAGTCTAATTTCATCTGTACTTCTACTCTCTGTGAGGCCATCTAAATGGATTTTCTTATTCAAATTTTCAAGTTGAGCAATAACTTCATGTTTTTTTCTGGACATCTCCAAACTTCTTCCAATTCCAAATCTTGATTTTGGATTTAATGTATTGCAACCTTTTGGTAAAACAAAACATCTTAGTCCCATACCTTGGTTTACCTTCCTTCCACCATTGTTGCACTTGAGGTCTGAAGGAACTATCTCTAAGCCACATTAACTAAAATAAAAAAGGTGAGAAACTCACATTGGTTTTCCAAATTTCCACCATGACTAGCTAGTGATCCGAACCAGCATTGTTAAGAGTCTTCACCTTAGGAATGTGACCATGGATTAAGAAATTATCAAAGAACAAGAACCTATCCAATCTCTCCATAATACAAGCTAAGCCTTACCTTCTGTTAGACCAAGTCATAAGGCCATTATCTAGCTGGATGTCCACAAGATGAAGGTTTGCAATATATTCACTCATGAGGTTAGTGCTTTTGTCCAAATTTCTATTTCCCCTCATTTTCTCATCCAAAGAGAGGATGGTATTGAAATATCCTCCGATCAAGATCCAAGCTTCAGGAAAATGAGAGATAATATAAGTTATATCCTTCCACTATCTTCTCTTTTCCTCCAAAGTAGTCGGAGCATAAATAATTATGCAAAGCATAATTTGGTTAGAATGTCTACTTTGAATAGCTATAGCCAAAAGACCCTATCTACCAACCATATGGTGAATAACAACCTCTTTTGGGTCCCAAAGGCAAGCAATGCCACCAGAAGTCCCCTAGGAACTGAGGGAAGCAACTTTTCTAGCTGGCCAAATTTTACTAGCAATTGAATCCATTTCCTCTATTGAAATCTTTGTTTCCTAAAGGAAAACAAGATGTGGATGGTTTGTCTGAATCATTCTTCTAATTTCATTTTGTTTTGAAAGACTCCCTTTGAGTCCTCTAATATTCCAAGTGATGATCTTCATTAATACCAGGGCTAAAAAAATTGGTAAGGGCATTAATCTTACCTTCCTCTACAAGATTTTCACCTTCTTTTACCATATGATGTTGATTGGTCTTGCGACCTACCTTTTGGTTGGAATCCATCTTTAGTTTTTTTTCCTATTTCTTGACTTACCCCAATTGAATCTGAGATGGCTTCTAACCTCGAAGATTGCATGTATAAAGCCAAAGTGTTACTGGAAGGTTCAACATAGTCTATCTTGGGACCTGTATTATTTGAAGTCTCAACATTTAAAAGATTGTTTTTCTTGTGTATATTTCCTCCTTTTTTTCTTGTTGAAAACCTTTAATTTGTTGGTTTGTCTCTGAGTCCTTCCCTACATATTTAAATTGTGTTTCTAAGATTTTTATCTCCATTATTTCCTCTTCCTCACCTAGGACATCATTTGTGGAAAGAATTTCAAACATATTAGTTGATAACTTTGATTGATCCTTCATAACTAGTTTTTTCTAAGTGTTCTTCTTCTTAGGCATTTGGAAACCTGCTAAGTTTGTATCCTCTTTCTTTTGATCTAGAATTTTATTTGGGTAGACACTAGCCAAATGACCATATTCATGGCAAATTCGACAACAAAAAGGAATGTTCTCATAGTCCACCACTTGCTCCCAAGTGTCCTCCCCAAATTGTAATGAGATATTTTCAGGTAGGGGTTTGTCAAAATCCATTAAAACACAAATCCGAGCATAAATAATATGTTCAATTTTTTTAGTACAATCAACAATCATCATAAAAGTTCCCAAAGAGTTTCCAATTGAAGAAAAAATAGTCGAATTCCAAAATTCAATTGGGAGGCCAAAGAGTCTAACCCAGATAGGACTTGTAGAAGGCATCTCTTCTTCGGCTTTAAATTTAGTATGCCAAGGCTTCATGAAAAGCCCTACCCTTCCAAAGAACCAGGGACCCCCTTGAAATATTTTCTCTCTATCTTCATTATTAGCAAATAAAACAAGAAAATAACCATTTGGATAAATAGAGATTTGTAACTCACCTTTTGTTTTCTAGTTTTTTGTAGCCCAAACTTTGAAAGTAGATAGGCTCAAATGAAAACCCAAGAAATGACAAATTAGTCCTCTTTTTCTAGATCTTCTATGCTAGTCTGAATGATACCCATATCTAGCTTAACAATCGGAGTTCCATCAGTTGCCCTAAGACATCTCGACTCAGTTTTCCTAGGATCAATCTTAGGCATTCTTAGAGGTTTACGAGAAACCCTAAGATTAATGTTAGCATTAGGTTGAGGCTGTCCACCATGGAGGGCATCCCTAAAATTTATTTTTGGGTCTGAGTCTTTGAAATCCTTACCCTTGAAAGGGGTTTCCATAGTGGATTTATTTTTGGGGTGCTCCTTAGCACTAGATTCACTTGAGATCTGAACCATTTTTTGATCAGTTACTTGAAACTTATTTCGAGATCTCTTTAATCCATGCCTTGGACATCGAGAAAAGGTATGATTTTCACTTTTATTTTGTGCAACAAATTGGAAGCCATTGTCAATCAAGTTCACAGCATGAAGATCTATTGAAAGATATATTTCTAACCCATCTTGGGTCCCCTGCAACATATCCTACTAAAATCTTGAGCAGAAACCACAAAAATGTTGGCCGCTAGGGCCCAAAGGCCTAAAAAACAACCTCTGGAGCCGCTTGCACTCAACACAGATGAAACCCTCACATAGTCCAATCTTCAAATAATATACTTTCCTTCAATACTTCCAATTAAATACATAATATATTTTTTCTTCAAATATATTAATATTTTTTCAATCAATAAATCAATTTTATATTTCTATTGGTAGTGTTTGCTTTATTTTATAACATTAATGTGTTTTCATATAAACTTTACAATTTTTGTGGTTGACATTTTTCTTCAAGAAGGAAACTAGCAATCCAGATCTGGTAAAGCAGACTATAATAATGTGATGTTTTGGAAAAATTACTCTACTAAGATGCAATGCATAGAAAATAGAGGTGGATTTTTGGTATGGTGAAGGTTGTTGTAGGAAATATCAATAAGGATGTTGAATTATGGAATATTTGTATTCATACAAAAATTAAAGGTGCAAAAAATAAAAGTCAATAATTCAGACATTTTATGTAAAATAATGTAGGTATCTAGCTATAGCAACTCAATTGATATGAGAATCGAATTTTTTATAAACTCTCAAGCTATATAGGAGAGTAGTAATTTGCCAAGGGTGGGGACTTGAGTACAACCCCTTATTTTCTGACACAAAAAAAAACTAATCAAGTTTCAACATATTTCTCTTTTTCAAGTATTTATTCTTTAAATATTTATTATCTTCTCTTTAATAATTTCAATATTTAAATAGTTATCTCCTTATAACTTTCTCCAATTATTGTTCTTCTTCACTTTAATAATATTGCTCTCAGTAATTTCCTTCCAATAAAACAACTTGTTATAAAAATAACTTCTTTTAAGGTAATGTTTTACCCTTAATTCTCCATTCTTTTAATTCTACTTTCTTTAAAAAAAATTCCTTCGAATTTTAAATTTCTTCAAACTTTAATTTCTTAAAATAATCTCTTCTCCTTTAATTTTATTAAATTGAATATTTCAAAGGTTAATGTAAATACATTTGCACTTAATTACTTGGCATGTAGAGATTTTATTCTACACTTCCTCTACACTTTTGAAAAATTTTGACTCCTCTCCTAGATGTTATAATGCTTTCTTTCCCAAGTATCTCCAACAATATTTGCCACCAGGTATTTCACCTTCTTGTTTTGGTCCGTGCTCTTGCACTTGAATTTTCTATAACCTCTCTAGTGGTTTCCCTAGTCTGTGCACTTCTAACTTTTTGTGGACTCCTTCAAAAATTTGCTTTTTCTTCTTATATACTTTTCTCTACAATTCTCTTTACAATCCAAATTCTCTAGCTAACTCCTTCAATGTACCTTCCAATGTCACTCTTAACTTATGGCTTCTCTCATAATAAGAGACTTCATGCTTATTTTTTTTAAACATGGCCACTTAACCATAACTTTCCTTTTGTATTTTATTCTCAGTTGCATCTCTTCACAATGAGGTTCTCTCCTCCAACAATGATATTTCAAACTCGACTATTCTTTTAGTCATAACGTTCCTCAATAGTGGCTTTCCATAATGGAAATTTATCACACTACTTTCACAATAGTGACTCTCTAGAATAGTGGCTTTGACCAAACACATATACTATGGCTTTATTTGAACACAACAATGTGGCTTTGATACCACTATTAGCAATTCAACTATATTTTCATAGGATCAATGTAAAATATTCATACAAATGCATACATTTAATTTCACACATAAAATAATACTGTTGATGAATATTCAACATAAGGAATGCAAATACAATGTAAATGCAAGGTTTGTTCTCACAATATTACTATCTCATTGCTACATCAATTACATTACTTTACCTTCAATATATATATATATACACATGGATATGAGACTCTTCACATTCACAACCCTTGACCTTTCTACTTACACAAACTTTTCATCTCCTCACACACATGGGAGATCTAACACTTCATATTTCTCATGGGATAAATACCACATAATAATAAATCTATTATTGACTCCACATATCCACATAAGGACAAAGACTCTAATGATTGCACATACTAAATAACAAACTCTTACATAACTCCTCACTTACATAACTCCACACTTACATGACACCTACTATATACTCAAATATTTACCACACTCTAAACTAAACTATTTACATGACACCTACTATATACTCAAATATTTACCACACTCTAAATTAAAATATCTACATTGTACTTATACTATTTTTACCAAATAATGTAATACTTTCAACAATTCTTTTGAATTATGTTAAAATAACACATGTAATTATAACAAACAATTAGGTGCGAGGTGTAGGCAAATTGGTTCATCCAAACCCCATAAGGGGCGGAGGTCCAAGGTTCAAATCTTGGGCCTTGTCGGATTGAACGCTTGTCCCTTTCTTGGTGCTTTCAGCGGCATAAAAGGTTTAAAATGATTGTGGTATGGTGGTTATAGGGGCGGACTATGTGAAGATATGTGTGGCGGCTTTCGAGGCGGACAACGCAAAATACTATGGCGACCATAAAAATCTAGACAGCCTGCTCGAATTCATGGCAGCTACCGATTCCACCATGTAAATTCAAAAAAAAAAATTATAACAAACAATTTATAAACGGTTAGACCCCTTCTAACAGAAAATAAATTTTTAATGAAAAAAATGGAATCACATTAAAAAGAGACTTGATAATCATTATATATTATTTCAAGAGGAGTGGGTGTGGAGATTGCATCAATTATTACATTATTATCAATGTTTACATTTAATTGTTAAAAGTTGTGATTTGGAGTTGTCATATTTATGAGGAAGGAAACACGTTTACAAATAGATAATGCAATCAAAGAATTCCTATTAAATTAGATTACAACCATAAATTGTAATTAGATTGAAGAGATCTTAACTATTTATGAAAATGATGCTATTAATTATATTAGGTTTATAATAAGAACTAATATTGAATTTGATTAGTGCTTTCAGCGACGTAAAAGGTTTAAAATGATTGTGGCATGGTGGTTATAGGGGCGGATTGCATGAAGATCTGTGTGGCGGATTCTGGGGCGGACAACACAGAATACTGTGGCGGCCATAAAAAACTGGACAACCTGCCCGGATTCATGGTGGCTACCGATTCCACCATGTAAATTCAAAAAAAAAAAAAAAAAAAAAAAAATATATATATATATATATATTGAATTTGATTATTTCCTACATGATATGCTTTAATCATCATGGTGTGAGGAGATCGGTTGTGTATATATAAAGGAAGTATTGGAAACTCCTATAATATCCATAAATAATTGAATTAAAAAATATAGAATTTTACTTTAAAGTATAGAATTTTATCAAACAACATCGTTAAACATAACAATGCTTTTCAATAAAAGTAGTAGAGAGAATATGTCAGGGAGAAAGTGCAAGTCCAAGAATGAGCAAGGAGCAAGTGCAAGCAAGAAATATTTTGTTGTCCAAATATTTGGGGAACTTTAGAGATTAAGGATTCTTATGAAGAAAATCTAGGTAGCATGTGAAGAAATTCATTTATGGAAGCCATAGGTGGAAGTAAGGATGTCCTAATTGGGGATAAGAGAAATATTGAAACTATGTTGATCCTTATCTAGACAATAAATGTTATACCAAAAGTGATTATCAAGGATGATATGATCAAGCATGATATAGTGGACCTTAAAAATAGAGGGTTAATATATAAGTTCTACAAATACTTAATAGGTTTTTCAATGATTTAAAAGTGAATTAAATAGAAGAGGGGAATGAATTTAAATTATTTTATGAATTTCTTCTAAAATGATTTTTTCTTATCATATTCTCCAGTTTGAAAAGCATGAATAAAAAATGGGTGGTGGACCATGGTTGGGGAGAGAAGGCATTTATTTAAAACCGTGGAAGGGGATTTTTATTAGGAGAGACAAACTATTAAAATGACTGGACAATGTGGGATAGTTTTTTTTTTAATTCCATACAAGTATGTTAATAACAAGGTTTTGAAGAATATTGATAATACTATAGATGAGTTCATCCAATAAGGGCTAGCTATGAAGGAGTAAAAGCATGTTATATATACATATATATGTGTTTCCGTGGATATTTTAAAACCTTTATCAAACACCATTAATATTAAGTCTAAATCAAAAGAATGGAATAAGTAGATTATGAAAATATTTCATTTTGATGCCATAAATGTTATGAGATTGAATATGTAACAAGAGATTTTAAAGTGAAAAAAATAGAGAAAGAGATCAAAATTTTTGGTCATGAGATAAACTACAAGATGAAGTAATGAGATAATATTCTAGTAGAAGTTAGTTGAGATCTAGGTTTTTGCCTCTCTACATCATTGAATGGAAAATGACCATCATGGTTTACTAAAATCAACCATTAGGAGAAACTAAAAAGGATGCAAGGGATATATAATTATAATGTAAAATCTCAAATTCAAAAGGAATTAAAGGTGTGATGGAAAGTATGGAGGTAAATTTTAAAATAAATAAGCCAAAAAAGGTCAAGTTTAATCTAGGTAAATCATCTTCACTTTTGTTTAGTAGTATAAAATTATCCCCTTATAATAAAAACAAAAGAAGTATAGAGTTTATCTATTGTATTTTAGGATTTTAAAGAGTAACAAAATAAATAAAAGGAGTATGAAGCATATTCATGCCAATATAGGGTTTTATAAAATCATAACTATAAAATATAGTCTTTGCACTTTAGGATTTTTAGGGAAGCATAAAGAAGAGTGTGTTTTTGAGCCTACTGCTTGCACTTTAGGTTCTTGAAAGCAACATAAACCTATAGATAAAAAGTCTTATTATGAATATTCCAAATATATAGAAGAGATTATGAAGAAAGAAGAGGAAGAACCTCAAACCAAAAATAAAAAGAAAAGTAAACTCAGAGGAATATTGATTTGAAAAACCAAAAACAAATTTTACAAATGTTATCAAAAACTAAGTTAAGGTCATAAGTAAGTATAAAAAGTGATGATTAAGATGGTATCTTTGAATATTATGGATATGAATAAGAACCCTAAAAAATAGTTATTAGGGAATTAGTAGGTTGCTAGAGTCTTAGTTTATTTTAATATAAGAAACTAAAAGAAACAATTATGAATATAAGAATGCATTCAAAAAGATTTGAAATATGGGGAATTTTTCAATAGTTCTTACTATATGAGACTTAGGTGTTACAACAATATGGGACAAATACAAAAGGGATGAATAATTACTAGAAGCATGAAGTAATTGGGTTATATTTTTTTTGGTAATAAAGAGGAAAATACTGAAGTTGGACTTATAAATGTATTAGATCAAATTATTGTTACTCTTCATGATAGATATTGGGAGGATATCAACTTGTTTATGTCAAATTCAACAATGGTTAATAGTTATGATCTATGGATTCTTATAAGGGACTTCAACACATTTTTATTTTCTTCAAAAAAGAAAGGTGGTATTCTAAGAAGATCTAAATCAATAGATGATTTTGTTCCTTTGTCAACCCAAATGAAATTTTGGGTGCTATCCTTTCATTCTTTCAAAAACATGGGATAATAGATGTATTAGACAAACTTATATAATATAAGGGTTAGATAATTTTTTTTATGTTTATATAATATAAGGGTTAGATAATTTTTTAATGTAATACATAGTTACAAATGAATTATATGATATTTTAAAACATTTTATTATGAGCAATATTAGATCCAAATAATTTATCTTGAGATGTGGTACACTCGATAACAATCATGTAAATCCATTTTCATTTTAGTTAATGTGGCTTCAAGACCCTAATTTATTCCAAACAATTTTGTCATGGTGCATTAAAGTAAGGTTTGAAGGATCATGTATGTACAAGTTTATTTACAAGATAAAATATCTAAAGGGAAAAATGAATATTTGGAATGTCAAATCTTTTGGTAAGATATTTAAAATAAAAGATAAAATAAAATCCAAGCTCAACAAATAACAAGAGATAGTAGAAATCCATAGAGTGGATCAAGATACTAATGTGTAAGAAAAATATTTACTTTTTAATTAGCATAGTGTATTACAAAAGGAAGATTTATATTGGGCCCAAAGATACAAGGAAAGATGACTTAAAGAATGAGAGAGAAATGCAATTTTTCATATTATAGCCAAAATGAATTTGTCTTTTTGTCAAATAAAAATATTTCAACTCTAGATAGAACTATTAAGGAAGAACATGATATTAGAAAGGAAACACTTAATTATATTGAATATATTTTGTTAGAACTTGGGAAAGATAAGGAGGATCAGGGTATGGTTTTGTGAAATATCCAATCATCACATAAAGATAAAATGAAATATTTATGAAGAAGACATCAATGGAGGAGATATAGGAGGGGATTTTCTATTTTGGGCCTAATAAGGCACATGATATTGCTAGATTTATTAACTTTTCTTTCATTTTTTTTGGGATTTTTTGAAAAACAATATGTTGATTGTGGTTGAAGAAGCTAGAAAAAAGACTATAATAAGTGATATCAATTCCTTCTTTATTGCATTGGTTTCCAAGAAAGGTGAGACAAAATATTTTGATAATCTTAGTCCAATAAGCCTTTATAATATGATTTATAAGATGATTTAAAAAATTATGCAAATAGATTGAAAATCATTTTAGATTGTGTTATCTCATAAGAACAATATGGATTTAATTGTGGTATATAAATTATTGATGGTATACAATAGGCCATATATTCTCTTCATTTTTGACATTTGTGTAATCTAATATTATTTAGGCCAAGGTAAAAAGTGTGAAGAGGTGCTTATGAGCACTATTTATGTAGCCTATAGGCATGTGATTATGTAAGCCTATGGGCATTCATCATTTATGTAAGCCTACAAGCATGTTCATGTAAGCCTATAGGCCCCTTTCATATTTCACCCTTAGTGGTATTGGTTAATCCACCTTTATGGATAACCTTACTCAAAAGAATAATTTATTATTATTTTATTGTAAGGTTAACCTCAAGGTTAAGTTTATATCAACATAAGGCTAACCTTTCATTGAGGATTTCATATCACTATAATTATACCTCAATGAGGATCCATTTGTATTATAAGTGTGAATAAAATATGATATATTGGGGTGCCCACAAGCACCCACCTTATACTTCTTCTTGTTGATTTCTTTCATGTCTTTACACCATTTATTATTATTATCTTTTAAATCATATTTTCTTCTTTTCAACATATAATTGTGGTAAACACATGTTTTGGAAGGTTTGTAGAAAATATTGCAAATTTAAACATGGTATTAGAGTGAGATTTGAAGCAACTTCATTCATCAAGTAAAAGAGAATTTTAGTTTTTGTAATTTCAAATTCAAACCATAGTATTGGTATCCTTTTATTTCTTCATGCAAAGTATTATGTGTGTAATGTTATATGACATAAGCTCTTTTATTGTCTTAGTGTGCATCATGGCATGTTGGGTAGTGCTCTTGTTTATTTGTAGGGGGTCTTGGGTTCGTCATAAGACTTAGCCTCTATATAAGGCTTAGTTCTTATATAGCAATATTTTATTTAATTAATTATTATGTTTAGCATCTTCTAAAAATAAAGAGCATGTCTTATTTTAAAAAAGCATATCTTATTTTTAAAGCATGCTTTATCTTTTTTTTTTTTTTGAATTTACATGGTGGAATCGGTAGCCGCCACGAATCCGGGCAGGCTGTCCAGCTTTTATGGCCACCACAGTATTCTACGCTGTCCGCCCCAAAAGCCGCCACACAAATCTTCGTGCAGTCCGCACCTATAACCACCATGCCACAATCATTTTAAACCTTTTACTCCATTGAAAACACCAGGAAAGGGACAAGCGTTCAGTCCGACGAGACCCGAGATTTGAACCTTGGACCTCTGCCTCTCTTATGGGATTTGGATGAACCAATTGGTCTACACCTCGGACCTTAGCATGCTTTATATTTAAAAGCATATCTTATTTCAAAAAATAATACCTTCTAAAATAAGCATCATTGTACTCCTTTTATAATAAATGGATATCAATAATATTGAGGGCATGAATTTTCATGAAGAAAATCCTCTCTTGTTCTCTTTCTACGTTTCTTATTTAAATTTTCATTGTCAATTCTTGCTCATATCAACTTGTATCAGATCCTAGCAATCATGACCTCAGATCTAGTTTTCTAAAAGATTATATTGACACAATATTCACCCAGGAACCTCATCTTAGGTTGCCAAAGATCTAGCCTCCTCAAGGGTTTTCACATATTACCCTTTCTAGATTTTCAATTACTTTTTCTCAAAAAACATCACTACATTTTCTAAAGCTATATCTTTCTTTCCAATAATCAAATTCATAATATTATTCCTCCATCTCATATATCATTTTGAGTACTACAAAATGAGTGGTCACATGCTAAATTATAAGCAATATTGAAGAAGTTATGGCTATTTGAAGTTGGGCTAACAATGTTGTTTTTTAATTGTGCACACAAAAATTCAAGGGGAAAAAAAGACAGTTTGTTTCTAGAAAGAAAAAAAAACAAAGAGAGTGCTTTATTATTTTTAAAAGTGATTTACTATTAAATTTATTTATTTTAAAAATGGGGCTTCTTTTATGAATTGGATTTAACCAATTGTGCAATTATGATTGTAAATAAGGTGCATTATCGATGGAGTCTGACACCTTTATTATATTTCTTCCATGTTTTGTAGGTTTTGTAGGTAATATTTAATAGCCATCCCTTTTGTAATGGTGCATGAGTGGGATATCCATCATGAGGAGACTTCTAAAGTATTAGTGAATATGAGTACAATTTTAAAAAATTTAGAAGAGAGACAATCATTTCATGGAAGATCTTGTGGCAACTTCCCAAGCAATGCTCCAACATTTAGCACTTCATGTCATTTGTGCCACTCATCAACCTTTAGAAGATAATACAAGGCATATGATACCCTTTGCTTTCAAGAAATTGGTTGAGCATTACTTATATGTGGAAACTTGTGTAGAATGCAAAATTGAGGCAACTATCTCCACTGATGCTATAAGTATAATTCTTAAATAGGGAGGACAACAACAATTACCCCTTCCTATATGACAACACCATCAACCAGTTCAAAAATCATACTCTTAGGTGCAACCATCTCGATATATTCTACAATTAGTTTGGTCATCACGTTCAAACAACATAGGACAAGGTGCAACAACAATCTTCTTTTGGTTGTTTATCATCACCACTATTTTTTTCTTTGTATGCTCGTTTACCAATTTTATAGCTTCATGTGCAACCACATATAACCCCTATCATGTAGCAGGTTCCTTCTTGTTTATAGAAACAATAGTCACATTTATCCCTACCTACTCTTCAACAACAACATGATTTGTTGCTACTTGCTCTTAAACAATAGTTACAACGACTATCACATCCACAACAATAGTTTTCACTATAAGTACAATCTCCAACACAATAATAGCTACCACCACAACACCATGTACTACCATAGTCTTGTTCTTATATAATTAACAACAACATCCAAGTACCACTACATACTTGGTTGGACATACGAGTGCAAAAAAAACCCCAAGCACAAGGGTTCTCTATGCCATATTTTTCACAACCTTTTCCCACTATTCCAGTGAAAGCAAGGATAATTTCCACTAAAACAGGGAGGAATTGATAAGACTTAGCCTCTATATAAGACTTAGTCTCTATATAAGGCTTAGTTCTTATATAGCAATATTTTATTTAGTTAATTATTATGTTTAGCATCTTCTAAAAATAAAGAGCGTGTATTATTTTAAGAAGCATGCCTTATTTTAAAAGCATGCCTTATTTAAAAAAAACATGTCTTATATAAAAAAAACATACCTTATAAAATAATCATAATTGTACTCCTTTAGAAGGATTGGATATCAATAATATTGAAGGTATGAATTTTCATGAAGAAAAGCCTCTCTTGTTCTCTTTCTATGTTTATTTTTTGATTTTTTATTGCCAATTCTTGCTCATATTAGTTCGAGCCCTATTGTATCCAAACTTGTTAGATCAATTTTATATATAAATGAAGATAAATTCATCCCATCACATCAAGTCAAGTGGTAAACTCTAATTTGTGTAGCAACTAATCTAATGACGACAAGACAGTTGTTGATTTGGTAAAATAAATTCTAAGGTTTGATATTTTTATTTATTTATTATTTGGGTGCTAATATAACCAAATATTTTGGAGGCCATAAAATTTTCATACTAAAGCATTTATAGTCCCTTTTTCCCACATTATATAATTTTTTGAGCTCTACATAGTGGTGACTTTAGTTTATGAACATACTACAAATATTTTTTGAATTTTTGTGCAAAATAGATTCCTTGGGATATGTTACTTGTCTCAATAGGCAAAACTATAGGACTTGGTTAGTTCAAATGGTAGGATTACACAAGAGCAAAAATATTTAGTCCATATTGTTAGGTCATAGTTTCATAAAACATTTCATAAAGTACTTTGCATATTGTATATTTTCTATTTCTTTCATATCATGTTATGTCACGATGTCACATTAAATGTTGGGAGTTAATTTTCTATTATCTCATTATTTTAATGGTTCATACATGATTCCTTTCCTATGAGATCATTATATAAGAAACTATACATATTTACTTGCATATATGTAAAATATAGATAAATATGAATAAAAATATTTCTCTAATTTAACTTTAAATCTAACATGTGGTATTAGAGCGGAAGTTCCTAAGCTAGGATTAGAGAGGAAATTGTTAGAGCAATAATTTCAAATATTCCTACATAGAAAGGAAGTCTATTGAGGCACCTTGAGAGAGGAAGTATATCAAGGCACCATATGTTCTTGCACAAATAAGCCCATAAAGGCATCGTAAGAAAGCAACCTTTGTTGTTTTTTGAGAAATAATTTATTTAAAAGAGAAAAATGCACCTGGTAGATACCACAAAGACCCAATAATACAAAGGTGTTGCATCACATAGAAAAGTGCATCATCCAAAGGCTATTCAACATGATTTCTAATTTTAAATATATTTAATATTAATTAGAAATGGTCATACCAAAATGTATTATTTGGTTTGAAGAGAAAGCATTTGAAGAACAAATGTTACTTTTTGGAAGTTGAGAATCCAATATGTGTCATTGGAAGAGTTCAACACCATAACATATTATTTATTTTCTAAGAAGAAAGCATTCAACAATGTATGTTATTTGAAGCATATTTCATACAATTTGAAAAACATCTATGATCAATTCAAATTTGTGCTAGTGAGAAAGTTTGTTAAGCCATTTGGAAAGCACTTGACTTACACCTATGAATCGAGCAAAGCAAAGTGCCTAAAATTTATTGAATTACATCATTAAGTTTGGTAAATAAAGCAACTTATGTATATACCTATAAAAAACCAATTGAAGAACTACACTAAAGCATACCACTTTATAATCTAAGCATTTACTTAAATGTAGTCTAATATTTGGGTCAAATTACTTGTAAATAATTCAAAGGCTCTTCTATTTTGAGATTCAGGTCAAATCAACCATGAGTAGTTTAATGGCTCTTCTAGTTTGAGATTTGGGTCAAATTATCCAAGTGCATTCAACATATTAAAATCAAAGGCTATCCCAGGTTCATTTACCTTAAAGTATTTTTTGAATTTTATTATTATTTATTTTTGAAAAATTAAAAAATAATTTCTTTTTTTTCTATAGTTAAAACCTTTGAAACTATAGAAATATATTGAAAGAAAAGTCTTTTCAAAATATAAAAAGATATGTGCAATCCAAGTTTGCATAGGGAATTATAAGGAAATTTTTAATTAAAAAGGTCTTAGAGGAATATTGAAAGGAAATTTTAAAAGGAGTCATAGGGAAATCTAAGTTAAAAGGTTATTTCAAAGATCATACTTACACTTTTTAATAGGGAGTTATAAAACAATACGATTACTCCTAAACTATTTCTCTTGTAATCATAGCAAATTAAAGGTCCCAACTTCATTCCATGGAAAAATAAAATGAGGACTATCCTTGTAGTAGAAAGACTATGGGATATTGTATCGAGAGATGAAACTCATTGCAAATAACCAATTGCACAAATGGATTTTGATAAAAGGATAACAGGGCAAAATTTATCATTTTGTTAGGCATTACATATGAAATTTAGTCTCATATTAGTGAAGTTAATACATAAAAAGAGGCTTGGGATATTTTGTGCATATTTTTTTTGTTTGTGGAAAACACCCCAAATGGGATGCCATTTTCGGGTAAGTCCCAAGGAGGCAGGGGTATCTATTCTATCAAAAATAACCAGGGCTCGCACCTATCCTGCCCCCTTCAACACACTCAAAGAGCATGCCTTTTGTGCAAAATTTTTGAAAGTAGAAATGAAGTGATTGATCATATTACAGTCCCAATTATAGGAATTACAAATGCAAGACAATAAAAGTTTGAAATATTTTCTTCTAAATATTATAGAAAATAATTAAACACTTTAAGAAAAATAATTAATTATAATTGTACTATGTGCTCTACCTGACTCATACAAAGTTTTGGTAACTCCTTTGCAAGTTTCTAATTATAAAGTATGTTTTGAAGAACTAATCATTATTCTACAACAACATGAACTGTAACTACAATTATGAGATGGTTCTTCAAGCAATACTCTAATATTTAGAAAAATATACCAAATAAATATTAGATTTTCCATTAATCCATTATTATATTCTTCATATTACCAATCTGAATGGAGAAGAAGATATTGTCACATATGTGAGAAAGAAAAAAATTATGATAATATATTTTATAGATATAATTATTTGAATAGGTGGAATCAATCATGAATTTCTCAAACAAGGCCACATGAACAACATAAATATAAAAATTTAAATAATCTACCCAAATCAAATAAAGGGTATAGAATGACGCTAGGAGGCAATTGAGTAGAAATATAACAACTATGATTATTCCGAAGGGTGCCAAGGATAAATTAATTTTGGAGTTGAATAGGTCAAGAGAATACACAACAAGAAGTGGATATAATGTTCAACACCAACATCATAATAATGTCACTAGAATATGGAGAGATATTTGGGATAGCCCAAGCATTCTTAAAGTTAAAATGTTTGTAGGTCATAGAAGAATTTTATCTTTGGATAATCTTATGAAGGGGTTTTCATGGTCCCTCTCAATGTGTTTTCTGTAATAAGGAGGAGGAGAGTATTGACCATCTCTTGGGACATTGCTCAATATTTTGGAATCTATGGCAATGGATTTTTAATATGTTTGGTAAATGCATGGTTATGAATAGCAAAATTGAAGATTGGTTAAAGCAATGGCAGAGCACTTATAAAAGTGAGGCTTTATAGACAATATGGGATATATAAAACGATACAATACTTTGGACTATATGGCCAGAAATAAATAGAAAAATATTTAAAGGAAAGAAAAACAATTTAGAGGTAATGAAAAAGAATATATATTTAGCCATAGAGGAGTCTAAAACAACCCTATCAACTCACCCAATACCTAATTTGGAAGCAGAGAGTCTTGATAGATGGAGTCAAGTCATTAAATGGAATTATGATGTTGGGTACAAGAGAAGAAAAAATAAGGTAAAGAACATAAAGTGGAAACCACCAGATATAGAGTGGGTTAAATTGAATTTTTATGGAGCATCTAAAGAAAATCCAAGACCAGTAGGAGGAGGAGGAATAATTAGAAATAATAGAGGAGAGATTTTGTTTCATTATGCTTTCAATTGTGGATTTAAGACAAATAATGAAGTTGAAGCTTGCACAAATTTAGAAGGATTAAAAATATTTAAACAAATTAAATGAATTAGAGAATGGATGGAAGGTGATTCTATCATAGTAATAAATGCAATTTGAGGAAAGCAAAGGTCCCATGGAACATACAAGAGGTAATTGTGGAAATTCAAGATCTTGCTAAAGAGTTCTATGAAATCAGGTTTAGACATATTAAGGAAAGGAAACAAATATGCAAATAAGCTAGCCAATAGAGGGGTTTTGATTGAGGATCATGAAGTTAACATATCCTTTCCATGGTTAGAGGAAGTAGAAAGTTTAGTTGAAGCTGAAAAAAAATGTTGATTGCATAAATCAATTAATGATTAAGATTTACTTTAATATTTTTCATTGGTAATATTTGTTTTATTTTGTAACAATAATGTGTGTCCATTTAGACTATTTATTATAATTTTTTTGGTTGCACTTGTGTTTCAAGAAGGAAACTAGCAATCCATATTTGGTAAAGCGGACTATGATAGTGCGATATTTTGGAAATATTACTCTACTAAGATGCAAGGCATAGATAGTAGATGTGAATTTTTGGCATTGTGAATGCTGCTATAGGAAAATTTTAAGAAAGATGCTAAATTTTGGAGTAATTGTATTCATATAGAGATTTGAAAAGATACAGAAAATGAAAATCAAGAATTCAAACATTTTATGTAAAATGATGTAGGTTTCTAGCTATAGCATCTCAATTGAGATGAGAGTTATATTTATTTTTCAAATATCAAGCTCTAAATAAGAGATATATAATTTTTTAAGGGTGGGGGACCCAAGTACAACCCTTTTTTATCAAGCAAAATAAAAAATCAAGGGTATAGAACAAATTCTCCATCACAACAAGGGCATGTTGCATAGGAAATGGCACGAGAAGAACTTGAATCATATCATTATGATGAAATAAAAATAGCATATGAGATATTAATGATACACAAAAGAAAAAATCAAGGGTAGTAACTAGTATATGGATTTTGGAGCTAGTAATAAAATGCCAGGAAAAATACACTAGTTTGATGCTTTTCAAGAAATACATGGGTGGCTAGTGATAATGGTAGATAACACAAGCTATAAAATAAAAGGAATAGAAACTATTTCCCTCAAACTACCTTTAGTAGAATGCACCATTGTAAATGTGTTATATGTTCTAGGTCTTGCAAATTACTTACTTTTTTCTTCTGAAATGATGGATAAATGAGTTTCTATTGATTTTGATTTTTTTTTTTGTTAAGTAAGAAACTTCATTAACTACCGGGTTTTGCAGGTTGACCCAAAACCTATTACAAAAATCAGCCTTATGCTGAAACTGAGGATCCTTGCCATCCTAAGGACCTTTTGTCATTTACTACTTCTAGCCTATCTAAAACACCTAACTAGAAAAGGAGAGCAAACCTTAATTCTACCACCTATCAGTTCAGACAAAAACAAACAATACTCCCCCAGACATAAAACAAAATACTGAAAAAATGCATTCGCCTTGAGAGGATGACTTCCTCTGTACATTACGTAAATAAAAAATATAACCACCAAGGCTTGAGGAACCTTAGGCCTCATCTTCGACGTCCTCCTCGAGCTCCTCATCCTTCTCTTCCTCCTCATCATCGTCGACATCATTAACCTCCACTTTCGGCATGTAACCCTCATTGAAGAAAACTTGAGTCAGAGTGTCATGGGCCTCCTACATCTGGTGAATGATGTTGGCGTAGGATTTCAGAACGAAATATTTTAGGACCATAATTGTAGGTCCTTCATCCTCCACATCACTCGCACTCACTTTGGAGCTTCCTTGAATTTGCTTATTTTTCAGCCTCATGGATGATCTCATCGTAGGCTCCTCAATCCTCAACCTCTTCTTTGTCATCCCTCCTCTACTGATAGGCTCCCCCACTCTTTTATTTCTTGGAGACACAGAAGTAGGTTTGATGTTACCAGGGCTAGCTCTAGCGCCCGAGCTCTCGGCATGGTGGCTAGGCTGAGCCTCCTCAATGACCTGAGGTTCAGGATTGGGAGTCATGGCCAACACCCACTTGTAGATTACTTTAAACAAACCTTGGTGCAGTGGCATAGTAGACCCCCTCTTACTACGACATGCATTGATTGTGTAATTCATTGAGTTCATCAAAAATTGAGGTATGCTTATCGGGTTGACATCCCGAAAGAAATTCACAAAAGCATAGTGAAAACTAAGCAGGGTCTTGCTAGGATCCTCCGTCGTCACAAATTCCATTACATTTTTCATGACCCCATTCCATGGGGTGGGCAAATCCATTCTGGTCAGACCATTCTTAGCCTCCTTAAAAATTTTGGGGTTATCTTTAAATTCCTTCAATTCAACCTCCCAATGATGCTTCTGTCGGTGAATGGAGCATCCTCTGACCGTTTGCCCTGTCACAACCGCGAGCAGGTTGACATCAATGATAATCTCTCTTCCCCGTATCTCTACCTTCCCATCTTCCCAGGTTTCCATCACCGCCTGGGTGATGTCCTCCTCAGCTCCTGAGAATAAATTGAAGAATTGGGTAAACCTACGCTCAGTCAAGATGGCCTGGGCAACAGGTTCCATAATGACCATATAGGGTTCCACGTACGTCATTTTGTTTTCTTCAATCTTCTTCCTCTTAGCGCTCTCAACCTCAATTGTGCTCCATGCCTTTTCACCTTTGCCTATGTAAAAAAGGTGGTGGGACTTATAGTCTTTCTGGCATGTAACAAAAACTTCCTTGTTACGAGTGCCATGCCTGGGAAAGGACCTCCCATCATCCTCCATGTGGATCTCTTGCCATATGGCCTTGCCAATCAGCTTTGTCAGCATTCCGGTGAACCCCATGTCATTATGATGCGGCTCCACTATTGTTGCACACTCGTCGATGCCTTCCTTGTTTGGAGTGCCATGCATGGGAGAAGACCACCCATATTCCTCCACTTGGATCTCTTGCCAACTGGCCTTGTCAGTCAGCCTCATCATCAATCCAACGAGCCCCAAGTCATCGTTAATCGGATCCACTATCTTTGCTCTTGTAGCACACTTGACGATGCTTTCCTTGTTACTAGTGCCCCAAATATGTGCACACTTGGCTAGGTTTGACATTCTCCACTTGATGGGAATACGCATGCCATAGCTATCCACATAATCACCTGGATTATGGCCAATAATCTTCGTCCTTTTGCGATGGGGCCAATTTCGGTCATGAGTGTTTTGTGTCAGGGAAGAGTTTGTTCTATCAAGCCTTGGATACTCAACATTACGATTTTTGATGTTGGCCTCTCACAATATTTCTGTCAGATTTGCCCTAACATTTAAGGCCCTCAAATTAAGTAGCTTTGCTGAAGGATCCTCGTGACAATCGTGGGCCATGTGGGAGTTGTACCCCTTTCCAATGCCCACCTTAAGCAATGGATTGCCTATCATTACAAAGCATTTCTTCCACATCGTGTGGCACACCCTACGTCCATGTAATAAAATTCCTAGCATCAACTCCAACATTGGCAAGTTTGTCTACGGTTCTGTTGGCCTCACGAAACACATGTTGAACCATCTTATCTCTTCTACCCTCGAAAAGGATCCTCGCCTCATGGATGATGGCCTCTATCCTCCAAGGAGGTTTTTTGCCATTAGTAAGGAGGTTAATTATGACCATTGAATCCCCTTCAACCATCAACTTGCCTTGGATCTCCTGGGTCACCTGCAATCCCCTCCACAACGCTCTTGCTTCTACCTCATTATTGGTTCTGGTTCCTAACGGTTCAACAAAGGCCATCACCAGGTTTCCTTGATGATCCCTAACCACTCCTCCTACCCCTACCCTTCCAGGATTCTCCTTGGCCACACCATCAAAATTTAGCTTGATCCAGTCTCTAGGGGGTGGCTTCCATATAATACCATTTTTGGGATTTGGCTTTTGAACAAGGGACACCTCATCATCAGGGATACCTAAGGATTGAGAAAGTTGTTTTTCAAAAGGGGGAACTACCTGATTCTCAACAGACAGGATGCTCACATTTTCCTTCGCAAAGGCAAGGATCTTGTTAAGGATAGTCCTATGATTATGCTTGGATTCATTAAAGGCTCTATGGTTCCTTTCTAACCAGATTTTCCAAAGGAAATGGTGCCAACAAATTTTCCAAAAAAACTTAAGTTTCGGGCTCACAAAAGGTTGAGGCCATTGTTGGAAAAATTCGGTGATTGTAGCCGGTTTAACCCAAGAAATCCTAAAGGCCTGGAAAAGTCCATCAAGGATTATTTTTGACACCGGACATTCTAAAAAAATATGTTGGACCGATTCCCACCCTGCCCTGCACATGTAACACCGGTTAGCAATAATCATTCCTTTCTTTAGCATGTTGTCAATGGTAAGGATCTTTCCTTGGATCACAAGCTAGGAAAAAAAGGATATTTTGGGGATCAAAGATTTGACCCACACCAACTACGGCTGAGACTGGCGGTCCTCGGGGTTTAAGAGCATATTGTAGGTAGTTTTGATCATGAATTCTCCACTTTCAGTTTCATTCCACACTAGATGATCTTCTGCTTCCCTCATGGGGATAAACTACTGTCCTAAAATATTTTGGAGCTCTTCAGACTCAGCTTCAAAACCCTGCACCCTGATTTATTTCCATCTGGGGTTGTTCCTATCCTGCCTTATAAAATCTGCCACCTTTTGTCCTATGGTTTGTTCCGTCTGCTCTTTGATCCTAGCCAGGTTGGGGTTCTGGGATAAGGCATCAAGACTAGCCCATCTATCCTCCCAAAAGTTAATTTTTTACCCATTACCTAAAATCCATCTAAGCCCTCTCTTGACCAAATATCTGTTGGTTAAGATTGCTTTCCAAAAGGTCGATCCCCTATTTAGGATATTCTCATTCATGAAGTTTGTTCCTTGAAGGTATTTCCTCTTTACTATGGTTGTCCATTCATTCTCCACATTTGTCAGCAACCACCAAGCTTGTTTGGCAAGTAGCGTTGTGTTGAGATGAACCACTCTCCATAGTCCAAGCCCCCCATTAGCTTTGGGTTTGCACACTTTGCTCCAGCCTACCAAATGGATCCTCTTCTTAACTTCCATCCCTAACCAGAGGAAATTTTTTTGAAGTTGCTCAATTTTATGATAGACCTTGCTTGGAGCTCAAAATACAGATAAGAAATATACCGGTATACTTTGGAGTGATGCCATGGTCAACGTAGCTTTGCCTGCCTGTGATAGGAGATGTCCCTTCCAACCAACCAACTTTTTTTGAATCCTCTCCAGCACATTATTCCACATGGCCGCATCCAGGATCCCAAAAAAAGGGGTAGGCCTAAGTAGGAGGTGGGCAGATTCGCTATAGAACACTCCAAAATCCTCGTGATCTTGGTTTACCTTGGAATGGGAGTGTTAAGGAAATAGAGTTTGCTTTTATTAAAATTCACTTTTTGCCCAGCTGCTTCCTCATACATCTTGAGAATAAGTTTAATTCTTCTTGCCTCAACCACAGAAGCCAGGGTTAGCATCAACGTATCATCCACAAATTGCTGATGGGTGACAGGATTTGTTGAGGATGTCACCTTTATCCCAGATATGAGACCTACCACAGAGGCAGCTTTGATAGTTCTCCCTAGAGCCTCTGCCACAATGATGAACAACATTGGGCTTATAGGGTCTCCTTGCCTTAATCCTCTCCTGCTTTGAAAGTATCCTATTGTCGACCCATTCACCAAGACAAAAAACCAAGGCTTCGATATACAACCTCTGATAAGTCTGACCCATTGAGGATGAAAACCAAACTTCAATAAAATTGCATCTAGGAACTCCCAATTGATCCTGTCATATGCTTTATTCATGTCCAATTTTAGTGCCATAGTCACATTCTTGGTTTGTGCTACAGTGTGGAGAGCTTCATGAACAGTAATTACTCCATATAAAATTGATCTTCCTTGAACTGAGCTCCCCTGGCTAGGATCAATGATGACAGGCAAGATTTCCTTCATTCGGTTAGCAATAACTTTTGTAAGGATTTTGTAGGACACATTACATAAACTTACCGGTCTGAAATCTTCCATGGTCTTAGGGGCTAGACTTTTGGGAATCAGAGCTATGAAGGTTGAATTAAATCCCCTAGGAATATGAGTAGAGGTTTGGAATTCCCTGATAGCAGCCATAACCTTGGCCCCCATAATATCCCAAAACACTTGATAAAAGCGAGGTGGGAATCCATCCGGGCCAGGAGCCTTGTCAGGTTCCATACTAAACAGGGCATCTTTGATCTCCTCATCAGAAAAAGGTGCCATGAGTGAATCATTGGTGGCATTGTCTATGAGGTGAGGTATGAATTGGAGGAGTGAATCCTTGGCTTCTTCATGACAATGAGATTCTTCGCCCATAAGGGAACTAAAGTAGTCAACTGCCTCCTTTATGATATCTTGAATGTCTTGAGTTAAGGATCCATCCGCCTTGGTTAGATTCCTTATATTGTTATTGCTCCTATTCCTCAAGGTGGTTATATGAAAAAATTTGAATTAGAATCACCCTCCTTCAGCCACAGGGCTCTAGATTTTTACCTCCAATACATCTCCTCACAGGCTAGGATGTTATGGAATTCGCATAGGGTTTCCTTCTCTTCAGATCTGGTTTCCTCATCATAGGTTCCATTTTGGATTTTGCTTTCTATCATCTTTAGTTTCTCACATACTGCTTTTTTGTTCTCAAAAATATTTCCAAATACTTCTTTGTTCCAAATTCTAAGGTTATATTTTACAATCTTTAGTTTTTGAGCCAGTTTAAAGGAAGAACTTCCTTGAATAGGTTGTTGCCACCACCTTTTAACCTGTTCCCTCAGCTCCGGATGTTTTGTCCACATTGATTGAAACCTGAAAGGTTTTTTGAATGGGGTATCTTGTATAACCTCGAGCATAATAGGACTATGATCTGATGCACTTTTGGGAAGGGCCTGCAGCAAAGAATCACCAAAGGTTGAAATAGCCTCCTTTGAAAGGAGAAATATGTCCAACCTCTCCTGGATCAGCTGGCTCCCAATCCTTCGATTACTCCAAGTAAATTTGACCCCTTTCAGTTTAACATCCATCAGCTCATTCATATTTATAAAATTAATTGAATTCTTCCATGCTCCTGGATGGTAACCCTGATCCTCCCTTTTTATCAGAAGGATAAAGAGGCGTATTGAAATCACCTACAATCACCCAAGGAATGTTATTGAAAGCTTCATTCAGATGGCTTAGGTACTCCCATAACTCTGATCATCCCTGAACGGAGGTCGAAGCATACACATTTGACATGATCCAAGATTTATTGTTGTCAATATCATGGAATAGCAAACTAAGAACTCTATCATCAACCTGGATAACACTGCCTTCTACTTTGTGTGGATCCCACAAAGCCATGAGACCTCCTAACGCTCCTCTCACCTGTTGGAAAGCCACTTCCCCTTGCTTCCAAATCCTTCTAGCTATTAATTTTGATTGTGATGCATCTATTTTGGTTTCTTGAAGAAAAATAATTGTTGGATTGAACTCTTTCCTTATTGATTTTACCACCCTTTGCTTTGGTGGGCCATTTAGGCCTCTCACATTCCATGAGAGTACCTTCATCTAGACTGTTTAGTGTTTTTCCCTCTCCCCCTTCCTTGGGTTGGAGGGGGTTTATCAGTTTTTCTATCATCTTGACTGGGGATAGCTTGTTGTAAAAGTGTTCGTTGTTTCCCATTAGAAATTTCATTGTTGATCCTAATTATATAGTGTTCTACAGCTGACATTCATCCTCTCTTTTTCACTACCATAGTCAATAGGAGACTTAGTTGTGCTTCTAGTCTATTTTGGGCTGAAATGGGGAGGCATGTATTGTTGTAGGCTAGGACTGGATCCCCTTTCCATTTGAAGGGTTTCATCTCTGTCCTCATCCTCCTCTCTATTCTGATTGAACTCACCTAACTCCGGATCCTTATATGTTGGACTAACCATTGTGGATCTCGTTTGCCTTGGGCTGGCTTGATAGGGGATAATTTGTTGGAGCACAGGGGTGGAAGATCCTATCTCGTAGATTGAAAATACACGCCAAACAAAAATAAATAAAATCACAATGACAGAGTATAGAATAGTTGCACAAAACAAACGATTTCTATTAATCGATGGAGTTTAAAAACTCCTTTTTGAATACAACTGGGCCTGTAACCCTTTATTTGTGATACACAGTTACAAGTTATGCTAGGGTTCTCCGAAACCCTAGCTGGCACAAATGGTGGCACTTCCGAAGAACGTATCTTCAATCCCAACAGAGTGAGTGGGCTTTGTTGTATCCCTTGCTTGGACCACTCCAGCTTAATCAGCTGCCATCAATAAACCGGATCTGTCGTCAAAACCCGCACACATTAACACTATCAAGGAGTTAGAAATTAATAAGAGGGCTCCACTGTGTGAGCCCTCGAAAACAATCTAAAACCCTAGAAAACGAAGTGCAGGAATTCAATAACAGATCAATAAAAGAAAAGAAGTTACTTTCTTTAAACTAATTTATACCTGTTCTCTATTAACGCAGCTAGACCATGCGACACCTGGAAGTAATGTTGTTGTCAGAATAGGCCACGAAATGCGCCCTGGTGCACTCACTGAACGCTCGCGTGCTTCTGGATTAAGGTTTCAGACGCCGGTCTGAGTCTGTGGCTATAGGTAAACGCCCGCGGGCACTTGGTAAACGCCCGTGGGCACTTGGTAAACGCCCGTGGGCACTTGGTAAAGGGGTAAATGCCCACGGGCACTTGCGACAGGAATGGGAGATTTTGTAGAATGTTGCAGAAGGAATGGCGGCGAAAGTGGCGACGAAAGCGACGATGGATGCGGCGAAAGGGTAGCAGAAGAGAGGAGATAACAGTAGAAGAATTAGAATCAGAGATAGCACATAAGAGATAGAAGTAGCAAAAGACATAGCGTTTGAGCCATCAAAGTGACTCTATTTATAATCCACTCTTAGGGCACACTTTAGGGTTTTAACGACACTTTGAACGTGTGGCTAAGATTAAAGTGGATCCAAGGGTAGATAATAAATCTTGGTTGTGAAACGGATTAAAATGGATGGACGGATGAGATTAAATGAAGGATGGACGGCTCAGATTAAATCATTTAAACTATTATTTAAATATATATATTAAAATATTAAAATATATATATAAATATTAATTTAAATAAATTTGGGGATGAAAAATGGCGAGAAAGGTGAAATTGGGCCAAATAATGGCGGGAAAGTGTGGATTTGGGCCAAATAATGGCGAGAAAGATGGATGATTGACATGTGGCTGACAGGAAGGTATAGATGACTTGCAAGTGGTTGGATTTTGGTGTCTACACTATCAAACCTATTTATTCTATGAAATCGATTCTTGACTCCACACCCTTGAAATTTTGATTAAAGGATATAGGGTTTTCCTTTTTTTGCTGAGAGGTTTTTTTGGGGTCTTTTTGGATGGTTATGTACAATATTGACTTAGATGGGGACTCTAGGGTTACTAGAAGCAATATTTGGGGATCCTCTTCTTCACTGGTTCCCTTTTCTACTTCTATATTAGCCAATATTTCATATTTGTTAAAGCTAAGCCCCTTAGTACATACCTGACATTCCTGGCTTTCCTCACATTGTTGTTTTCCTTTCCCTTGAACCCTGGATTGTGTTTTTGGGTCCTGATTATCTTGATTGTTTTGGCCGACCTATATCCTCAAAATTTTTATGGTCCTCACCGACCTTGGTTTCTAGGGAAACCTCTTCCATTTGCCTTTCCATATTGTACTTTATTCATGGCTTCTTTGTTGGCTGCTAGAGTCAGACATTGATTCTTGATATGGCCTTGAGTTCTGCACTCGATACATAATGCTGGTTTATTCTTATACTCCATCGGCTGCTTCCTTAGAAGCTTGCCATACCCCAGTTCTACAAAAGAGGGAAGTTTGGATTCTAGGTTTGCATTCACACAGATCCTGGCATGTGCCATTCTGGTCCTCGCCTAGGTTGGATGATCTATGGCCACTAACTTCCTTATGGCTTTGGTTATTCCTTTAAGCCAATATTCATTAAAATTTGAGCTAGAAGATTTGGAATATAAACCCAAACTAGTGCCATGTTGATGTTTTGCTTCTCAGGATCAAAATCCTCCTCCCATTGCCTCAGAAAGAGGCTATGTTTCCCTAGAAACCAGGGTCCTCCTATAAGTATGTGATTCACATCCTCTTTGTTGTTAAGCCTTATGATGAAGAAACCCCTTGATAGGGCCACTATATTTAATCTTCCTATAGTTTTCCATTTGTTTAGAGCCCAGGAACGTATTGTCTCTATGTCTGGCCTCCCACCCAAGAATTTTCCCACTAAAGAAGATGATTCCATTTCCAGGAAGTTTTTCATGACCTCTACAAGAGCTATTATCCTGTTGTTGACTGGTATTAGAGGAGGTAGTTGTTCAAAGGGCACCCTCCTTTTCTCGTTTAGAGTATCCAAAAATGATGGTCACATCCTAGGATCCCTCGCCCTTAGATGTGACCCTTTATCAGGGTATTTTTTGGGAGGGTCAGTCCCTCTGACCTTTTCAAATTTCTCAAAAAGGAAATCTTATCCCTTTCCTGCTACAACAATTTTACCTGCCTCTGTTTCCTCACCTAATGCCTGTTCGAGGTTCCCTCCAGCTACCTCCATACCTCTTATGCTTCCTCAATTACTGCTCCGCTGCTCCATTCTCTTGATTTTGAACTTGCTAATGGATACAAAAGATGCTATATTTCAAGAAAATAAAAATGAGAAGGAATTACATCTTACAAAGAATGGACTATTTGCTTTAGATGTTATTATACCTCCACCCTTACTTTGAGAAGTACATATATCATCTCAAAATCACAAAAAAAGGGATAGGGATCTAATGGCCAAAAGGGCAAGAAAGAAAATGATGAATCAAAATAGTTCAAAGAAAATAATAGAGAAACTAAGTTACTTGATACACAAGAAGATGACAAATATACAATGCTTAAAACTTGGATACAAATTATTGTCAAAAGAGTTGATGGTCCAAAATATTTACAATCAATCTTCCAAGAGGCTAATAATGACACTTTCACTACACTTAAGACTTATATAAGTCTTCATCTTGACAAAGCAGTTGACTATGAGGATAAAATTATTATATTTCCTACTGATTTAGTCAAGATCATATATGTATCACTTCTCACACTTGATATCTATATATATATATATATATATATATATATATATATATATATATATATATATATATATATATATAGTAGAATACAAATCAAGAGGAAATAATTGCATAGATAAAGAACAAGCCATTGATAAAAATTTCATGTGTGATATAGGTGATCTTATCAAATATAAAAAAATTGGTTGTAATACACATAACTTGATGAAGAATGTCTTATGTGATATAGGTGATCTTATTATAAAGAAAGAAATTTCTTGTAATACAAGAAATATTCAAACAAAGGACATCAATTGTGACATTAATGACTTGGAGGTTGTTCAAGAAGACAACATTGGTGTAGAAAATAATTATATTATAGATAAAAACCATATTGTATAGGTTAATCAACAAGAAAAAAAGCAAAAACCTATAGGTTAATATTACAAAGAATAATTTTCCATATTGTGTTACATATAGACACACATTTGAAAAATTCTAGAACATATAGAAACCATACCAAAATCCAATTGAATTATGGATTGATGGATATCATGGAATAAAATCAAACCAAAGAAGTATTTTACGGATATTATAAAAAGAAAACCTAGTATTTTTGTTGATTTAGAGGTAATTCATAGAGACAACATAAAGAACAAAAATATTTCAATTAATGATAGAATCAACTTCTTTTTCAAAGCTCTTCTCTCTAGATTTAGGGGGTAATTATTTCATTATTTGCTTTCTCAAATAATATAATAAGGGAGAGATGTTAGGTCATAGTTTTATAAAATATTTTACAAAATACTTGTGTATTGTATATTATCCTCCATTTATTTCATATCATATTATTTTGGGATGTCACATTAAATATCGAGAGTTAATTTTTAATTATCCTATTATTTTAATAGTTTATATAGATTCCTTTCCTATGGGATCATCATTTAAGAAACTATACATATATACTTGCATATCTCTAAAATATATATGAAGATGAATAAAAACATTTCTATGGTTTCACTTTGAATCTGACACATCTTCAAAAATAAATTAGAAGATCTCAATGATCATGAACTTCGTAAGAGAATTGAGAAAGCTCTATGACTCTTCATGTTAGTGGAACCAAATGTGTTTTTTCATATTAGAGATAAAACTAATCCTATTAATATATAGACTACTTTGAGATATCTCTACTAAAAAGTAAGCATTGTTGAAGTTAATAGAATAGAGATAAAGCTCTCCAATCTCAAAATTTTAAATTTTAGTAATGTTGAAGACTATATCTCACTTCAAATCTCTAAAAGCTAATTTAGCTATGATAGGAGGCAAGGTACAAAGTGATGAAGAGTATGTCAAATCTATTACTTTTAATATTTCTCCTCCTTTTTAAATAGTTGGATTTTTTCTTTTTGTGAATGCTATGACTATCAAAGATACATGACCCATCTCTCTTGAAGAAATTTTTAAGCTTTTAATCTATTATGAAGGGGCAATGGATAATTGTGGATCTCTCTCTCATGCACAAACTCATACAAAATAATTCAAGTGAATGATATCTAAGGATTAGGTGCCTAACAACAAGTATAAGGTTTCAAATAAGTAAAAAATTTGTGAGTATTGTAAAAGAAAAGGACACTCCATCAAGAATTGCATTATAAGGCTGAAGAATATTGAAATAGAATTCTTGAGGGCTAGACACAAGCTTTCTTATGGTGAAGATAAGGATGAAGGAGGAACAATAAAGGTACACTAGAGTATCCATTATGGGGGGAGGTGTTACCACTAATGCCTTCTCTCCTTGGACCTCTCAACTCAAATTATTGGGGGTATTGAAATTTGTGTAATTTGGTCTTGTTTAGGCCAAGGTCAAAAGTGTGAAGAGGTGGTTATGAGCACCATTTATATAGACTAAAAGCATATGATCATGTAATATTATGGGAATTCATAATTTATGTAAGCCTTCAATCATATTCATGTAAGCCGACAATCCCATTCATATTTCATCCTTAGTGGTATTGGTTAATCCACCTTTATGGATAACCTTACTTAAAAGGGCAATTTATTACTATTTATTATAAGGTTAACCTCAATATTAATTTTATGTTGGCTTGAGGTTAACCTCTCATTAAGGATTTGGTATCACTATAAATACCCCTCAATGAGGATCCATTTGTATCATAAGTTTGAATAAAATATGATACATTAGGGTACTCATGGGCACCCACCTTATATTTTTCTTGTCTTCTCCCTTCACTTATTTACATCATTTGTTATGGATTTATTTTAAATAAAATTTTCTTATTTTCAACATATGATTGTGGTGAATGCATGTTTTGGAAGGTTTCTCAAAAATATTTCAAATTAGAACATCCACTCCATGAAAAATTTGGTATACTTGTAAGACTAGATATGAACAAAGCATATGATAGAGTTTACTAGAATTTTCTACATAACATTCTCAAAAAAATTGGTTTTGTCCAATGTTGGTGTGAATGGATTAGCTATTTTTATAACACTCTAAAATATTCTATATTGATCAATGGATCCCTTATTATATACTTAGAATCATCCCATGGACCTTGCTAGGGTGACTCTCTATCCCCTTGTCTCTTATCATCTCGTTGAGGCATTAGGGAGAGCTTTTTCAAAGGTAAAAATGGAAGGAAAAATTAAATGTATTTAGATTACAACAAATGGTACCTTCATATATCATATCCAATTTGTTGATGATACTATTCTTTTTGGTCATCCCTTAGTCAACAAGGCCATGAGGCTAAAATCAATATTATCATGCTATAAGAAGGTTGTTGGACAATTGGTTAATATGAAAAAATCTAAGATATTTTGCACTAACAATGCCTTGGATTCATAATGGATTGTTGTAAATATTTTATGTTTTAAATTTAGAAAATTACCATCAACATGTCTAGGCATTCCTTTGTTTGATAAAGGGAAAAATAAGAAGTCGTAGAACTCAATTTTGGATAGAACAAAATCTTGTTGGGAATGTTGGAAAGGGAAGTTTTTAACCATAAATGGAAGGATAAAAATCATAAATACAACATTGTAATATATATCTATTCATTAGATGTTAGTTTCAAGGCTTCTAGTAGGTATACATTTAATTTTGGTAAAATTTAAAGATATTTTCTTTGGAAAGGATATGAGAAAAAAATTTAGGTTTCCTCTTTGCAAGTGGGATATGGTTTGTTATGAAAATAATATTGAAGGGATAATATTACAAAATTGTATACTTATGGGTTAGCATTAGGGATAATAATTAGTTGGGGATTAATCAAAGATCAAGTAAATATTTGGATAAAAATGTTACTTCAAAAATATATAGGTTCTATTGATGCAATGGGATTGTTTAGAAAATGAACCCTCCCTAGGGGCTTAACAACATGAAATATCATATCAAATAGATTGCAATTGATTAAGAAACATATTAGGTGGGTAATCAATGAGGGGGTTTTATAATTTTTTTGGTTTGATGCTTAGTTGAATACTTATACTCTTAGCTCTAATCCATAATGATAACTATTAGCCCAAGCATATTTATCTTGCAGAGGTTCAAAGGTCAAAAATTATATTAATTTTTACAATAATTCTAGATCATGATTTTATATTATAAATATCCTTGAAGGGAATGAATTCAATGAATATAAAATGAGTTTAAAATTATGATTCAAGAGTTTTATTTACCCATTTTTACACAAAAAGTATGAATTTAATTACAATCTAATCAAAATATAGTGAATGCTTAGTCAATTTAGAATATGTCTTTAGAGCAATCAATATTTCTTATTCCCAAAGATTTGTTGGAAATCACACCTATTTTCAAAAATAAATAAAAGCTACCCATCCACTTAAATCTTATACACAAAGAATATGCACCATAAATAATCACTATATTATCTATAGATAAGAATCACAATACTCTAATACAATGGTTGGAGTGGTGGGGGATATTTATGCCAATACTAAGACCCAAATTACATAAATAAGTTTAACCTAAGATGAATTAAGGATAAATGCAAGTGACAAGGTAATTTTAACCATAACAAGGTTAATAATAACCCATAGGACTTAAATAATAAAATATTACAATAATTTAATAATTTGTACAATGATTGCTTATAGGTATTTAAAAAAATAGGTTATACAATATCAACCTTGACCATAAGTCAATTACACTTTCAAAACCCCCTCATAATTTTAACTAAGGGGCCAAGGAGATAATTCATTGGTAATAGTAATATATCCCCCACTAAATGATGCTCTAGTGGGCCTCCACACTTGAGGAAGACTCAGATGGATGCCCCTCATCATATAGAAATTTGTTAATACAAAAAGTCCTTTGCATAAGAATCTCCTTAGGTTGGACCATAGTCATCACTATCACTATTAAATACTCTTATACATATTCAAAGAACTCCTCATCTAATAATCCATATCAAGAAGAGAATTAAAGAGTACTTTCTCTAAAGAAACCTACTTCAATCTTCTATAAATCACATAAGGTAAGACTTGGAAGCATAACTTTCCCTTTTACAACATACATCACCTTGTTTGAAAACTTCAACTTGCCCTTAGACCACCTAATTTTCATCACCAAAAGAGACTTTGCATATACCTATTTATGAGAAAATCCATTACAAAATTCCAAGAGCAGATGGACAAAGAAATAGAAGAAAGAAGAGACCATAAAAGATTAGATCTTCATGTATAAGATTAATCAACAACCTAGAGGAGGAAGCAAGATTAACTAGAGCATATTCTAAATCCTTTCTTGTATGCTTCCATAAGACTAAAAAATTGATGTAACTATCATAAATCCAACTATATCTCCCATTAATATAGACCAAATATTTGGATTGCATAACATATTATAGATTTACTCTTTTAAAATAGGGCAATAGACTTTGAAAATAATAACACAATGAGAAGTCTCTCCACTTATAATAGGTCCTTGAATAAATACCACCAATGCAAAGTAATTAAAAGATCATATGATTTTTAAAAAAGGCTTAAACCATTTTTATATGCAAAAATTATGGCCTATGGAAGTTTTATCTTAAACATATCCCTCGAGTGATGTGTTTCAAAAACATCATTAAAAAAATCTTAATATTTTTCTATAAAGAAAAATAACAAGAAATAAAATTTATCTTTTACTCACATTAAAAGGTAGAATGCCCTTATGCCATGCCCATCTAGCTTTACTGCAACCATCACTACTTAGATCCAGAGGTTTGCCCTCTCCATGAATAATGGTATCATGATTCATAATAGTAAATAGATCCAACCATTAAACAAACATGGTGCATAAAATTTGAATCAAGCCAAATAAATATGCCTCCTTTTACTTCTTCTATCCAAGGAACCAAAGCTCCCAAATAGGATAAAAGCATCATAAATTTTCCTTCTTTACAACAATACCAAGTTCTCTTTGTAAGGAAATAATGTTTGAATCTTAATGAAGAAGTCAAGATACCCATATGAAGTCAAAGCAACAATAAGTTTTCTACTATAAGTGGTTTGGATCTATAGAAAATAGGTACAAAATATTCCAATAATAATAAAACGTAACATACAATAGATGTAAATTCAAATATATATATATATTGGCTAAATAATGGCTCTACTTGGTATTATAAGATATTCATAGCAGATTTTAGCAAAATTGCCAGACCGCTACACACTTTGCTGTCCAAAAATATAGAGTTTTTCTGGATAAAGGAGTGTGAACAAGCCTTCCATATTCTGAAGGAGAAGTTGATCACTGCTCCAGTACTGTAAGGTCCAAACTGGACCATCCCATTCCATATATATTTTGATGTATCTAACAATGCTATAGGGGCAGTTCTGGGATAGAAGGATGGCGAGGAGTTTTACACCATTTATTATGTCAGCAAGCATCTCACTGGGGCTGAGTTCAACTACACTATCACTGAGAAGGAATTCCTTGTAGTTGTCCATGCCATAAACAAATTTTGCCACTACATTATAAGGTACAAGGTCTTTGTACACACTAACCATGCAACAATTAGATATCTGATGAACAAGCCTGCAATTAATGGTAGAATAATCAAGTGGCTTCTACTCTTGCAAGAATTTGATGTTACCATCATTGAAAAACTAGGTAAGGATAATGTAGTTGTAGACTTTCTATCAAGGTTGACACCTCCAGACCATTCAGCTATGGAAGACCAATTTCCAGATGAACATATTTTCTCTCTAAGTGAACAAACACCATGGTATGCAGATATGGCTAATTACTTAGCCACTAGTAGAGTATCCCCTGCACTCTCACCCCATGAAAAGTGGACATTAATAGAGAAGAGTGCAACCTTATCATGGATTGATGGCTGTCTGTTCAAAATAGGGCCTGATCAAATCATGAGAAGGTGTGTTGCTGAGCATGAGTTTTCAAAAATCCTTAAAGCCTATCATGATGAACCTTATGGTGGCCACTTTGTAGGAAAAAGGACTACATTTAAGATGTTGCAGACCAGATATTACTAGCCCTCGCTATTCAAGGATGTAGCCAAATATGCAAATCAGTGTGATCAATGCCAAAGGATGGGTATACCAACTTTTAGATATGAGATGCCCCTCCAACCACACGTTCACATTGAACCATTTGATAAATGGGGGATGGATTTCGTAGGGCCAATCAACCCACAATTAGTAGGAAAAAGGTATATTTTGGTTTGTACTGATTATGTAACTAAGTGGGTTGAAGTGCAGGCACTGAGGGATTCCAAGGAGAAATATGTAGCAGAATTCCTATTTTCACACATCTTCACAAGGTTTGGAGTACCCAGAGAGATCACCACTAATCAGGGTCCCCAATTCACCTCAAGGTTGATTCAAAAAATCATGCAACAATATAGAATCAGGCATAACAAGACCACCCCTTATCATCCTCAAGCAAATGGATAGGTAGAGGTGACCAACAAAGAGTTAGAGAATATCCTCATGAAAACTATACAACATCACATAAAATATTGGGCTATGAGATTTCTAGAGGTAGTATGGGCCTATAGGACTGCATGGAAAACAACTACTGGTTTCACACCTTTCCAATTGGTGTATGGGAAGAATGCAATGATGCCCATTGAGTTCAAAATTAGAACCCTTAGGACTACAGAAACATTAAACCTAAGTTTGGATGATGCATAAAAAGAGAGGATTCAGCAATTGAATTAGTTGGATGAACACTGATTAGATGCTCTGCATAGAACATAGGTCATCCAAAGATAAAGGACACAATGGCATGACAACCACATTAGGTTGAAGTAGTTCAAAGTAGGAGAGTGGGTGCTATTGTATGATTCTCAATTTTAGGAGTGAAAAGGCAAGTTGATGCAATGATGGATGGGGCCATACAAAGTGATTGAACTGATCAATAATGGTGTTGTGTGCATCATAACTATTGATGGCAACAACACCATACTAATAGTTAAGGGTCATAGGCTGTGACCTTACCACATATCTAAAAATATTGTGATGGAGTCCAAGATAGGCATGGGGGAGACCCCCATCTGATCAAATTTTTTTAATTTTAGCAGTTAATGGATAGGAATGTCCACCCAAAAACAATTTATTCTTTTATTTTTATTTCTTTTCTTGTATTTTTGTTTTGTAGGTACAATGCTCTGAGTGCAATCTATAGGCATCCTAGGAAACCTAGGCCTATCAGGCACAAATTCCACTGACTTGTGTCTTAATGCTTTTTAGTTTTTATTTTTAGCTTTTGCAGGTATGATGCCCTGAATGCATGTTGTAGGCAACCTAGGAAACCTAGGCCTAACAGGCACAAGATCCATGAACCTGCATGATTCTAGTTTTCTAGGAGTAGAAGCTTGATTGTTCCCATCTAGAGGGGATAGTCACAATCAGATACGTACGTAGGTGTGAAATATTTGCAAGAAGAAAAATGCCCATCTATGTGTTGGAACAAGTAGCTATTGACAAAGCTTGTGAAGGAGGAAGCGCTAAAAGGCTTGATCAAATGGGAAGCATTGACTGTAGAACACGCCAAAAGATGCTAAATTTTTAGCTGTAGGGAGGCGCCTAACTCCCGAGTACTTCAAGGGTGCCTAACTCCCGTTGAAAATATCTTATATGAAGAAGGGTGCCTAATTCCCATAAAGGCACCCGACCCGAGAGTTTTTCAAAGTGATAGATTGGCACCTATCTCCCATCCACTAGAGATAGGTGCCTATCATCAAGCAAGCTGATACTGATATCCGATACATATGCTGGGGTTCGATGCCTAAATTTTGTTAGGAAGGTGCCTAACTCCCATGTATCTGGAGGAAGGCACCTAACTCCCGTTAGGAAGGCATGTAACTCCCATTAGGAAGGTGTATAACTCCCATATATATGGAGGAAGGTGCCTAACTCCCGTTAGAAATGTGCTTGACTCCCATGTACCTAAAGTAAGGCACTTATCTACATTTTGATTAAGGTACCTATTTCTCAGTGAAAAGGTACCTACCTTCCGTTAAGCACCTATATGCGACATGAATAATTTGGTGACATTGGGAAGTAGTCAAAGCCACATCAGCATCCCACATGATGAAAAGGTCAAATATTTCATAGGAAATTATTACAAAATCCTATGGAGGATTTCAACACATTCCAAAGCAATCAACATAGGGATGTGTGTCATCCCATGTAGACCATCGATATTTCTTATTTTTAGCATGAGACTTCGAATGAATATTTTTGCAGTACCCAAGAAGAACAGTCTGAAGAAATTTCTCACATGGGGAATATGTAGTTATTTTGGTTGTCACAAAACAACGAATCATAAAACTCCATGATAATCATCATGCTTGGTATGCATGGATCACCAATAAGGTATGTATATGATTTTTTGTTAGATGCATATAATTTTCATAATTAGAACATTTCTGAAAATAGTGTCGTAACAACATTGGCAAAAACATCCAACCATCGATCACCCACTCTGTACGGCGTGACATGTCAAACATTGGTTGGGGAAGGCTACCCTCATAGTCCTCCATGCAAAATATAATGCACCTACCTCCATGAATGAAGAGGCACCTTCATGCAGTTACAGTCAGAACTATGAAATGATAAACTAGTTACAAATAAATCCAAAGAACAGAGAAAAGTTGCAGAGGTAGACACAAATCAAATTTTCCATAATGGGAGGAAAATATACGAACCACAATTAGAAGAAAAGTGAACCCTGCAATGTGGTAGGAATTAATGAAGAGGTTCAAGCCCAATTTAAAGTTGCTAGGTGGATGAACTATTGCTCCTGGTCAACCAAAACCAGGACTTGGAAGCAGCAGAGGAGTTCGTTGTGTCTATGGACAAGGAATTTGCTTGACTACGTGGACTGGAAATTCCAGTCACATAGGAGTATGTTGTACCTATAATTGATCTCCCTCAAATAGAGGATCACATTTATAAGGAATAGACTTCAGTAGAGTGTGCAGAACAACTCCTTAGGCACTTGCAAATGGAATTAAAATGCTCGAGGTTGCCAAAACATGACCTCCCAGGGATCTGGCAATAGTTTTTCAACCAGGTGGCTAGGTTCTTTATTTGCATAAGTAAGTATACACACCTGAAAGCCAACCATATGAGTTCTTGAGCCACCTATTGCATGGAGTAAAAATTAACATCCTGTTTTACCTAGCCTATGCTCTGCAAGATAAAACCAGATAATATTAGGTAGGAACAGCCTCTGTCCTAGCACACCATGGGCTAATTTTGTCCCTAATTCAGTATATAGAGGCACACAAAGAAATGCCAAAGGTAGATAAGGAGATAACTGAGGTGCCTAAATCCCAGTAACAACCAACTGCAAAGGAGCCAATAGGAGGACGAGTGTTCAACTTCCAAGAGCTATCAACCATAGAGGAGCTTGCAGTAGAATAAGCACCCAAATTCTAGGATGACCTAGTTGAAGGGAAAGTAGGGCAAAGCTCATCGATCACCTCTCCATAAAATAATTAAGAGGTTAGGTAGAGTATTTCTAGCCTTGTTTAGGCAACAAACTACCCAACAACTAACAGTAGGATGAAGTAGTTAGCATCCTCGGCCACCCACAACCCATCCATCAAGGATGAAGAAATTGATATAATCACATAAGATGTTGTAGCCCAGGTGCTGTAGAATCTAGCTGGTGGTGAACCCTCTGCCCAAAAAATGTAAGAAAGTCTATAGGAACAATTGCAAAAGGTAAAATAGTAGGCCTTCATCTGGGAAGGAAAATTTAAGGTAGAAGAGACACTTTTTAAAGTGTCTAGGAAAGTAGCTGTAGAAAAATAGCTAGAATTGGGAAGCACCATACACCAGCTATGACAAGCTGTGTAGCAGCTCAAGCTATAAAATAAACAACTGAAGGCCATCCAAACAACCAAGGTGGATGCTACCACCCAAAAAGACTAGGCAGTAGAAGTACCCACAACTTCTCCAGACTCTATGGAGAAAGTTACTTCTTCTAGCCCATTCAAGTTAGATGCTAGAAATAAGGAAGTTGAGGTAGGGGAACTTTCATCCACCTCTTCTAGAATAGTTGATGAAAAATAGGACCCCATTTTGCAAAAATAGCCCCCTATAATTGAGGTCTTAGAAGATGAGGTTGAGTCATCATCCCATAACTAGCAACCTAATGAAGAGGATATGGAGCAGGAAGCCAAGGCAAAGATAACACAACCTCAGTAATCACTACACTCTATAGATAAATCAGTAATCTAGTCACCTATCAAAACACCAGTGGTTGAGCAAGAAGTGCTAGAAATGCATGCTGAAGAAATACCAACAACTGAACAAAAAGCTGAAGAGATGCCTATGGAGACAAAACCAAAAGATCAGGCACCTAAAATCTCAGACGTCAGGAAAAAAACACCACCTACACCTAAGGATAAAATTCCCCCTCACACAACAATCCTAGAGCACTAGGTGCAGTTGAGGCCTAAGAGGAAAGTGACCAAGGCACCCCAAAAGAAGCATAAAACCAGAGTTAGAATTGCTGAAGCATAGAAGCCTAGAACAAAGGCCAAAATTACAAAAGCAAAGGCCTTGCCAGCCCCTTATTCAGATGAAGAATGGATCCCTAAAGGATTTTTCTAAGCAAAAGTATTAGTTTGACAAGATTAGAGAAGAGTTTAAGGAAGGAAAGAAGGCAATAAAGGCCTTAAAAAAGGTGACTAGAGAATTTGGTATTAGCATTAATATTACTCCTAAGAAGCAGTTCTGGAAGATATATGGATCCGTTGGAGATCAACCCTCCAAAATGAAAAGATACCTATAGAAGATGGGGGTATTAAGCCCAAAGATAACTATAGCCTAGGTCAAAGCAACTAGCAAGAAAACACTTTTTGAAGGAAGTACAAAACCACCTAAAGATGCTAAGCTTCCTCCTAAAGTGGCCCAATCACACAAGGTCAAAGTGGTGGAGGAATCTTGAATCTCTTTTTGGGAAAAATTAGGTATCCCAGACATAGAGCCCTTACCTCAATATCATCAGCTCTGGAAGGAGGTAGAGCCTGCATTCTAGAAAGGGGCCACTACTTTTATAGGATATTACATGCAAGGAAAAACAAGGATAGAAAACGTATATCACAAAGCCACCAAGCACAAGTGTTGGGCCTAGCAGAACAGTTAGGCATAGCCCACACCAACATAAGCCACAACAAGAGGCCAGTGCCCCATAGACTACCAAGAAGAGGAAGCCCAGGGATAAGGAAAGAGACAAGGCCACCACCAAGAAGAGGAAGCAGAGGAATAAGGCTTACTGGGAGGCCATAGATAAAACTGGGGACTACCAATACAAGGTGCCACGAGGACGTGATAATCCTTAGGCATGGGGGGATGATGAGCACCGAAATTGCTCATATTTTTGCATCTATTTCTAATGTTTTATGTGGTATTATTATATCAGATTTGTACTTTTTATGAATGTTTATATGTATTTAATGGTAAATTGTGTATATTACCTAACTTGTGTGAAAAGTGTGCTTTGTGTGTAGATTTGATCATTTTAGTTATTTTCTATATAACTACGTCGAGGTCCCACTTGGACCTGGCATCATCTATTTTCAAAGAAGTTCAATGAATATTAAGGAAGGAGTTTAGCTACAAAAGAGAAGAGCACCTTACTCCTATCTTCCAATGGGAAGGTACCTTACTCCCATATTTTGACGATAAGGTACCTTACTCCTGTATTTCGATGGGAAGGTGTCTTACTCCAGTATTTCAATGACAAGGTGCCTTACTCCAATATTTTATGGGAAGGCACGTTGCTCCTATTTTTCGATGGAAAGGCACCTTATTCCCATTGACAAAGTCAAATATGGTTGACTCTACGTAAGTAGGATGAAGCGCCTAACTCCTGACCCGATGGCATCTAACTCTCGTTAACCGACAAACATGTCAACTGCTCTATTTTCATATGAAATTGAGTAATGACTTATCTAAGGTAGAACATGAGTGATGAAAACGAGATAAGACTGAAAGCCATTTGATTCACCAGATCGCAGATAAATGATGCAACAAACATAATCTATTTTGAATACACAAAATTTTCCTAATTTGGTGTGCTATTATTGTAATCATGTTTTTAGTAGAGATTTGTTATTATAATAGCAATCTAAATATTGCAACAGAGAAACCTGTGCGATATATAAATGCACAAGACTTCTCTAGAGGAGAGGAGAAAAATAGCAGAAGAACTAGATTGTAATGTAATTCCATTTATGCAATAAAATTCATTCAAAGTTCTCTAATTTAGTTCAGCATACGTAATTAATCGGGTAGAATCTGTTGGAGCCTGGGCCCACTCCTAGCCAATATTCCTCCCCTCTCCTTTACTTTCCTGTAATTTCATTTCAATTTTATTTATTATTTTTTCTTGCATTTGATTATTTTCAGCAATTTGATTTATTTACTGCTTTCTTTCATTTTTGCAAGTGTGGTGTGATTTTATTTCTTGCAATTTATTTTTTGAATATTAAGTGGTTTGGATTGAAATAAATGCTATACAACAACACCCCCAAACTATAGATTTTAGTGGATTCATCTCAGAGGTATTGTAGGAAATCTCTATCTGGTCCATTGTAAGTTTACGAGCATCCCTGGGTTGACAATTAAGTGAAAGGGTTGTGACATCAACATAGAATTTAACCAATGTTTTTTTCCCAACAACGACCACTAGTATTTAGGGCTAAATGGTAGAGCTGCTAGGGCTTGGATCTAGGACTTCGAATGATCAATCTCCATGGGCGTTGGTGACCTCTTGTAGCGATTCTAGTTGTGTAATGGTGTGATTTTAAACCTCCTCTACTTGATGGGGTGATGCTTATTTTATAAGCATTTAGGGGTTTTGGAGGGAAAGGGAGGTGGCAAGCCAGGGCAACCAAATGTTGGGGACATTTAGAGTGAGTCATTGAAAGTATCTCACTTAACTAGGGAGATGTGGCAAGGGTAGGGGTAGTGGTGGCTAGGACACATGTCCATTGGGGAGATAGGGTATCCTAGGGAGAATTTTCTAGATTTAATAAAATATTGAAAATAGGATAATGTGTAGGATTTTTATACTTAAGTTTATACTTAGGTATATTTTATTATGTAGGATTGTGGGGTGGATGGGATTTTGCAAATGCCTAGGTTTTGGTGTCTATACAATGTAAGTTACCAATCATATGATGACTAGCTCCTGAGTCTACATACCAAATATCTTTTTCTATTTGAACCTTTTTATTAGACTCCATTGATATTTTCTTATATCTTTGATAAGAGTTTTGTAGAACTCTTCTATGATCTTTCCCATTGAATTCAAAATATTACCTTTGATAAAATTTTTGTTTTTGAACTTTTATTTTCATAAGGTATGGTTTTGCATTTTGATAATGTCTTCTATACTAAAAAATTCCTCTTGACCATTTATCCATTTTTGTACCTTTAAGTTAAAAAAACTTTATATCTCTTAGACTCAAATAATTCAAGTATAATTTTTTTCTGATTTGATTCCAATGGAGTAGAAAACCTTGTCTCCCTAGTCTGAAATTTGCAAATAAATATTTTGCAATATTTTTTATGTTGAAACCCTTTTAACTTCTAAATATTATAAGTTTAGAAAATTAAAAAAATACTTCTATCTTAACAATGCATCAACTCCCAATAAAATTTTAATTTCAAATGATTAAATTAAATATTCAACCTTATTACTCTACCTTTATATTAATCTCTCAAAAGTGAACCTTTAAGATTTTCTTATAATCCCAAAAAAATTTAAAATTAAAAAATTACCTCAACTTTATACTCCAATTCAAACTTTAATTTGGGCAACTTTCTCGAATGTTTTAATTCTATGATCAATGTTGGATGGTAAGCTAATCAGTCATTCACTCCAAATGTTGCTCTATCTGTTACCTTGGATAGCTCAAATAGCTTTGTTTTCTACATTGACTATGAATAATAATGCTCTCTTTTTTGGCTCAAACATTTCACTAACATTGTTAGGTGAATGCTCTCCTACTAAAATTACACTCTTTTGCTTGATTCAAACACTACTCTCATCCACATGGTTTCAATATATTGCACTCTATTACATCGTTCAATTCTACTCTCCGTATATTATACTTCCATGTGGTCTAATGCATGTAAAATATTGGAAATGAAGCATTTCACTTTCCTAATGCTTTGCTAGAAACCTTAGGTACTAGTTTTATTTTATGTTGAATGCAAGTTCTTTTGTAATGTTTATTTTGAGCTTGACGTTACACCTTCATATCTCCTTTTGCTTTGAGTATAGTGTTAGGCATTTATGCTACCTTTTTTCCTCTACTCTATGTTTTCTTGTCTTGTCTTCGACATTTTGCATTCATGCTTCCTATGATGCCTCAACTCTAGATTTTCTTGGTTCCTTGTCTAAAACACTTTTATGTTCTTCTTCCTCCACTCTTTGGTTTTATTCTAGAATATTCCGTTGTCCTTTTTTCTGGTTCTTTAAGACTTCTATGGTGTCTTTTACATAATATCACATGTCTTCTCCTATGCCTCCTTTCACTAGTTGTAGCTAAACACTTTATTCTTGTTTACCAATTATATCAAATGTTGCATTGAGTCATTGTCTCCTTCGTAGATTTGTATTTGTCTAGAATGTGATGTTTCTTAGATTTTGCTTCTCAGTCCTTATATTTATCTCTCTTTTTGGTAGTACTTATTTATCTTCCTTAGTGCTCGTATTCCTTTATACTCCTTACTATGGTGCAAGTTGTCTTTGTTCTCCTTAGTACAATTCTTGTCTCCTTCATCGTCCTTAATGCACATCTCCTTTTATTTCTAACTTGAATGCTTCTTTTACTTTACAAGTTGAATATAAAAATTGCTAGGACATGTGCTATTTGGATTTCATAGATTCCTTCACATTGATAAGAAGCTTCTCCTTTGGAGATAATAAATAATAAATAATATATTTTAAATAAGCAACAACTATTAACTTCTCCTTTATTGTTTGATTTTTTATTTACTATGGGCCTTATCCTATATACTTTGCAATATGTTCTCAAAGACTTATTATATTATTTATTTACTTGAATGAATGTTCCTATGGTTTCCATTTATCATAGATAGCTTAAGTATTTCTCAAATCCTTTCTAAATAGACTTCTCAAGCATTTTTATTTATTTTAGATTTGTAGACTTCTTCAGTTTTAAATATTGAACTCTTATGGGCTTTGTAGTATAATGGCCTCTCAAGATCCTTCTTTTCTTATGTAGTATTGTATGTATCTACCTTAAAGAATATGATTCACAAAATGATCAGTAGCCAAGACTAAAATACTATATCTGCTTCGATCAATCTAATTCTTCAATGTATCCTAGGAAGATACTTCCTCTTTTTGCTCCGTAATATTCTATTCTTCTTCTATTTGAAATGACTCTATTCTACTTCTACATGATAGCTTTAAATTTATGATCTTAGGAAGATCTAAATGCTTCTCAATATATTGCTACTTTTTCTACTAATTTATGAAGCTAAAAATCTTCTCTATATCTATAAGAAGCTTCTCAAACTTCTGTAGCTTAATCTCTTTTGCTATTTTGAATCTTCAATATCTCAGGTCACACCTAAGAATGCAATATGATTCTCCTCCTTAATATAGAATACAAAATAAATATAGGGATGAATGTATATGTTCCCAAATGATCAACTTTTCTTTTGAGTTGGTTTTATCCAATCTTCAACAATAATTCTCCTCTTTTCTAAAGAATACAAAATATTATCATGGTAACTTTGTATGTCCCCAAACATCCAACTTTATTTAGAATTTTTTTCTAATATCAATATCAATAATTATTCTCCTTTTTCTAGAGAATACCAATATCAGGGTGGCTAAATCTTGAATGACCAACTTCCTCTTGGGTTGGTATGAGTCCTATTCTTCAATGGTTTTACTTCAACCTAGTCGAATGACTCTAGCCTTTTCTACTCGATATGACCTTTGAAATAATGTATGTCTCACTACCTTCAAAGTGGATAGAATTTTTATTAACCTTATAAAAAATTAATAAAGCTATAATGGATTCAATAAACTCTATCAATATTGATAGATTCTGGTGGTAGCTTTGATACAATTTTTGGATTTTTAAGCCTTTATACTACCACAAAATGGCACAAGTATCTCAAATATATCACACAAGATCTCAAATATAAATTAGCCATAATAAAGGTCAAATAATAATATGAAGAGTAGAATAATATGAGCAACTTAATATGTATATCAAGGCTTATAATAAATCAAATAACATTCATTTATATGCAATAATATGAATGTAAATAGCCTGAATCATTCATGTACTAAGCATGAAGAATAACTTACAATATTAATTGCTCAAAAATGTATACAAGATTTATTGAACTTTCTTGAAGTTGCTTCATCTCTTATGAAGTCATTGTATCCATAATATAGCCATTGTAATGTGACTCTTTGGCTACTTGACTATTGTTTTTCTATGACTCTTGACTTCTCATCTTGCCACTTGTATACTTGACTCTACAATACTTGGAAGACTCTTGGAATCCTATTCTAGGACACTTGTGCACATCCTCACATTACATATTTACATTTTTATATACAAGACACTTGTGCACATTCTCTCACATGACACTTGTGCATTTCTTACACATTCACACTTACATAAAGGGAAATATAAATCACACCTTAAACTATAGACTCAATCCTAATCTATTATTTACAAATGTACCATTTACATACCATGGGGTACATTAGCATGTACCAAATGATGTAATAGATCTCAACATAAAGGGTTTTATATTAGTGACAGTGAAATAGGCTAGAGTAAAATAATACATACATTATGAAATAATGCAACATATCTTACCTTGATCCCAAAAAATAAGGATGAAAAATTGTTTGATTCATTGAGGCCCATAACCCTATGTAATATGGCATGTAATATAATATCCAAAGTGATGGCAAATAGGTTAATACCATTGTTAGACAAATTATTTCAAAATACCAAAGAGGATTTCTAAAAAAAGGATATATATTTTGGATAGAATCATAGTAGCTCATGAAGTAGTGCATTCAAGAGATTCAAGAAAAGAGAGAGCATTAATCTTAAAACTTGATGTGAATAAATCCTATGATATAGTTAAATAGGATTTTCTTTTGCAACATTAGAAAAGTTTGAATTTGTAAAGAAATGGGACAGATGGATTATATCTTATGTCTCTATAGTATCATATTTAGTTATGGTCAATGGGCTCGTAACATAATCATTTAAAGCCAAGAGGATTCTTAGACAGGGATATCCTTTATGACCATATATGTTCATTATTATGGTAGAGGTATTAAGAAGGAACTTGATGAAGGTATACAAATATAGGCTAATAAGCAATTTAAGGCTAGTAATAACATTGAAAACATCACCCATCAACAATTTATAAATGATATAGATCTTTTCGATAGGGTAGGCATAAATGAGACCATTAGGAAAAATACTTAATAGGAAAAAATCCAAATTTTTTTACTAAATAGAGGATATAAATATATCAACAAAATATATAGGGATGCCCTTATTTGAGAGGAGAATGAGGATAGAATTATGAAATCTAGTTATAAGTAAAGTTCAAAATAAACTACCAATATGGAAAGGTAGATGGTTATCATTAGCAAGAAGAGTGCAACTAATTAAATTGGTCTTATAAGACATTCTAATATATTATGTCCTTGTATTATATACCAAAATGGATATTAAAAAATAATCTATATTATGTGATCACTTTAATGATTAGTATTAAAATATAAAAGGAAATTTTCCTTGTTGAAATGAATCAAGGTATGCGATGATAAAACTAGAGAGGTCCCAGTTTAAGAGTTCTTACAAATTCAAACTTAGATCTAGTTGAAAAAGTAATTTGTAGATTGTACAAAGAGAGTCAAATACAATGGGCAATAATTCTTATAAGTACATTGAGCCCAATGACCCAAGCTTAATATTTACTGCATTCTCACTACAAAATAGTTATACACTTTGAAATTATTAAAAAAATAATTAATCTAGTGATTAAAGGTCTAAGATGGGTGGTTGGAATTGGTGGAAAATTATCCATTTGGATGGATACTTGGTATGATAAAAAAACCACTAAATATAGATCCAATTTTAAAACCACGGATGAGATTAATTATATATATATATATATATATATATATGGTGATACGGTTTCAAATATTATGTACAAGGACCAGGAAGGAAGATACAAATGGAAAGAATATTTTTTACAAGTGTACCAAATATTGTTGCTAGAAGATAGTTGAGCAAGAAGATAACAACAATGATTATTTTAAGGGGAGCCAAGGATAAGTTGATTTGGAAGTTGAATAGCTTAGGAGAATAAATAAAAAGAAGTGAATATAATTTAAATCACCAAAAAAATGGGAATACAATAAAAATATTCAGAGATATTTGGAATAGCCAAAGCATTCCAATGTCCAAACTACCGAACTTGTTTTGGCCATATTTCACTCATCCGGACTCGGATTGAGCTAAAATTTTGAGGGTAGATGCCTGAGAAACCCTAGAACGTCTCCACCAATTTTTAGATCATTTGGAGCAACACAGATCCTAGCGCATCCCTATGTGTGAACGAGATTTTTGGCAAGCGACTGTGCAAGGGTTTCATCTGGGTTGAGTGCAAGCAGCTCCAGAGGTTGGTTTTCGGGGCCTTCGGGCCCTAGCGACCAATATTTTTGTGGTTTCTGCTCAAGATTTTAGCAGGATATGTTGCAGGGGATCCAAGATGGGTTAGAAATCTATCTTTCAATAGATCTTCATGATGTGAACTTGATTGACAATGACTTCCAATTTGCTGCACAAAAGAAAAGTGAAAATCATACCTTTCCACGATGTCTAGGGCATGGATTAAAGAGATCACGAAACAAGTTTCAAGCAGTTGATCAAAAAATGGCTCAGATCTCAAGTGAATCTGGTGCTAAGGTGCACCCACAAAATAAATCCACTATGGAAACCCCTGTCAAGGGTAAGAATTTCCAAGACTCAGCCCCAAAAATGAATTTTAGGGATGCCCTTCATGGTGGACAACCTCAGCCTAATGCTAATATTAATCTTAGGGCTTCCCGTAAACCTCTAAGAATGCCTAATATGGATCCTAGGAAAATGGAGTCAGGATGTCTTAAAGCAGCTGATGGAACTCCTATTGTTAAGCTTGATATGGGTAACATTCAGACTGGCATTGAAGATCTAGAAAAAGAGGACTAATTTGTCATTTCATGGGTTTTCATCCGAGCCTATCTGCTTTCAAAGTTTGGGCTGCAAAAATCTGGAAAACTAAAGGTGAGTTACAAATCTCTATTTATCCAAATGGTTATTTTCTTGTTTTATTTTCTAATAATGAAGATAGAGAGAAAACATTTCAAGGGGGTCCCTGGTTCTTTGGAAGGGTAGGGCTTTTCATGAAGCCCTGGCATACTAAATTTAAAGTCGAAGAAGAGATGCCTTCTACAGGTCCCATGTGGGTTAGACTCTTTGGCCTCCCAATTGAATTCTGGAATCTGACTATTTTTTCTTCAATTGGAAACTCTTTAGGAACTTTTATGATGATTGTTGATTGTACTAAAAAATTTGAACATATTATTTATGCTCGGATTTGTGTTTTAATGGATTTTGACAAACCCCTACCTAAAAATATCACATTACAATTTGGGGAGGACACTTGGGAGCAAGTAGTGGACTATGAGAACATTCCTTTTCATTGTAGAATTTGCCATGAATATGGTCATTTGGCTAGTGTTTGCCCAAATAAAATTCTAGATCAAAAGAAAGAAGATATAAACTCAACAGGTTTCCAAATGCCTAAGAAGAAGAACACTAAGAAAAAATAGTTATGAAGGATCAATCTAAGTTATCTGCTAATATGTTTGAAATTATTTCCACAAATGATGTCCCAAGTGAGGAAGAGGAAATAATGGAAACAAAAATCTTAGAAACACAATTTAAATATGAAGGGAAGAACTCAGAGATAAACCAACAAATCAAAGGTTTTCAACAGAAAAAAGGGAGAAAATATACATAAGAAAAACAATCTTTTAAATGTTAAAACTTCAAATAATACAAGTTCCAATATAGACTCTATTGAACCTTCTGGTAACACTTTGGCTGTGTACATGCATTCTTCAAGGTTAGAAGCCATCTCAGATTCAATTGGAGTAAGTCAAGAAATAGGGAAAAAAATTGAAGATGGATTCTAATCAAAAGGTAGGTCGCAAGACCAATCAACATCATATGGTAAAAGAAGGTGAAAAGCTTGTAGAGGAAGGTAATATTAATACCCTTCCCAACTTTTTTAGCCCTAGTATTAATGAAGATCATCACTTGGAATATTAGAGGACTCAAAGGGAGTCTTTCAAAACAAAATGAAATTAGAAGAATGATTCAGATAAATCATCCACATCTTGTTTTCCTTCAAGAAACGAAGATGTCAATAGAGGAAATGGAATCAATTGCTAGTAAAATTTGGCCAGCTGGAAAAGTGGTTTCCCTCAGTTCTCAGGGGACTTCTGGTGGCATTGCTTGCCTTTGGGACCCAAAAGAGGTAGTTATTCACCATATGGTTGGCAGTTGGGGTCTTTTGGCTATAGCTATTCAAAGTAGACATTCCAACCAAATTATGCTCTGCATTACTGTTTATGCTCCGACTACTTTGGAGGAAAAAAGAAGATAGTGGAAGGATATAACTTATATTATCTCTCATTTTCCTGAAGCTTGGATCTTGATCGGAGGAGATTTCAATACCATCCTCTCTCTGGATGAGAAAATGGGGGGAAATAGAAATTTGGATAGGAGCACTGACCTCATGAGCGAATATATTGCAAACCTCCATCTTGTGGACATCCAACTAGATAATGGCCTTATGACTTGGTCTAACAGAAGGCAAGGCTTAGCTTGTATAATGGAGAGATTGGATAGGTTCTTGCTCTCTAACAATTTCTTAATCCATGGTCACATTCCTAAAGTGAAGACTCTTAACAATGTTGGTTCGGATCACTGGCCAATCATGGTGGAAATGTGGAAAACCAATGTGAGTTTCTCTCCTTTTTTATTTTAGTTAATGTGGCTTAGAGATAGTTCCTTTAGACCTCGAGTGCAACAATGGTGGAAGGAAGGTAAACCTAGGTATGGGACTAAGATGTTCTATTTTTCCAAAATATTACAATATATTAAATCCAAAATCAAGACTTGGAACTGGAAGGAGTTTGGGGATGTTCATAAAAAAATATGAAGTTATTGCTCAACTTGAAAATTTGAATAAGAAAATCCATTTAGATGGCCTCATAGAGAGTAGAAGTGCAGATGAAATTAATCTCACAACTCAGTTAGAGGAATGGGAAAAAAGAGAACTCTTATGGAAGCAAAAATCTAGAATTCAATGGCTCAAAGAAGGAGATTGAAACACAAATTTCTTCCACAAATCTCTTCTAGCTCGAAGATCTCACAACTTTATTTCTTCCCTAAAATCATATTCTGGAGATGTTGTCTACACTTGGGATGGCATGAACTCTATTGTTGTCAATTACTTTTCCAATATTTTTGTTGCTACTCCTCTTGACTCGACTTCTCAACAAAATGTTCTTCAAACAATCCCTTCTCTTATCACTTCTGAGGATAACTCTATTTTGACTTCTCCTGTTACTATCAATGAGCTTCAATAGGTAGTTTTTAAAATGCAAAAAGGGAAAACCCTAGGTCTTGATGGTTTTCCCATTGAGTTCTACCAAGAGTTCTGGGATATCCTTCATGTTGATTTATTAGAGGTGGTGGAAGAAGCTAGGAAAGCCAAAGAAATTTTGAAGGTTATCAATAAAACTTATATTACTCTTGTTCCAAAAGCTCAAGAGGCTGATCATATCTCAACTTTTAGACCTATTGCTTTATGTAATGTTCTTCTCAAAATCATTACTAAGATCATGGTAGAAAGGTTGAAGCCTCTTTTGCATAAGATTATTTCCCCTGAACAAGGGGGTTATGTGGAAGGGCATCAAATAGTGGATGAGATAGTTCTTGCTCAGGAAGCCATCCATTCCATGGATATGCAAAAATCTCCTTCCATGTTCATTCGGTTAGACTTATCCAAAGCTTATGATAGAGTGGATTGGCACTTCCTTATCAAAGTTTTGAGGCAATTTGGTTTCTCTCAGGATTGGATGGATTGGATTATGGGATGTATCTCTTCAGTTTCCTACTTAGTTCTTATCAATGGTAGGCCTTCTCAGTTGTTCCCAGCTTCCAGAGGTATTAGGCAAGGTGACCCCCTATCCCCTTATTTATTCATCATTCTTGTTGAATGCTTGGGTAGGACTATAACCAAAAAGAGAGAAAAAAAACCCTTGAGGGAGTTACCATTGCTCATGGAGCTAGACCTATCTCTCATCTTCAATTTTTTGATGACTCTACTCTTTTAGGTAAAGCTACAGTTAAGGAAGCTTCTAATATTAAGCAAATCATTAGCTATTTTTCTAAGGCTACCAGGCAATTGATCAATGAAGATAAATCTAAAGTCATTTTCTTTCACTGCTCTTCCAGACAGGAATCCATGGTCTTGGATAAATTAATATATAATAAGACCTCCCTTTCGATCACTTATTTAGGTATTCCCATCAATATTCAAAGATAGAAAAAAATATTGGAATTGGTTGTTGGACAAAGTCAAGAAGAAAATTGGAAAGTGGACCAATAGGTGGCTTTCTTCTAGGGGTAGAATCACCTTGGTAAAATCAGTCCTTCAAGCTATTCCTATTTATGTTTCTACCATGTTGAATATCCCAAAGGTTGTTCTTCAAGAACTGGATCAAATCAGTCATCGGTTCCTCTGGAGTGGTACTAAGGAGAAAAGAAAATGGGCCTTGGTGAAATGGGACACTTTATGTCTTCCTAAGAATGAAGGGGGGTTAGGATTTTGGTCTACTATTAATAACAACAAAGCTTTAGCTGCTAAATTATATTGGAGGATTTTGCATAACCCCAATGCTCTTTGGGCCAATAATATCCATGCTAAATATGCTGAGAACAAAAGTCCTGAAGACCTTGTTCACTATCAATTGCCTACCAAAGGTTCTCCCATTTTAGCAGTTCTTAAGACTGGTGAGGATTTGATAAAGAAAAAATTATTTTGGATCATTCATAATGGTCAACAGGTAAATTTTTGGATAGATTCTTGGGATGGTCACAAGCCTTTGATAACTCAGTTTCCCGATTGGAGGCCTTGGATGGAGGAGCTTCACCGAGCTAACTGGATAAAGGTGGCTAATTACTATCGGTACCATACTGGTAATTCAGAGGTTGGTAGATATTGGATCCCTATTGAGGACTAGCCTATTCAAATCCTAGAAAGGCAAAGACAAGATATCCAATGCATCCTTCATATGAGATCTCTCTCTTGGTCCCATGAAAAAGATTGTTTTGGATGGAACAACACTACTAAGGGTGAGTATTCAGTTGCTCAAGGTTATTTGGCCTTATGCCATAATAATCCCAACCAATCATCTGACATATTTTCTCAGTTGTGGGCTCAAAATCTCTGGCCTAAGGTGAGGTTCTTTACTTGGCTTTTATTGCATCGCAGGGTGCTTACTGGTGAGCATCTTATGAAGCATGGTTTTCATGGCCCTTTTAGATGTGAAATGTGTGAAGAGAATGTGGAAACTCTCAACCATATTTTTATTGAGTGTACTTTAGCCTCTGAGCTATGGAGGAGAATGGCCACTTTACTTGGCTTACAATGGTCCAATTTTTTTACTTTTGAACAACTTTGGAGGGATTGGCCTAAACAAGAGGGTGTTGATCATTTTATTAGGCAGTTAGTTTGGATGGGTTCTACCATTCTTCTTTGGAATATCTGGAATGAAAGGAACAACCAAATTTTTAATCAAGATAGGAAGGATATTCACTATATCTAGCAAAATACCATTGCCAACTTAGTTGAATCAGTCCAACAACTCCTTAATCACCCCCAAAACTCCCACCAAATATGGGATCAAGTGATGCAAATATTGAAGATTAACTCTTCTAAGGGCAACCAACTTAAAGGGAATGTGAGTAATTGCAAGATGGATAGAACAAGGAATTGGCAACCTCCTCCTAAGGATTTTGGAAAATTCAATACTGATGGAGCCTCTAGAGGGAACCCTGGAAAAGCTAGTGCGGGAGGAATTGGTAGACTTTCAGATGGCTCCCTGGTTTTTACTTTTGCTGAGAATTTGGGTATTCTATCCAATAACCTTGTTGAGGGGTATGGTATCCTTAGAGGCCTTCAAGAGGCTACTAAGGTTGGATGGGAAAAGGTGCTAGTTGAGTCTGACTCTCAACTCATGATTAATATTTTGAAGACTCCTAAGAATCATAAGGTTGATTGGAGAATAAAAAGAATTATTGAGAAGATTCAGTTAATCCAGATGGGATTTTTGAAAGTTGATTACAATCATGTGGTCAAAGATCAGAACAAGAGTGTTGATGCTTTAGCTAATTGGGCTTTGGACAAAGGTGATCTTACTTGCTACGACCACCCTCCTAGATGGTGGGCTTCACAAATAAGGGAAGCTCTTCTTTCTATCATTTCTTTGGATGGCTCTAGTTCTTGAGGTACCTAGTTTCTTCTTGCTTTATTTTTGCTTCTCTTTGGTTCGATCAGGGTATTTTAGTTCCCTAGCTCAAACTAATATTTCTTTTGTTTCCTTTGTTGATTCTTGCCTTAAAAGTATTTTGGTCTAGAAAGGTCATTGTTGTGTTCAATTTTTTTTTTTTTTCTTTTTTTAGTTTTTTGAGGTGTGTGTGTGTGTTTTTGTTTTGTTTTGTTTTTGTGTTTTTTGTGTTGTTTTTTGTTGTTCTTGTGTTTTTGTTGTTTTGTGTTTTTTGTTGTTGTTCTTGTTCTTGTGTTTCTGTATGTTTGTGTTAATTGGTGTTTTTGTGTTTTGGTGTGTGAGTGTTTTCTATGTTTTTGTTTTTGTTTGTTGTTTATTGTTGGTTGTTTTTTTTTTTATTTTTTTTTTAGGTTTTGGTTGTTTTTGTTTTTCATGTTTTTGTTGGTTGTGTCTTTGTAGCGTTCTGTTGTTTTTTGTTATGTTTGTGTTTTGTTATGTTGTTCTTGTGTTTTTTTGTGTGGTTCATGTTGTGTTTTTTTAATCTTATTGTGTGTGTGTTTGGTTGTGCTTTATATTTTTGACACACTCAAGGAGCATGTTTTTTTAATATTATTGTGTGTTTGTGTTTGTGTGTTCTTGTTTTTTGTTGTTTCAGGTTTGCTCCTTGAGTATGTCAAAGGTGGTAGGCCAGGTGCGAGCCCTGGGTGATTTTGGTGGAAGAGATACCCCTGCCTCCTTGGGTCTTACCCGAAAGTGGCATCCCTTCTGGGATGTTTTCCACAAAAAAAAAACATTAAAGTTAAAATGTTTGTACTGATAGTAGGTCATAGGAAAATTTTATCCTAAGATAAACTAAAGAAAATAGGTTATCATGGTGCTTCACAACGTGTTCTATATAAAAAGGAGGAGGAGAGTATAGACCATTTTTGGTAATTTGAGTTATTTTATGTTTTCATTGATGTCACATGGATCATTGATGTCACATGGATCACATTGAGTTTTGGTGGCCAAATGATATTTTGGAAAGCATGGATAAATACAGGGTTTTTGTGAAAACCAAGGCAGGAAAAATAAAAGGTTTTTTTTTTTAAACCATGGATGGCAGATTTGAACTGGGTTTTTCTTAAAACCCAATTTGGCCTTTCGTTTCATCGAAAAAGGTGCCCCGGTGATGGAGATATTTAATTTTTAATATTTAGTTTAAATTTTAATTATTTAAAATTAAAATTAAAATTTAAAATTAAATATGCAAGATTTCCACCGACGTCATCAAAAATAATAAGGAGGCTATATAAAGGGGATACCTAAGGTTCATAAACAAATCCTTGCTCGTGGTTAATAATCGTTGGCTAAGCATCCGAATTGAGCTCGTGCGAAAATCTTTTAGAAAATAGAAGCAGGGAATAAACGAAGGTTGGTCGAAGTCCAAAGTCATCGTGGGCAGAGTGGCGCATTGGCAATTGGCTTTTGGCTAAGGTGTGTGGCAGCACAAACGTCAAGGTTTCGAATCCCCTTGACTATGTTCGAAAGGTATTGGAAGAAAAGCGCTCGAAGCGCTTTTGATTTACGAAAAGGGAGGAAAGGTTTTAAGGCACGTTGTGCCTTTCCCTTTCGAACAAGCGGCTAGCTCGTGTGGAAACCTTAGCCACGGCTAAGGCGCTCACGATGTGGGCAAGTCGGGGGTTCGAATCCCCTTGAGGAGGTAAATACGTTTTTGCTCTAATTAATTTTGTTAAGCCCTAAGTTGGGGTTATAAGGTGGTTAGGAATAATTAAAGTTTTTAATTAAACTTTGTTTTTATAAGGGCTGTGATTATTATTTCAAAGGTGGATGAGTTGTTGATTTAATTTGATGTTCATGAAATTGAGAATTAAGATTTAGGAGAAATAAGGAGTTGTAAAATAATTTTTGAGAGGTTTATTGATTATTATTTTGATAAGGGTTTTTATTAAAAAAGGACTTTGGTGGATGTGTTTATTAAGTTGGAGTAAAAAGGTGTAAATTGAGTTATGCTTTATCTTGTGATTATTATTTGAAGTCCACTAACCCTTATTGAGATTGGAAATGAAAGTTGTGTTTAGTGTGGTAGATTTTGTGGACAACTTCTTGGCATCAAAAAGGTATGGGCACATTCTCCTATTGATTGTTTATGGTGGTTGATTTTTGAAATATCATTGGAGTGAAAAGGATTGATTGGGGTTTCCTTTTTGAAAGTGGTTGGTTGAATGCTTCAAGGTTTTCTGGTTTGAGAGTTGTGTTTAAACCTTGTTTTATAAGCATAGTTGTTGAAGCCCATTGGTTATGTAAAGAACTTGAACTTGGGAAGAACATGAGTATCATTGTTATGTGAGATTTGTGGTTGAGCATTGTTGGAAACATTTGAGTTGGTTGATACATGCTTGGACTAGGGTTTTGTGAGAAAGAGTTGTCCCTTGTGGTGATTGGTTGAGTTGAGTTGATTGAGCCTAGTCAAGTGATTGTGTGAGGTGATTGTTCAAGTCCCATGAAAAAAACTATTCTATAATTTTGATTTGAGTTGAGATTGAGCTTAGAACATATTGAGTCTCTAACAATTCTCTTTATGCTTCTATGAGTTGACTTGAGTTGAGATTGATTTGAGTTGAGTTGAGTTGAGATCATTGTGGATCATTATTGTCATCCATTGTAGAGTGCATTGCCATTCATTGTTGAGTTCATCTTTGAGCCTTGCCTTCATAGATTTGTGGATGAGATTTGAGTACTACTTGAGCATGATTGATTGAGCCTTTGAGAAGGCCTTTGGGATAGATTTCTGGATAGATTTGTGGTAGTTTGTGTATGATTGATTGAGCCTTTGAGAAGGCTTTGTGGACAATTTTTGGGACAACTTTGTGGACAGTTTTAGACAAATTTGTGGACAGATTTGGGACAGATTTTGATGAGGTTATGAGTGAGCCTATTGAGCAGAGTTGAGCAAGTTCTTGGTGAGCTTGCTAGAGCAGTTTTGGACAAGTTCTTAGTGAGCTTGTTGGAGCAGATTTGAGCAAGTTCTTGGTGAGCTTGCTAGAGCAAATTTGGACAAGTTCTTAGTGAGCTTGTTGGAGCAGATTTGAGCAAGTTCTTGGTGAGCTTGTTGAGCAGATTTGGACAAGTTCTGTGTGAGCTTGTTGAGCAGTTTTGGACAAGTTCTATGTGAGCTTGTTATGCAGATTTGGACAAGTTCTGTGTGAGCTTGTTATTTCCTAGCTTTGAGCATAATGAAATTTGGACAAGTTCTGTGTGAGCTTGTTGAGCAGTTTTGGACAAGTTTTGTGTGATCTTGTTATGCAGATTTGGACAAGTTCTGTGTGAGCTTGTTATTGCCTAGCTTTGAGCAGATCAAAGAAATCATTGTATTTGATAAGGATCCTTATTTCTATGTGAAATATTATAAGGATATTATCTTGTGGAGTACCCCACATTGGGGGAACCACATTAAATCTTGTGTCTCAATTGTGTGTGGTGACTTGTGCTCTTGCTTACTATTGCTATCTGAGTTATTAATGCACACTGCTATATTTTGTTATTGCAATTAAGGACATTAATTGATATTGGTTTGGAAAGAAAGTAAAAAGTGGTCTTATACTGTTCACCCCCCCTCTCAGTATAAGCTTGTGTTCTTCAACCATCTCTTGGGATATTGTTTAATAGTATGAGAAATATGGCAATGAATTATTAATATGTTTGGTAAATGCATGGTGATGAGAGGAAAATTGAAGAATGGTTAAAGCAATGGCATAACATTTTTAAATAAACAATTAGGGATATATTGAGAGATACAATAGTGGAATGTACAAATGGAAAGGAATAGAAGAATATTTAAAGGAAAGTAAAGCAAATTAGAGGTAATAAAAAGGAATATTTGTTTAGTCATAAAGGATTTTAAACCAACCCTATCAACACATCCAATTCCTAATATTGAAGTAGAGATCCTTGAAAAGATGAAGTCAAGTCATGAAATGGAATTATGATGTTAGGTTTAGGAGAAACAAAAGGAATACCAAGAATATAAAGTGAAAACCATTGAAAGTGTAGTTAGTCAAATGATATTTTATCACATTATGCTTTTAGTAGTGGATTTATATCAAATAATGAAGTTGAACCTTGGGAATCTTTACAAGGATTAAAAATATATAGATAAATAAAATGGAACAAAGTATGGATGGAAGGTGATTCACTAATAATAAATGCAATTTTTAGGAAAGCAAATGCTTCATAGAACATACAAGAGATCATTGTCAAAATACAAGACCTTGCTATATAGTTTGAAGAAAATAGGTTTACACATATGTTAAGAGAAGGGAAAAAAATGTACAAATAGACTAGGAAATATAGGGGTTTTAATAGAGGGTCATGAAGTTAAATTCTCTTTTCCATGGTTAGAGGAAGTAATAAGTTTAGCTAAAGCTAACAAGAAAATGTTGATTGCCTAAATCAAATAATTATTAAGATTTACTTTTATATTTTCCATTGGTTATATTTGTTAGATTTTATAACATTAATGTGTTTTCATATAATATTACATTTTTTGTGGTTGCACTTATGCTTCATGAAGGAAACTAGTAGTGCACATTAGGTAAAGTAGATTGCAATAACACGAAGTTTTGAAAATATTACTCTATTAAGATGTAATGTGTAGAAAATATAGGTGAAGTTTTGGTATTGTGAAGACTACTACATGAAAAAATAAAAAAAAGGATGTTGGTATTTGGAATATTTATATTTGTAAAGAAAATTAAAAAAGATTTAGAAAATGAAAAATCAAGAATTCAAACAGTTTTATGAAAAAATGTAGGTATCTAGCTATAACAACTCAACTGATATGAGAATTGAATTTGTTTGTAAATTCTAAATATCTAAATGAGATATTTATGATTCGTTAAGGGTGGTGAACCAGAGTACAACGCCCTTCTTTCCATAACAAAAGAAATAGTGATTTTAAAATATCATGTTGGCATCAACATGACACTAATATCATTAACTTTATTTTGTAGTTTGAAACTTGGTATTAAACAATATAATTTATGAGTTACTTAGGGTTATAATAAACCAATATTTTCATAACCTTAACAATAAGAAAATTAGTTAGACCAAGTTTCATTAGATATGGAGATTAGTGTAAGCTTTATACAATTTATTGTTAAAATATATTATTTTATAATGAGGTTTGGACAACTCACTAACCTCTATAGTCAACTAGAGTGGGCCTAATGATGAAGACTTTAGAACTGTAAATAGGATATTCAAGGTTAGAATCCTATAGGAGTGAGATTGTATACCATGATTCAATAACCAAACGTTTTATTGTACAAACATATATTAGATAAATAATATCCTTCTTGAGGATCATCCCATATGGCCTATTGTATCATGGATGCTATATTTTGATTTGGTTAGATATAAGCACATTGGATAAAATTTATCCTTCTTGAGGATTGTTCCATATAGCCTATAGCCTTGTGGATGTTAAGAACTATTTTATATTATTTTACCTTTTATCAGTCTCACACATTAGATAAAACATATATTTCTTGAGGATAATTCCATTTGGTCTATAGCCTTATGGATGTTAAAAACTACGAGTTACTTCACTATCTACTAGTATTTCATGGTGGATTTATATTATTTATAAAAGGAGTTGTAATATACTCTTGGAGTGATCTCTCAGTTTTTCATCTTTTAGTTTTCATAAAAGAGTAGTTAACAAATTTTAAAAAACAATTATAATACATAAAGAGTAAAAAACATCAATTGTAACTATCATATGAATAAGATAATAAAATAGGCCAATTACAACTCTAATATAAATAGGTTATCACATGTTTTACTTTATATTGATGTTATAAAAATTCACCTAAACTTAACCATTTTTCACACACATGTTACACCCATATGCCTCTAAACACTTGAACTTTAAAACTTTTATATAAAATATTGATTTATATTATGAATATTAAAGAAATTTTATTTTAGCACAATAATCCAATCTTAAAGAAAGGGATTTTATTAGTGAATATCATAATATTTTGAGTAAGAAAGAAATTTTGGAGATTAAAATCAAAATAGACTTGGTTAGAAGGAGATAAAAACACAAAGTTTTTTCGTTGGATGACAATAGTACAAAGATGAACATTGAGAATTAGTGGAATTAAATCAATAGAAAGGGTTTGGATTGAAGACTAAAGCAAAATTAGAAAGAAGAAAAATATTTTTACAAATATATTCTAGGATTGGAGAAGATTGAAGTTCTTAATGATAAACTACTACAAGAAGTACCTCCAGTTATAACAAATGAAGATAATAGCAAATTTATGGAGCCTATTACTCTAGAAGAAGTTCATTAAAATATTTTCTCGTATGATAAGGATAATTAACCAAGTCTAGATAGGTTCTCTATAGCATTCTATCAATATAATTGGGAAATAATGAAGGATTATTTATTGGTAGTAATGAATCAGTCTAGGATGAAATAGTAAATAGCTTATAAAATAAATGCAACATATCTTACCCTAATTCCAAAAAAGAAAGATGCAAAATTATTTGACTCATTTAGATCCATAAGCCTTTCTAATATAGCATATAAGATAACCTCCATAGTGATGGAAAATTAGTTAAGATCACTATTACACAATATTATTTTAGAATATCAAGGAGGATCTATGAAAGGGAGAGGTTCTAGCTATCAATAACATTGAAAAAATCACCTACCAACAATTTGTAGATGATACAACCATTTTTTAAAGGGAAAGGAATAATGAGGCTAAAGAATTGAATAACTTATTAAAAGCATATGAAAGAGCATCAAGACATATAGTTTTTTTTTTTGAAATTTTGAAAAAAAACTTGTATTAAGACATAGATCAATTACAATGTGGGAAGAGCCTCTTCCCAGCCGAGGTCCAAGAGGACACAGTCATACAATAGTAAAGGAAGAACAACACCGAAGCCAATTTTTGTGAACCAAAAACTAGCTGCCATGGGGTCCCCCATCGTACTCTATTTTTTTGAAGGTCATTAGCTCAAGGACCTTACAAGACCCTGTCTAATCACCTCATCCTAAATATCCATGTCACTATGCAACTGAACTCCAACCTCCTTTTCTGCACCCATCTTAGCCAGAAAGTCAACCACTTTGTTCAAATCTCTACTCGCATAAACTGGGATCACGTACTCCAATTCCTTCCATAATTCTTTAATTTGGGTAACAAGAGCCCTCAACCTCCAAGCTTTCAGATCAAAGTTCCTCATGCAGTCAAGAGCTCCAACCATTATTTGTGAATCTAATTCAAGAATAATCCTGCGGTGGCCATGTTTCACTACCCAAACAGAAGCAAACTTGATGGCAATGGCTTCGGCTTCATTGTTAGTGGTTCTTCCTAGGCCTTGCAATTCCCAATAGAGCACAGTACCAGCATGGTTCCGACACACCACTCCAATTCTGGCTCTACCCGAATTGCCTTTTACAGCTCCATCAGTATTGATTTTAATCCAACCTTCAGGGGGAGGTTTCCAAAAATTTATGTCCTGTCCCTCTTGTAGTGCAACGCGTTCTTCCATAGCTCCAATGTCAATTTGAGCTTCCTCATCAGCATGAACAGCCACAGTTTCGGTAACCTTGCTCCAAATGGTCTGCCAAACCCCGTCTAGAGCAGTAAAAGTTTCTCTAAAAATTCTGGCATTTCTTTCCAGCCAAACTTGCCATCAGATAAATCTTAAACCGAGCTCTCAGCCAATACGAAGAGCTTTAGATTTGAATCTACCTTTCTGCCATTTTTCCCAGATATTCATCCAGTTCAGGTCACCACATGAATTTTAAAGTATGCAAACCAACACAGCCAAATATGTCGCGTGAAAGGGCAACCAAACAAAAAATGGTCAATAGTTTCCTTGCTCTTGTAGCATAGTACACATTGAGAAGGGCCGATGATACCTTTTGATCTGAGATTATCAAAAGTGAGGATTCCATTGTGCATGCACTGCCAGGAAAAAAAGTTAACTTTCGGCCAACCTTTAGAGTGCCAGATTTTCTTCCAGTCCTCAACCTGAAAAGTATGAGGGGGGGGCTTTGGGAGAATGTTGTCATATTCGTCCTTTACTATATAGACGCCAAGACTCCCAAAGCCCCAAGCTAATTCATCCTCCACATCTCCTCCTGTAAGAAATATTTCTGTCAGAATTTTAGTCATGCTGGGAGTCAAATCCGAAGGGATTGAAATGGGCCACTCATCCAACTTCTTGAACTGCTTAAACTTACACTCCCTCAGCTGAGTAGTTGTGAAATAACTTTCAATACGGATCCATCCCTTGGCTTCAATGGCTACTTTTATTGGCTGTAATTCTAGAAATTCAGCAATGATGGGTGGGAACTGATCCCAAGAATCTGTCTAGAAACAAGCCTTCTCCCCTCTTCCCACTTTCCAAAATAAGCGGTCTTTAACAACCTGAGACCCTAACTTGAGAGCCTGCCAAACTAGGGACCCAGTACCATCCAAGGGGATGCGAGCTACATTGTCTGGGTTGGCCTGTCCTAGGTATTTGCTAGTTAGGATTCTACTGAAAAGGGAGGTGGGTTGGGAGATCCATCTCTAGTATAGCTTTCCAGCCAAAGCTTTATTATTCAGCTTAGATTTTCTCAAACCCAGACCTCCTTTAACCTTGGGCTGGGTAACTTTGTCCCAACCCACTAAGGCCCACTTTCTCTCTCCCTTTGCTCCTTCCCATAAAAACTTTCTAGCCATCCTATCCAACTCTTTCCATATTGTAATCAGGGTAACCAAGATAGAGAATTTGTAAATTGGCATGGCTTGAATGACTGACTATAAGAACGTTAATCTGCCACCATAACTTAACCACTTGTGAGACCAGTGATTAATTCTGTCCTTGATACACTCCAATAGATTCCTCCATGTGTCTAATTTTAGCTTCTTAAAGTGCAAGGGGACCCCCAAGTAAACCACTGGGAGAGAAGTCCTTGTGAATCCTAGGATTTCTAAAATTCTATTCTGAAGCCTTTGCTCCAGATTAAAAAAACCACTTTGGATTTCTTGTCATTAATGACCTGTTGAGTAGCCCTGAGATAGACATTAAGAGTATCCCTAATCATTCTTGCTTCCCTGAAGTTGGCCACTCCCACAAAACCAGTGTCATCCACAAACTGCAAGTGCGTTAAAACTTCGTCACCCACCCTGATACCCAATAATCTACCTTGCTATCTTCTCCTCAAGAAAAGTCTACCAAGACCTTCATCCAAAATGAGAAAAAGATAAGGAGAACATGGATCCCCATGGCGCAGTCCTCGAGTAGCTCCAAATGGTTGCGAAGGAAGGCCCTTGATTAGCACAAAGTAATTCGGGGTAGAGACATAGCTCATGACCCACTCTATCCAGTCCTGAGAGAAACCAAAGGCTGCCATCATTTTAGCCAGGAAAATCCATTCACCCTTGTCATAAGCCTTTGACATGTCCAATTTTATGAACATCCCTTTATTACCAGAAGTGTGTATTGAATGGATTGCTTCCTGGGCCACAACCACCCCATCCAGAATCTATCGTCCCTCAACAAAACCCCCTTGATCAGAGGAGATAATGTTGTGAACAAGAGGTTTTAGGCGCTCAACCATTACCTTTGTGATTATTTTGTACAACACATTACATAAGGCAATAGGCCTATAATATGAAATATGAACCCCCTCCTCCCATTTTGGAATTAAGGTAATGAAAGTGTGGTTTATAGCTTTAAGCATTCTCTTATTTTCTCTAGAATCTTCTACAAAAGCCATTACATCTTCCTCTAAGTAGTCCCAGAAAGCCTAAAAAAAATCAATTGGGAAGCCGTCTGGACCTGGAGTTTTACCAGTGCTCATTCCAAAGACCATAGTTTTCAATTCATCTCTATCAATGGGTTTGAGGAGGGCCTAATTTTCATCCTCAGAAATAACAACAGGTATGACAAAAATAACTTCATTTTGGGCCTCTACATCTTGTACCACACTTTCCTTAAAAATCTTAGAAAAATAATCCATAGCATGGGAATGCATACCTGGAAGTGTATCAAAGGAATGACCGTTCTCATCTTGAAGGGCCTCCATATTATTCATCTATCTTCGAGCACAAGCAGATCGATGAAAGAATTTTATATTTTTGTCCCCTTCTAATAACCAAGTGGTTCTTGCTCTCTGCTTCCAATAGGTCTCCTCCTGGTTGTCAATGTCCTCAACCATTGTACGCAGAGCATCATCCTCAGCTTTGAGCTAGTCTGTAATTACTCCTTCTCTGAACTATTTTTGGACCTCATCCCATCTGGCCACCAATGGAGCTCTTTGGGCCTAGAAGTCTGTTTTATTAGCACGCTTCCAATACTTCAACTAAGTTTTGACATATTGAAGTTGTTTGTGGATTCTAAATATTGCTCTCCCATAAGCTAGGCGGCCTTCTTCCCACCACTGTGGAATTTTCTCCCGAAGGTCTTCTTTCTGAAGCCAAAAATTCTCAAATCTGAAAGGTTTGTGATGCTACCCCATGCTAGTCCCGCCTTCCAACAGAATGGGATAGTGATCTAAAACTGGGCCTTCTAAAATCTAAAAATTTATATTCCATTTTACAAACACCTCATATGAAACCAAAAAATGATCTAGCTTAACCTTCCTGCTATGTGGCTCCCACATTTTATTAGTCTAAGTGTAGTTAATGCCAGGACATTTAATGTCCACTAAGTGCAAAGCCTAGACTTAGGCAATCATGAAACGGTCCCCTGGGTCCAAAAATGGTGTTCCCCCTTCCTGATCTCTAGAAGATAATTTGGCGTTAAAGTCCCCCACTATAATCCAGTCTAGATCTTCCCTTGAGGTTCGCATGTTATGTACAACCTTCCACTGCCGCCTCTGACCATCGAGGTTTTGAGACCCATAAAAGTTTGTGATTAGAACGTGTTCTGCAGTGACATTATTCCTAAAAAGATAAGTGAGAACACCCCTCCAGGCAAGATGTTCTATTGCAGGCCATTCAAGAGAGTTCCACAGAGTAACAATCCCCCCTGAGGCACCTTGGGCAGCCACATCCATATGACCAGCACCCCTCCAAATTCTATTGATTGTTTTGGACATAAGATCTAATGACATCTTAGTCTCCTGTAAAAGCAAAAAATTAGTATTACGATTCTCTAAAAGTCTTCGAACAGTAGATTGATGGGTTCTGCTATTTAAACCCCTCACATTCCATGATTGTATAATCATTGGTTACCCTAGGAGCAATAAGAGTCTATTGGCCTCACCGATCCTCTCGTGATCAGTTTGTCTCCTTGGACTACTAGCAACTCCTTATTGGATCTTCTACCTACTCCCTGAGAATTGTTGTTTTTTGATCTTTTTTCTACCTGGGTTATCCCCAAAGTTGGCCTTTCCCTGTTCTTCTCTGCTATTCCCATGCTAACATCCTAAGATACTATCTGCTCCTGGTTATGCACTACTAAAGCCCCTGAACACATTGGTTGTGATACCTCACAAAGTTCAACTACCTGCTGTATGACGGGAGGAGATGAGAGGGGGAGTTGCACGGGAATATTAGATTTTTCCTTATTACCCTCCATGTCCTCCATAAATTGTTCCTCTTCGTCAACTAGTGACTTAAACATCTCATACCTATTGGCAAGTCTGAGATGGGATTGCTCCTTTCCCTCTTTTTTCTTTGTCCATCTTTTTCTTCTGGGCTATTCAAAACCCTCTCTTTGAGCTTCCTGGCCCTAAACGGTGCTATTAGAATCTTTATTAAGTGTTGCCTTATCCTCTCTAGGCAGGTTTGGTATTCCTAAAGGGGCCTCCATTTTAGCATTCATATTATTAAGGCAGAAATGGCCCAAATGTCTATGTTTGTGACAAACCCTACATCTAAAGGGTAGGGCCTCATAGTCCAGTTGTTGAATCCAAGAGAGTCCTGCCAATTCAATTTCCATCTCTGCCGACAAAGGCTAGCTGAGATCCATCTCCACACATATTCTTGCATACACCGCCATGCTCCCTTTAATTGTGTCTCTGGCAACACCCAGATGTCTTCCAATAGAATTGCCAATCCTTGCCAACACCTACTCACTCTAGAATTCCATTGGAAGAGCATATAGTCGGATCCATACTGGGACAGCAGTAGGTTCAACTCGGGGATCGAATCCCACTCTCCATGGTTGAACAAATAGCCCTGTCGGGCCATGATTTTTCTTCTCTGACTTGAAAGCCCTATTTCTATCGGCCAAATACGAAAAGCTAACAATAAAATATCCATTGCTAATAAACCACAATGAATACTCACCGTGAGGCTCCCAATTTTGGCGGATCCAAGAGTGCAAAAAATTTAGGGAAGGACGTATACCCATGAACTTGCAGATTAAATCATGATTAGCTCTGTAAATGACTGATTCTTCAACCATACTTGGCTCGATGACAATTTTTGGCCTGGTTTTGGCCTGCGGCAAACATCCTTTCACATGATGTGCTGTCGACCTATTCCCAGCAGCCGTGAAGAGCATTTTATATGACGTTTTTTGAGCTTCGTCGTTCTTTGGAGGAGATTTTTCTTTAAACAAATCTGCATATGAGCTACTACTCCCTGGAAAAGGAGCCGAAGAAGTCCCCATTGGACTCTCCTAGGGCACCAATCTAGCCTTCAGATCCACTGTACCTCGAAAGCACTTCTGTAATCCAGCTGATGCCCTAGATTTTTTGAAGTTCCAGAAACCCTCATCAAGACATATAGTTAATAGGATAAAATCCAAAATTTACTTCCTAAACACTCTATCTAGAATCAAAGTAGGGATACTTCAAATGGAGGAGGAAAATTTACAAGCAAAATATCTAGGGATACCCTTATTTGAGCGAGAATGAGGATTGAATTATGAAATCTAGTTACAAGTAAAGTTTAGAATACATTAGCATCAAGGAAAGGTAGATATTTATCATTTTTTTATTATATGGAATAAGGGGTTTTGAAAGGGTCCCTAAACCTTTTACCTATTTACAAAAAGAAGAGACTCCTTACATAAGAGAGACATAAAGAGAGACTACTAACACAAAATAGACATGAAGCAACCTCATTGGGGAATAAAGGGTATGGAACATCAAAGCTACAAAGCAAAAATAGGGGTAAGAAAACAAAAGGAACTAGAAGACCATTGTCAGCCTTGTTACTCTTCTTCCTCTTCAGAAAGGTCCACATGCTCCTCAAAGTTAGTCTGGCTATTCCAAAAGTTCCTCATTATAGAGGTGACCTCAACCATTTTTATTATTCTTTGAAAAGACCTAAGAAGATCCTTAATAGTTTCCATCACACTTTTTGGTGTCTTGAGAGGATCCTAGACTCTCATTGGTCCTTTTAATTTTGTTGCAGAAGCTCCTACTTGAGTCTTCATTGGTAGATGGTTCAACTAATTAGTATTACAAGTCATTCCAACATAGTATATATCCTTGTATATTATACCAAAATTGATAGAAACAAGTTTAATATAAATTATACGATCATTTTGTAGTTAGGATTACATGATAGAATGAAATTTCCTTTGGTGAAATAGAGCAAGATGTATGATGATAAAACTAGGGAGGACTTAGTTTAAGAGTTCTTATGAATGCAAACTTAGCTCTAAGTGGAAAATTAATTTGGAGATTGTACAAATATTATGAATGACAATTGATAAGTACATTTAGCCCAATGATCCAAGCTTAATATTTACTGCATTCTCACTACCAAATATTTTTTCACTATGAAACAATTAAAAAACTTAATTGATCTAGTGATTAAAGGTCTAATATGGGTGGGGGAGTTGGAGGAAATTTTTCTATTTGGATGGATACTTGGTGTGATAAAAAACCACTCAATCTAGATTCAATATTAAAATCATGAACGAGATTACTTCAAGATAAATATGGTGATAGGGTTTACAAAATTATCTACAAAGATTAGAAAGGAAAATACAAATGCAATTTTTTGTTTTTACATGTTTACCAAATATTTTTTCTAGGAGATAGTTGAGAAAAAAGATAACAACAATGATTATTTTGAGATAAGATAAGGATAAGCTAATTTAGGAGTTGAATAACTCAAAATAATGCATAACAAGAAGCAGATATAATGCAACGCACCAAAAAAACATGAATAATACAAGAATATGGAGAGATATTCAGGAAAGCCCAAGTATTTCAAAATTCAAAATGTTTGTATGGCTAGTAGGTCATAGAAATTTTTTAACCTGGGATAACCTAATAAAAAAGGGTTTCATGGTCCCTAAAAATGTATTCTATGTAAAAATGAGGAGAGTATAAAATATCTATTTGGACACTGTTCAATAGTTTGGGAACTATGACAATTGATTCTTAATAAGTTTGGTAAATTCATGATGAATGCAAAAAATGAAGAATAGTTAAAGCAACGACAAAGCACTTTTAAAAGTGAGGTATTATAAATAATCAAAGATACATCAAAAGGCACAATACTTTGGATTGTATGGCTAGAAATGAATAAAATAATATTTAAAGGAAAAGAAAACAACTTAGAGGTAATGAAAAGGAAGACTTTTTTAGCCATGACAGAGTCTAAACCAATTCTATCAATTCACCCAATCCCTAGTTTTAAAGCAGATGGCTTTGATAGATGAAGCCAAGTCATCAAATTGGGCATAGGAGAAACAAAAGGAAGAAAAATAATATAAAGTGGAAATTACTGAAAGTGGAGTTGGTCAAATTGAATTTTGATAGAGCGTCTAAAGGAAATCAAGGACCAATAAGAGGAGGAACAATTAGAAATAATAGATGTGATATTTTATCATATTATGGCTTTAATAGTGGATTTAAGACAAACAATGAAGTTGAAGCTTAGGTGATTATGGAAGGGTTAAAAATATGAAAAAAAATAAAATGGAACAAAATATGGATGGAAGGCAATTCACTAATAGTAATAAATGCAATTTTGAGGAAAACAAAGGCTCCATGGAACACACAAGATATCATTGTGGGAATACAAGACCTTGCTATATTATTTGAAAATATTAGGTTTACCCATGTGTTAAGAGAAGGGAACATATATGTGGATAAGATATCCAATAGAGGGTTTTAATAGAGGTTCATGAAGTTAAATTTTATTTTCCATGGTTAGAGGAATTACTAAGTTTAGTTGAAACTAACAAGATTAAGATTTACTAATATATTTTTTCACTAATATGTTGATTGTCTGAATCAAATAATGATTAATATTTACATTAATGTTTTTCACTAGTAATATTTGTTGTATTTTATAACATTGATGTATTTTCATATAAGCTGTTTATTATAGTTCTTATGGTTGTACTTATGCTCTAGGAAGGAAACTAATAGTCTAGATCTAGTAAAGCAAATGATAACACAAAGTTTTAGAAAAAATACTCTACTAAAATGCAATGCATAGATAATAGAGGTGGAGTTTTGGTATTGTAAAGATTGTAAAGAAGAAGGATGCTATATTTTAGAATAATTATATTTATAAAGAAAATTTAAGATGTATAAAATGAAAATCAAGAATTTAGATTTTTTAGGAAAAAGATGTAGGTATTAGTTATAGCAACTCAATTGAGATGATAATTGAATCTACTTGTAAAATCTAAAGCTCTAAAGGAGAGATTTGTGATTTGTAAAGGGTGGGGGACATGAGTACAACCTCTTTTTCTCCAACAAAATAAAAAATATAAAGAAGATTTGTTTTACTTCAATTTTATTATTTTTTAATAAAAAATAATAATTTCCTTTTGTTTTAAATAAACCATTTATTGGTAAAACTAAAACGACTATTAATTTTAAGTTGTCCATAAGATTCATAAAAAAATATTTTATGAAATGCTTTTCATAATAATAAAAATAGTATATCAAATAAAATTTAATGTCAAATAACTAATGAGAATTGAAAAAAAGGTTTTCCAGACAATTATAATATATAATATTAATTATACTTATTATATTTTAAATCTATAATCAAACCGTTAAAATTTAATTATTTACTAAAATAAATTATATATATATATATATATAAAATAACTAGTGAGAATTGAAAAAAAGGTTTTTGAGCAATTATAATATATAATATTAATTATATTTATTATATTTTAAAACTATAATCAAACCATTACAATTTAATTATTTACTAAAATTAATTATATATATATATATGTATGGCATATTTTAATTTATATTGATAACTCACTTAAGATTAAACACCTATCATTCATACATCTTAATCCTTATTTCTATTAATTATCAAATTTAAAACATGTCTATAAAAATAATACTTTTTAATTATATTTTAAAGAAATTATTTATTAATATAATTAAAACAATAGTACTTTTCACACATTAGTCCATACAACTCATAAAAACATCTATAATGAATTACTTATATTATTTTTTTGGTTGAGAAAAAAATATTGTACTTCGGTTCCTCACCCTTCTCTCCTTTAGAACTTGAGAGTTTACAAACATATTCAATTCTCAATTGAGATGGTATAGTTAGATACCCACTTTTAAAAAAAAAAAAAAAAAAAAAAATATATATATATATATATATATATATATATATATATATATTCATTTTCTAGGTCTTCTTAAATCTTCTTTGTAAAGTAAATATTAAGTATATGTTTTTTATTTTATTTTTCAATCCTGTTCATCCATCCATAAGTGAAATCTTGATTAATTGTGCTCTTCAATGAGTGCTCTTCAATGAGGTCAAGTTGCCATTGTGCCAATTGAATATCCATAATTGCTCTGCTGGTTCTACTTTGATATTTGGAATGATTGGTCCTGTTGTTCACTAATGCTAAAGCACACCTTTGAAATCTAGAACAAGTGTGTTTTTTGCCAAACACTACCATACTTGATGCATTTATGACTCCATGTAGATTTATAATGATTGTTGCCACTTAGGGTGGTGTGGGTGTTGATATGCTGCAACCTTAATCTAACATTTTTTTTCCTTTGATTCTTTAGTAATTTGTTTATTTTAAGATATTCTTTATAATATTCTCTCTTATGCCCTTCTTTTGGTGTATTCTTGTGCACTTCTAGCAGGATTCCTTCGATCTTGTTGCTACTTCTTCCATGGACTCTATTGTTGCTGCTACTATAAAATCAACTTTTAAGATTTTTGTCGGTTCTTCAACTTGTTCCCCTGCCGTAACTACTTGTTGCTTCTCCTTGAATCCTTGCTTCTTAATATTTTTTTGGAATGCAACCATGAACTTACACATTGTCATTTAAATTTTTTCCTTCTATTATATACTCTTTATTCATTTCTTTTAATTCTTTCTAAAGTCTTTTTATGATGGTGACCTTCAAACTAGCTATCATTTTATATGGGTCACACTAACTCAAGAATGCATACTCCATTTTGTCCCTAAGAGTAATTATAATTTTTTTTCCTTGTCAAAACTGGCCTACTAAACATAAAATTCCTCTCTTAAAATTTTCATCAGTTGGATCTATCGAAAATGGTTATCTAAACTGCATTCACCATGCTCAAACTTCAATGTAATTCTTTCCAATAAAAAATAAAAATTGGTAACTCTATGATTACAACCCAAATAAATTCCTAAAGCAACTATGGTTGCTAATTAGATTTTTTTTTTTAAATAATTCAAATCTCCTCTATTTCTTGCTATCAACAAATAATTATGTAGATTTTTTTCAAATACAAATCAAATCCGTAAAACAAGATATTTATTAAGGATGGGTAATTTGAGAGTATGGACCATCCAATCAATCCTTAGAATTTTTTCATCCGTTATTTAATAATTGTGGTAAAATTAGCTTTAAATCAAATGGGTAGATTTGAATTGATGTAATTTGATTTGGTATGGTATTTTGTAAATTTTATTTTTATTTAAAAAATTAAACTAAAATTTATAAAAAAATTTAGTTAACAAAAAATAAAACTCAAGTTTATAAAAATTCCTATTTAATAAAAAATAAATATATATTTTGAGATATTTAAAATACCTCCTTCATATATATTCTTGGCGGGTTCTTAATCAAATTGTATATAAGGAAGATAAAAGGGTTTCCAGAGGTTACCATATTTTCACCTTATATCTTCACTGTTCTTTGAGTATGCGACATAATTAACCATGACAGGAGATAGAAAGCTTTATGAAGAAACTTTGGCCGGTTATGAGAAGAGATGGAAGGATTTGGTTGAAGAGAGAAGGAGGCTGCAAGATGAGGTAAATCAGACCGAAGGGCAAATACACAATATGGGGATTTCATTCTCCCGCAACTATATTGGTCCTAATGCTGCCATTGATGGACCTTGGGCATCATGGGAGTGGCCCTCCATGCCCACAAATTCTGTGCCACTGGATCCAAATCCAACACAAAGTGATATACAGAAGAAGGAACAACATGACATAACCTTGCCACCATCGCAGAGAAATATAGAGAACAAGGATCAGGCTGCTCTAACCATGCCGCCGCCGCCACCACCAACAAAAGCAGGTATAGAGAATAAGGATCAGGCTGCCATAACCATGCCCCCGCCACCAACACAGACAGATATAGAGATCAAGGATCAGGCTGCGATAACCATGCCGCGGCCGCCACCAACACGCAAGCGAGAGAGAGGGAAGATTGCCAGGAATACAACAACATCATCCCGTAAGAGAATCCATAACTTTTATAAAGTAGCAAGGTTATGATTGTGTCTAGTTTTTTGTATAATAGCATGCCGCTTCAATCTTTTTGGGAGGATTTGATGATTGTTTTCAGGTTTTATTGCTGATATTCTAGTTTATACATGTTAGGGTATTTGATTTGGGGTGCTTGAATCCCTCTGGCTAGAGAGTATTTCTTATTTTTTATTTTTTCACTTGGTTCCAAGAGAAGGAAAATGTGCATTGGTATTTTTTTTTTTTTGAGCAGATGAAAATTTATTTATAACAGTGGATCAAACACAAACTGGTACAGAGAACAAGGATCAGCCAACTACAACAATGGCACCAGCACGGCGCAAGCGAGGAAGGCCTCCAAAGAGTACAACACCATCCCGTAAGAGAATCTTTCTCTGTTTAAAGTAGTTATGTTTCAAGTAATTACATTATGATTGTGTTTCATTCTTTATATATTCAGATGTTTTTAATCTATGGGAACAACTGAGGATTGTTTTCGGCTTTTATGATTGAAACCCAAGTTAAAAGGATTTTTTATTTGGGTTGCTTGCTATGAAATCCATATCGTCAAACTATATAAGATTGAAACTGGCTCACCTCTATATAATATTATAACATCTTGTGTTCCCTGTCTCTTCCACAAATTTAACTAACACCATAATGCCATAATACAGTATAATCATTTTGACTTCATTTTCACCTTCATATTAAGATTTTCAACATTATTTTTACATGTTCAGATCATTCTATTTTTATGGATGATTTTAGTAATTGGTTATATAGGATTGACACAGGTCTCATCCTTATTATATCATCACCATATAGTAGTATTATAATAAAGCTTAGATATTATTTATATATCATCACCAAGATTTGAATTTGGTTCATTGAATGTTGAGAAATTTAACCACCTGAATTGCATCATCACCATATTACAACAAAGCTTGGATATTATCTATGTATAATTTTAAGATTTGAACTTGGTTCTCCTCATTGAATGTTGAGGAACTTAACTTGATTTAATGTCATTTGATGATGGTTGAAACATGTCCATTCATATTACATCATCACCACATAATGATATTACAACAAAACTTAAATATTATCTATGTATCACTTGGCAAGATTTGAACCTAGTTTTCGTGGTTAAATATTGAAGAATTTAGTTAATGCCATTTGATGATGATTTTAGTAACCCTACTATAAATGGCCAAGATTTGAACTTGGTACTCCTCATTGAATATTGAGGAATTTAACCTGAGTTAACGCCATTTGATGATGGTTGAAACTGGTCCATTCATATACATCATCACCTTATAATTTTATTATAACAAAGCTTAGATATTATCTATGTATCACTTGGCAAGATTTGAACCTGGTTTTCTTCGTTAAATATTGAAGAATTTAACGAGCTGGGTTAATGTTATTTCACTATGATTTTAGTAACATTACCATCATCACCTCATAATGGTATTACAACAAAGCTTATATATTATCTATGTATCACTTGACAAGATTTGAACCTGGTTTTCTTCATTAAATGTTGAGGAATTTAACTAGATGCGTTAATGTCATTTGACTATGATTTTAGTAACATTACTATAAATGGTAGTACTATCTTATTTTATAAACTTGAATAGGTGAAAAGAGAAGAATAAATTTTGCCTTATATGAGATTGAAGGGGTCTCATCTATATTACATCATCACCACATAGTTTGGATATCATCTATGTATCTCTTGGTAAGATTTGAACTTGGTTGTCTTTGTCTTCCTTGAATGTTGAAGAATTTATCTAGTTGAGTTAATGCCATTTGATGATGATTTTAGTAATGTTACTATAAATGGTAGTAGTATCTTATTTCATAAACAATAATTTAAATACTTTGACAAGATGATGGAATTAAATAAGGCAAAATTTACTCTCTTTTCACCTATTCAAGTTTATGAACAATTTTTTTAACAAATAAATAATTTTTTTTTTTCAATTGGTTATATGGGATTGAAAGTGGCCCTACCTGTATTAAATCATCACCACATAGTGGTTTTACAACAAATATTATATATTATTTATGGATCACTTGGTAAGATTCACTTGATAAATAAATAGGAATCTTTGTGATGATCTTCTTTATTTTTTTTGTTGAAGTATGATGTGAAGTGCAATTCGGAGCACAATGGAGACCATCCTTTTTTATTTCATTTGATTTTTTTTTAATTAGTTATACAGGATTGAAACAAGCCCCAACTATATTACATCATCACTATGCAGTGGTTATACAGGATTGAAACAAGCCCCAACTATATTACATCATCGTCAATGTATAAATTTACAAGATGAAAACATGGGTCTCCTTAAATATTTTAACTATTTAAGTTATACCATTTGAAAAATCTTAAATCTCCTTGATTCTCACTTACTAATCAATTATAAATATGGATGTGTTTTTCAAAACTTGGGTCTCCTTGAACAATTCAATTATAATCATAAATATGGATGTGTTTTTCATCTTTTATTTTTTTAGTAAAGGAATAAAATAAACATGTGTGTATTAGCCTAGTATAGAATCAATAATTTGAAAAGTAGAATATTTATCCTTGAGTACCCTCCTAAAAGTTTGTATGTTCTAATTTTTATTTTTTAGTTCCTAACTAATATTACTAGTATATAGAACTAACTATAATACAATGATGCCCTTATATTAATTTCTTCTTCATATGCATTTTATTAGTTGTAAATTTAATTATTCATTGGAAATATTTAGACTTATAGAATAATATACATTGAGTTAGCATTTTGATTGCTTGTTTCAAATTGATTTAATATAATTTTACCTTGTAATTCTATGTAGGATCAATAAAAGGGGATAACAAATGAAAAGTAAACCATTCTATAGTGGTCAAGCATTAAGGTGTTTTGTCAAATGTGTTTAATTTAAATTTAAGATGTATACTTGCAAGTCATGGACATGGTTCCATAAATGTAATTAATGCATACATAGTTTTTTAAGATTTTTTATAAACATGTTCATAGTGAGAATGTAATAAATGGTATAAATGTTTCCATACTATCATGTGCAATATGTCTAATTATCTTTAGTTGTAGTCATATAGTAGATGATATTAATTGCTCATTTCATAACACAAGTTATATATTTGATTTAGTAATGGAAAAAAATAAATGATAATGATTATTAACATCATTTAAAATTGATTGATATACACATAAAATATTTATTTTTATATTAAAATTTTATATGAATATCTTGGTTTATTATCTTCATTTGTTTATCTCATGTATTATGCATATGTGTTTTTATTAATATAAAGAATTATAGTTTTCAAAAAATATTAGAGTGTGATGAACATACTAAGAGAACATAGGTTTATATCTAGACCATTAGAAGTGTGCATTCCTATTGTACAAATGAGTTTCATAAAAGATTCATAACTGGTTTCACCAAGTTATATATGATACATAATTCTGTGTCTACTATTCAAGTGAATGGGATGCCCTAATGTGAGGTCATTCTTATCATAGTTAGAAAAATCACAATTTGACAAAAAAAATACTCTAATTTTAGGGATTTTCTTAGCAGCTTGAGAAAATTGATAGGATTAAAAAAAGAAAATTCAATTAAAAGTAAAATACATTTTAAATAATAATTAAATAGGTAGAAAGATGATTTTATATTAGATATTCATAAAAAAAATAGTACATCTACAACTTGTGATCATGAAAAACAACATAATATGTCATGCAAATTTAAAATAAAAAGCAATTTTTAAATTACTTTTTCCAATTCCTCCCCCTTGAACTGTATGCTTAGATTTGGACTAGTGTTTAAAGTGGAGGATTGTTAGGTATAGGATTATCACAATATATTTCCTCCAATCCTCTCATGTATTCTACTTCTATCTTTAATACCTTGATGTCTTTTTGAAAATTTTACTATCTGATGACCTTTAAAAATCCACTTTAGTTAATAATAGAGCACATCCAAGTCAATCACCCCATAGGAATTATTTTTCTCCAGTTGTCTAGTGTAAATTCAAAGATTGTTCTATACAAAGACAAAGTCATCAAAATAGTATTAGGTCAACTTATTGTGCTTGGTGTGTATGGCCTCAAATAAAGACCAATTGTGCTCACACCTAGAAGTGTTACAAATATGACTCAAAATACATATTGTGATCCTTCTAAGATTAGTTTTTTTTGTAACCATAATTCTCCCACCATAAATTTGCTTAAAAAATAAAAAATAATATTATAAACTTACATTTCTAGTTGCATCACCATAAAATACAAGAAAAAAATTAAAATATTAAAATTTTTACTTGATCATAAGGTCCACTTTAATGCAATGCAAAATGGGGATATAAATAGGATTTCATAAGCCTCCTTATAGGATTGCAACTTAGTAGGATTGAAGCAATGTTTGAAAAGGTCATCTATTATCCTATCATTGAAAGTGTAAAACCCCCTTGGACCTCTTTACTAGAATTAATATTGCTACTAAAAAAGAATTTTGGGTTCAAGAAATACCTTGCTAAATGAAAATATGAATTTACCTTATCCATATTGTATAAATGATATGTTGAATGAGTTCATATTTGTGTTGGTTTCCCTCATAGTAGTATCATATGACCTCTTTTCATTTATCCATTATCTCATGCAAATACCCCATTGCTAGTTTTTTTATCATTTGTAAGTCAAAGAACCCTTATGAAGGGTTCTACAATCTACAATTGAGGCATCAACTAACTTTACAAAGAAAATGGATCTACTTAAAGACACTATAAATTTAAGGAGTGTGTCATTCCTTGTATCTATCGATCTATAAGAGATAATATTGTGGCCCTTTCTACTTCATATTTATTTCTTCTTTTCTATAAGAGTAAATGTGTGACACATTCAAATAATGGATCGCTAAGGTTTTTTGTCAAAGGTGGATCCATCCCTCTGCCAACCTTGTTCATGGTTCTCATTAGGATTTTACAACAAGGTTTGTTTAGACAATCAAAGAGAATGTTGCAATAGGATCAAAAATTGCCATTGGTGTTCATGCTTCCTCTATATTCTGCTTTCCTCATGTAATAATCTAAAAGGTAGTTTGTCTTGTGTTTGAGCCTTGGCCATTACCCAAATTTCTCCAAATACCTCATTAAATGGAGGTGCCAAAAATGGACTCTTTGGCAACAACAATAACATACTTTAACTCGACCTCATACCTATAAAAAGAGACCCAAGGCCCTACTCTATGTCAAATAATAATTCTTATACTTGTTCCTCTATTTTTCTTACCTCCTTATTGCAGTTCCAATCCTTTATCTCATTTTCTAAAGGGTAGGAATCCATATCATGTTGTTGTGTCCCAATAAAATGATATTTGAGATAATATATGCATCCTCACATATCTTTGTCATAAATTTTAGGAAACACATGATTTGAAAAGTTTCATTTAATGCAATGCTTCCACATTGGGTCCCTCCTTGGTCTTAGAGTTGGGTTTTAGGGATTCAAATCATTGTTGCCAATGATTCCTTGGCCCTCACTTGAAGTATCTATCTATGTTTCTAAGAGAAAATGGAAAAAACATATGTAGCTAAATAACGTGTTACATGTTTTTAACACTAAAAATAAAAGAGAAAAAAATGTTAGGACCCTATTCCACCATAGGTGCCTAGTGTGTATGGGCTTGTTATGATGTAATAACTAGTTATATAATAAATAGGAATTAGTAATGTTATAAGTAAGAGAATTATGTAACAATTATTTTGTGTAAGGATTTATGTTTAAAGAAGTGCAAAAAACAGAACGCCTTGAGGGGTTCTATTTATTGAGATGCAACCAGATTTGAGCAAACTTAGCAAAAATGGAAAGATGACGCAAAACTTGTAAACTACTGAAATAAGAGTTGATTAGCAATAATAAAAAGGGCTAGATTCCTTATTCTATTAATGAAAAAATCAGTTCAATGGATTATAATGCATACCCTTCAAAGGCTGCTCAAATTGATACCAACATTACAAAACACAAGGGAATCAATCCCTTTTAAAGGGGTTTTATGGCGCACCTCCATGTCCTTCTCGCAATCCACAATAGAGAGCTAATCTTGGGCCTATACTTATGTGCCTCCTAGCTCTTCCCTCACGTCTAGTATACCTGCGCCTTCACACAAGAGAGTGAATTGGTTAATAGCATATGTGTTTATAGATTTAAAACCCTAAAAAAGCATGCAAGAACGATCATAAATTAGACTTCGAAGATATCAAAACTACTGAAAAATGATTTGCAAATTGAAGATACTGCTATCTAAGATGGTTTTGTAAATTTTAGAATAGAAATTGATAGGGAATTTGAACCAAAAATTGCAACCATCCTAAGCAAGAGCACATGTAACTGCAATCACAAAACTCCTAATTGACCTGTCAAAACCACTCTAAATTGCACCAAATTTTGATAAAGTGTCTATGTAAGCCTAAAAAACGGATATATGGTGGAATTTAATCAAAATTCCTTATTGTTTCATGGTCATCCCTAGGTGGGATGATTAAGACTGTTAATCGTCCCCGGGTGGGACGGTTTCAAAATTATGTTGAATTTACCACCAATTCCAAAGGGATTTTGTGGGAAACTCTCCTAATTGATTTGTCGACAGATGGGGTCAAAACTATTCTCAATTTTGACAAGTTTTAGAATGGATTGGGAGTATTTTACAATGTCCTTGAAAGCACCTTCGAATGAAGAGGGTTTCAAGGGATAATAAATGTGGAATTGAAAACAAATGTGAGAAAGGAATTGGACAACACTTCATGGTACAATATTCAACTCTTCTCCTTTGAAATTGGATGAGTACACCTCAATTTATACCCCAAATAGAGCACAGGAGGCAAAGGGGCAGGTTTTGGTAAGTAGGGCATGTGCTACCACTTGTCAATCATTTGCCATGGATTGGAGGGGGAAGGTTGCCCATTTGGGACCTCCAATTTGGAGTCCTAATTTTAATGACACCTTCAAAATCAATTTTGATTGATTCAGGTACAGATTTGGTGAGATTTAATTACCAATTTCTGTTCCCATTGACCTTTGAAAGGTCTATTTTGGGACCATCCCACCCAAGGATGATTAAGGATGATTGTCCCTGGCTGAGCCAGTTATAAATAGGCATGTTTTATGAACATACCATCCAGGGATGATTAAGGGTGACTATCCATGGTTGATCCAGTTACAAATAGGTCTATTTTATGGTTGTCCCTGGGTGGGACGGTCACAAATAGATGACCCTAAAACTTCCCAAAACTAATGGAAACCTTCCCAACAGTGCTCTAGAACCCTATTTTACGCTAGAGGGTTGCCCAATGGGGCCATATGATGTCGATAAGAGTGGTGCATTGGCAGTATTATCTGATTTACACTATTTTGGTGTCTACAAATACCTCTTTTGGGGATGCGCTATGTGCAACAAAGCGTTGAGAAAAAATATATGACTAAATCATTAAATGATTGAGGTTATTCATTATACTAAATAAATTTAGATGCCTCTATTGTGAGAAGAAGCACACATTTTTGAAATCCTTACTTTTGACATAGTCGAAGGATTAACTACAAGTATACCTTTCAGTCGAACCGTAGTGACAGTTTTGAGGGACTCAGGGTATACCAGGTCTTGGTGCCTTGTGTTCTTGTAAACCTTTACATGGGTTGATTCCTAAGGTTTCAAGGAGGTCAAGCCTTATTTTTGTTTATGGTGAATGTTTGCACTAGTATGGGCTTGAAGATTTGCTTCTAGCAAAGATTCTTTTGAATGTATGAAACTTACACTTTTTAGTGTTTTGATGTTGATTTGATTTATGAAATCGTTTACCCCCTCAAGCAACAAGTCAATGAGGGCATGACCAATGATAAATTTATGAGTCTCTTAACACATATGACTATTTTAGTACAACTCTCTGTGTTGCCCATTGTAATATATACCTATTTTGCTAGGATTTTTGATCGTTTTGATGAGCGTTTATGGATGAAAAAGACTAAAAATTTATTCCCATGGAGCGGTCCAACCATGGAGGCCTTATTGGGGAGTAAAATAAAGTCCTTTTATGACATCTAAAAATACATTTGATTCAATATTGATTCCTTATGAATTTTGACCAGTTATAGCATGTTTTTGGTGGGTTTTTGACCGTGTTTTGATGTTTTTAAGTTTTTTTGTGATGTTGTTTTTATGTTTTAATTGTTTATTTATTTTTTGATATTTTTATGAGATTTCATAGAAGAATGGAAATTAATACCTCATAAATGCTAGATGCTCCAATCATGGAAAGGGTACGCATCTTAGAATCATTGCCTTTGACAAGTTAAAGAACCTAATTTTGGTAATCTTTGGGATACTGGCATACAAGCTTAAGTCTAATCCTTAGCCTTGGCGATAATCAGGAGATAAGCTTATGTAAAATCCTAGCCTAGATGGTAATTAGGATATAATATTATGTCTAATTCTAACCTTGATGGAAATTAAGAGACAAGATTAAGTCAAATCCTAGTCTAGACGACTAGTAGGAGATAATATTATGTCAAATCCTAGCCTAGACAACAAGTAGGAGATAATATTACGTCTAATCCTAGCATAGAAAACAACTAGGAGATACTATTATATCTAATCCTAGCGTAGACGACAATTAGGAGATAAGCTTGAGTCAAATCCTAGCCTTGATGGTGATTAGGAGACAAGCTGCTCAATTTTCTTGAATCTATTTTTGATCTTTTGTTTATTTGCCCCAAGCAAGGAGGGTGCATGATTGTCTTCGGCAATAATTATTGAACGAATGCACTTAGCAATGATTAAGCGTTCAATTATTGATTTGGATTATTCATGTTGTTATTACGACCAATGGGTTTAGTGGATGTCGTTGGAACATTTTGGATGACCAAAGGATTTATGGGTACCTATGGGGCTCTTTAGGTTGACCAAAGGGTTCGTAGACCACTTTGGATCTTTTTAGGTTGACCAAAGGGTTCGTAAACCACTTTGGAGTTTTTTAGGTTGACTAAAGTGTTCGTAGACTGCTTTGGAATTTTTAGGTTGACCAAAGTGTTCGTAGACCGCTTTGGAGCTTTTTAGGTTGACCAAAGGGTTTGTAGACTGCTTTGGAGCTTTTTAGGTTGACCAAAGGGTTCATAGACCGCTTTGGAGTTTTAAGGTTGACCAAAGGGTTCGTAGAACGCTTTGAAGATTTTTAGGTTGACCAAAGGGTTTGTAGACCACTTTGGAGATTTTTAGGTTGACCAAAGAGTTCATAGACTCCTTTGGAGCTTTTTAGGTTGAGCAAAGGGTTTGTAGACACCTTTGGAGCTTTTTAAGTTGACCAAAGGATTCGTAGACTGCTTTGGATCTTTTTAAGTTGACCAAAGGGTTCGTAGATTGCTTTGGAGTTTTTTAGATTGACTAAAGGGTTTATAGACCTCTTTGGAGCTTTTTAGGTTGACCAATGTGTTCGTAGACACCTTTGGAGCTTTTTAGGTTGACCAAAGGGTTCATAGGTCTCTTTGGAGCTTTTAAGTTGACCAAAGGATTCGTAGACCTCTTTGGAGCTTTTTAAGTTGACCAAAGGGTTCGTAGACTACTTTGGAGCTTTTTAGGTTGACTAAAGGGTTTGTAGACCACTTTGGAGCTTTTTAGGTTGACCAAAGGGTTCATAGACCACTTTGGAGCTTTTTAGGTTGACCAAAGGGTTCGTACACACTTTTGTAGCTTTTTAGGTTGACCAAAGGGCTCATAGACCTCTTTGGAGCTTTTTAAGTTGACCAAAGGGTTCATAGACTGCTTTGGAGATTTTTAGGTTGACCAAAGGGTTTGTAGACCGCTTTGGAGATTTTTAAGTTGACCAAAGGGTTCGTAGACTACTTTGGAACTTTTTAGGTTGACCAAGATGATCATAGACCACCTAGGGGTGTTTTAGGGTGACCAAAGGGTTTATAGATACCTTTGGGGCATTTTGGTTTGACCTAGATAGTTGTAGATTACCTAGGGGTGTTTTGAGGTGACCAAAGTGTTCATAGATACCTTTGGATATTTTTGGATTGACCAAAGGGTTTGTCAACTACTTTGGAGCTTTTTAGGTTGACCAAAGGGTTCATCGACCGCTTTGGAACTTTTTAGGTTGACCAAAGGGTTCGTAGACCACTTTGGAGCCTTTTAGGTTGACCAATGGGTTCATAGATTGATTTGGAGATTTTTAGGTTGACCAAAGGGTTTGTAGACTACTTTGGAGCTTTTTAGGTTGACCAAAGGGTTCGTAGACCACTTTAGAGCTTTTTAGGTTGACCAAAGGGTTTGTAGACCGCTTTGGAGGTTTTTAGGTTGACCAAAGGGTTCATAGACATCTTTGGAGCATTTTAGGTTGACCAAAGGGTTTGTAGACTACTTTGGAGCTTTTTAGGTTGACCAAAGGGTTTGTAGACACATTTGGAGCTTTTTAGGTTAACCAAAGGGTTCGTAGACCTCGTTGGAGCTTTTTAAATTGACCAAAGATTTCATAGACCTCTTTGGAGCTTTCTAGGTGACCTAGATGGTCGTAGACCACCTAGGGGCATTTTAGGGTGACCAAAGGGTTCGTAGACACCTTTGGAGCGACCCCTACCTATATATCCCCTATCTATATATTTTGATGTTGTTGTTTCTTTGTTACAACATTGATCATTCCCATAAACACTTAGGGAGGTAGATTAATGTACACCTAATTAGGTTTTGTCTACTTTATTGACAGGTGCTATGTTTGCTTCGTGTGTAGGCAAGGGGTCTTGGAGGACTCTTATTTGAAGTTCTTGCCTTCCGATCATATCCTTTATGGAATCTCTAAAGGGGTGACATGTCTCGATGTCATGGCCTCTTTGTTGATGGTACACACAATATAGATTTATCTTGTTTGCCTTTGATCTACGCTTATTAGGTTTCAAAGGATGGATTTCATGAAGGTTGATCTTTCATGCTTCATACAATCGATTGAAGATCGATGCTAAGGGCTATGACAAATGAGTATATTATCGTGGTGGTCGATGCACATGTTTTTTGACCAATGGGAGTTAAGCCTGGTAATGAGGCTGCACTGGTAATTGCGGTGGTGGAGCATGACTTAAGGGTTCAAGGATACTCAAAACCACTTGATTTATTGGGGCTACATTTTGTTGTATGTTACCACCTTTAATATTCTTATTTAGCCTTTCCCCCTTGTGGAGTTGAACATCGCCTTCTTGGAACTTTATGTCCTCAATGATCTTGGCCTGTGCTAAGGCCTCCTCAAATGTTTGATATTGTTGTAATTGTAAGAGAAGTGAAATTTTCTTTAAACAACTTCTAGTAAACATTCGTATCAGTTCTGTTATGGGTAGGGTGAAAGGTAGTTTTAACATTACCTTCCTCCATCTATTGCCATACTCCATGACTGTCTCATCATCAAGTTAACAAAGGCTAGACAAGTCAGTCAAGTTTGTTGTATTCTTAGCACTAGAGGCAAAAAGTCCCAAAAACACATCAGCCAATTGCTCAAAGGTATTTATGCTTTGATGTGGTAGATGGTTATACCACCTCAATGCATCCTCAGTTAATGTTGTAATGAAGATTCTAAACATCAAGGAGTCATTGTCTTGAAGATGAGAGCACATATGAATGAAGCTTATCACGTGGTCTTGTGCGTCTTCATCATATTTGAAATTTTCAAGTTTAGGCATATTAAAATTCGATGGGTATATAAATGATGATACTAATGGATGCAAAGATTGATTGCTAAGCTACTTTAGTGTAGGTTTTTGATAAATCAAACTTTGATTTTGTTTTTCAACTGAATTTATCTGATCAACTAGTGCTTTGTAGGGCCCTGATGACATAATATGGTCATCCTGTTGTTGTCATTGTCTAGACAATGAAGGTTGCTTTTGATGTTGAGGTGGACGATAAGTATAATTGTTAGGTACCTCATCATAACTGGATTCAATATAAGCGTCTATCTGTTCTTGATGTTTCCATTGGGACTCTTCATATGATTTTTCCTTATCTTGATCTTGGTATTATTGAGGAGTATGAGGATTTTGATTATAATCAGATAATGGCCTCTTATGTTGAATGCAATTTTGGCGTAGTTTAGGGGAAATATTTTGAGATTGTATTGGGTGCCTTGCACGTTGTTGCATCCAATAGGTGCTAGGTGTAAGCACCACTTCATGTAATGCATTTTGTAATTGCTCTTGTTATATCTTGTGTTGGTCTAATATCTTTCGTTGATACAACCTTTGTAGGTGTGATTGTTTTGAGTCCACCATTTTTTTATTTAAATGTTGTTGATCCAAATGGAGTTGATCCTTTGTAGGATCTACTGTTTGTTTTTCATGATCCCTAAAGGTTGTATTGACTTGAAACCCTAGTTTATGAATCAATTTTGTATAATCTGATGCTGTCCATAACGTGGTCACACCAAGTACTCTTCATGAGGAGTAGGAGGATGACCTGGGTCTTCTTTCTCATCAGTGAGGAAAGATTCATATTCAGATTTAGATGTAAGCTCTTTATATTCAGGTTGTATAGAAGCACTACATACATATGCAAAATGCTCTTTGTGAGGAGTATGGGGGCAACTTACTCGATCAAACGGGGTGGTTTGATCATCTAGGCTAGGCCATGGTGTACTCTCATGTTCATATTCTGATTGATGTGTAGAGCAAGCTGGGGTGTGAATCCATGATATTGACATACTATATCCCTCAGTGGGTGGATTATTTTCTATGTAGAATCCCATCAGGGTTTCCAAGTTAGGAACTTTTCCTAGAGGACCTAAGGGTGTTTCCCTAGTAGGGATACCTTGAAGGTTTTCCCCTCTGGGGATGGTATTGTTATTATGATCAAACCTAGGATGCCATTCAGGGATGGGCATGTCCTTTGGACTCATTTGGAGATATTTTATGGTTATGGAGCTTGAATATCTCTTTGAATTGGATGTCTTGTTTTCAATCACGTTTAGACCAAATACGTAAAAGGAGTGTCCATTGACCATTTTTAGAAAATTTTGAATTTCCAAAAAAGGTTATAAGTGTTATATATCAAAATTATCAATGTGAAGAGCTGATCACAATGAGCTAGGGCTAAAAAATTTCACTTATGGGTAAAAAATTAGTATTTTTGGAATATTTGGCCAACCGGGGCTTGTGGGGAAATGTCCACTTTTAGGAATTTTTGGGAAATTTTTAAGCATGAAGATTTAGGACTCAAAATTTCTATGAGAGGTGCAGAAGATTCTAACTAAGAAAATAAAATAAATTTTACAATTTTTGGAGTTGTCTAGTCCATTATATGACCATTTTATTGCAGTTTTTCTCTATTTTCGGGCTCAAAAATAGAGTAATCATAAAACCAAAAATAATTTTTTTGTTATAGCTCTAATTTGCATGATTCTCGAACCGTTGTATGTAGAATAAAAAATTAGATTTTTGATTTTTAATAAAAAAAGAAACATGGCGAAGCAATAATCTAAAAACATAAACTAGTTTCTGATTCACCAGATCGCAGATGTGCAAGTGAAGAGCATACTCCTAGTGCTGCAGGATTTCTGATTCACCATATTGCATTACATGGCAAGTGAAAAGCATAATATCGAAAACAAATACGTTTTATAAAATAGAAAAAAATATTAACATGAGTTAGGAAAGGAACAAAATACACGAAATTGAATTTTATTCTGAAAAGAAGAAGTAATACAACATCAAAACTCCATTAAAAAAAATTAACCGTCATAAAATTCCTGATGACAGGTAATTGTTTTTTGAAATTCCAGCCGTGATGGTGCACCAAGGAAATAAAATGGCCCCATGTATGTAGGGTGTGCCACAAGAGGTGTGGTTGTCTAACGACCTCTTACAAGCAAGACTTTATTTTTTATTTTATTTTTGAAAATTTGGGGTTTGACCCCCTAGATCGAGGATCTTATGTTGATCACCCAAAAAATAAAGAAACATCTAGAGTGGATAACATGATTATATCTTTTATGTTTTACAAACACACAATCAAAGGATCATAGGAGCACAAAAGCAGACAATATGATTATATTATTTAAGTCTTATATGTGAATCACTAAGATATTTTGTGTATTTCAATATGTGTTTCTTTGTAAAGAACTCTGTGCACGTGTTTGATTTGTTGATATAATTCTCAAATTTCAATTGGATTTCACCTATACACTCAACTCAAAAACCGACAATGAAATTTTGATCACGTGAACCAACCAAAATATGGAGATGAATTCCATACCCGACCAGGGAGCATAGGTCTTGTCGATCCTCACCCAACACTTCATGTGCAGTGATACACTCATTCAAAGAGGAATGCATGCTATTTTGCACAATTAGGATAGATCTTGGAGTCGGTATTGGAAAAATGTAAAAAGGTATGTAGGATTGTAGTCAATGTATAGGGATGAAATCCATCATCATTGAACCCTATCAGTGGTTGGGTATGACTTCCAAATCACTAATGTTTAGAGAATGTGGGGTGTGCTTTTTCCTTTTAAAATATTTGAGATAAAACGATACAATATTTAATGCTTGTTCACTAAATGCATGAAAGTACGTTTTATATTCAAAAATTGTTAGTAGCATATAGGAAACAAACTAGAAATTTGACAACCTAAATAAATTCAATCCTTTTTGGTGAGTTGCAAGTAATAAAAAAAAAAGCACTTAGCCTATTGTTCATTTTTTGTTTTTCTTGATCTAATTAGTGTAAAATTAGAAATTTTGGAATCTAACCTTCACATGCAGAAAGGGTGCAAGAAAAACTCAAATTAAGGCTATTTTGAATAGTGAAAATGCAAATTAAAGGTCAAAAGATAGGGATTTTGGAACCTGGAACTTGTTTCTACAATTTTTTGTAGAAAACCTCTGGTTTTGTGACCGTCCCAGGGTGGTACGGTTATATATTTTGGGACCGTTCTAGGGTGTGTCACCTATGTGACTGTACCAGGGTGGGACGATTACAAATTTGAGGCTTGTTCCTGCTTAGAACGGCCAGTACCTACAACATACAAAACTAAAAGAAGGTGTAAAAAATGACCAAAATCAATGGGATAAGGGACACAAGGTCCCACCATGATCACCACTAAAGAATCATGAAAAAAAACATGCCTTGAGGGGTTTTATTTATTGAGATGTAACCAAATTTGAGTAAACTGAGAAAAAAGGGAAAGATGATGCAAAACTTGTAAACTACTGAAACAAGAGTTGATTAGAAATAATGAAAAGGGCTAGGTTCCTTATTCTATTAATTAAATAATCAGTTCAACAAGTTATAATGTATTCCCTTCAAGGGTCTCTCAAATTGATACATTCAATATTACAAAACACAAGGGAATCAATCCCTTTCAAAGGGACTTTATGGCGTGCCTCCATGTCCTTATCACAACCCATAATAGAGAGCTAATCTTGGCTCTATCCTTATGTGCCTCCTAGCTCTTCTCTCGCATCTAGTATACCTATGCCTACACACAAAATAGTGAATTGGTTAATAACATATGCGTTTATAGATTTGAAACCCTGAAAAAGCATGAAAGAATGATCATAAATCAACCTAGGGGTGTTTTAGGGTGACCAAAGGGTTTATAGATACCTTTGGAGAATTTTGGTTTTACCTAGACAGTCATAGATTGCCTAGGGGCATTTTGAGGTTACCAAAAGGTTCATAGATATCTTTGGGGATTTTTGGATTGACCAAAGGGTTCGTAGACTGCTTTGGATATTTTTAGGTTGACCAAAGGGTTCATAGACTGCTTTGGAACTTTTCAGGTTGACCAAAGGGTTCGTTGAAACTTAGTATTAAAAATTGATAATTTATGAGTTACTTAGGGTTATAATAAACCAAGATTTTCATCAACATTAATAGTAAGAAAAATTGTTAGACCTATTTTCATTAGACATGGATATTAGTGTAAGATTTATATAGTTTATTGTTAAAACATATTAGTTTATAATGAGGTTTGGACAACTCACTAACCTCTATAGTCAACTAGAGTGGACCTAATGGTGAAGACTTTAGAAATATAAATGGGAGGTTCAAGGTTAGAATCCTATAGGAGTGAGATTATATACCATGGTTCAATAACCAAAGTTTGATTAGACAAACATATATTAGATAAATAATATCCTTCTTGAGGATCATCCCATCTGGTCTATTATCTCATGGATGCTATGTTTTGGTTTTGGTTGGACATAAACACATTGGATAAACTTTATCCTTCTTGAGGATTGTTTCATCTATATTATAGCCTTGTGGATGTTAATAACTATCTTAAATTATTTAACTTTTTATCAATCTCACACATTAGATAAACATTATATTTCTTGAGGATCATTCCATTTAGTCTATAGCTTTATGAATGTTAAAAACCACTTTGGATTACTTCACTATCTATGAGTATTGCATGGTGGGTTTATAAAAAGAGTTGTAATATACTCTTGGAGTGATCTCCTATTTTTCATCTTTTAGGTTTCATAAAAGAGTAGTTAACAATTTTTTAAAAACAATTTAATACATAGAGTGTAAAAAATATCAATTGTAACTACAATATGAATAAGTTAATAAAAAGGGTTTGAGGGCTTGGTTCAATGAATAAAATACTTCTATAGGAGTGCAGAGACCAGGGTTCCAACTCATCGGGCCCCATAGTATCGATGGGAATATCACGTCAATGTCATCGGCTATGTAAAAGGTTTACCTCGATGCAACTGGAGGTTATAGTGGTGACAAGGAGTGAGATTTTGAACCCACAAAGAGGTGCATAAAATTATAACGTGTTACCGATTCCTATAGTATAATTAAAAAATAATAAGTTCATAATAAAGTCCAATTACAAATCCATTATAAATAGGTTATCACATGTTTTACTTTAAATTGATGTTAGAAAAATTCACCTAAAATTAACCATTTAACACACACATGTTACACCCACATACCTATAAACACTTGAACTTTAAAAATTTTATATAAAATATTGATTTCTATTATGAATATTAAAGAAGATTTTTTCAGCACTATAATCCAATCTTGAAGGAAATGGAGTTGACTAATGAATATCATAATATTTTGAGTAAGAAAGATATTTTGGAGATTAAAATAAAAATAGACTTGGTTAAAAAAAGGAGATAAAAACATAAAGTTTTTTCATTGGATGGCAATAGTACAAATATGAACATTGAAAATTAGTGGAATTAAATTAATAGAAAGGTTTTGGATTGAAGACTAGAGCAAAATTAGAAAGAAGGAAAATATTTTTTACCAAAATATTCGAGGATTGGAGAAGATTGAAGTTCTTAATGATACACTACTACAAGAAGTACCTTTAGTTATAACAAATGAAAACAATAAAAAATTGATGGAGCCTATTACTCTAGAAGAAGTTCATTCAACTCTTTTCTCTTATTATAAGGATAAATAACCAAGTCTAGATAGGCTCTTGGTAGCATTCTATCAATATATTTGGGAAATAATGAAGGAATATTTATTGGCAATAATGAAATAGTCTAGGGTGATATAGTAAATACCTTATAAAATAAATGCAACTTATCTTACTCCAATTCCAAAAAATAAATATGCAAAGTTGTTTGACTCATTCATGCCTATAAGCCTTTGTAATATATCATATAAGATAACCTCCATAGTGATGGAAAATTAGTTAATACCACTGTTACACAATATTATTTTAGAAGAGCAAGGAGGATCTATGAAAGGGAGAGGTTCTAGCTATCAATAACATTGACAAAATCACCAACCAACAATTTGTAGATGATACAACCATTTTTAGAAGGATAAGGAATAATGAGGCTAGAGCTCTAAATAACTTATTAAAGGAATATGAAAGAACATCAAGGCAGAAAGTTAATAGGATAAAATCCAAATTTTACTTCCTAAACACTCTAGGTAGAATCAAAGTAGGGTATGCAAGTTACTTCAAATGGAGGAGGAAAATTTACAAGCAATATATCTAGGGATACCCTTATTTGAGGGGAGAATGAGGATAGAGCTATGAAATCTAGTTACAAGTAAAATTTAGAATAAATAATCAGCATGGAAAGGTAGATGATTATTGTTTTTTTTGTTAGATGTAAGAAGGGGTTTTGAAAGGGTCCCCAAACCTTTTACATATTTACAAAAAGGAGAGACTCCTTACATAAGAGAGACATCAAGAGATAATCCTTACACAAAATATACATGAAGTAATCCAATTTGGGAATAGAGGGTATGGCACATCAAAGCTAAAAAGCAAAAATAGGAGTAAGAAAATAAATAGAACTAGAAAACCATTGTCAACCTTATTACTCTTCTTCCTCTTCAAAAAGGTCCACCTCATCCTCAAAGTTAGTCTGACTATTATAAAAGTTCCTCATTATCCAGGTGACCTCTTTTGTGTATAATGCAACCATTTTTGTTATTCTTTTAAGATACCTAAGAATATCCTTAATAGTCTTCATCACACTTTTTAGGGTTCTGAGAGGATCCTAGACTCTCATTAGTGTTTTTCCTTTTGTTTTAGAAGCTCCTACTTGAGTCTTCATTGGTAGATGGTTATCATGATCAAGAAGAGTTAAACTAATTAAATTAGTCTTACAAGTTATTCCAACATAGTATATATCCTTGTATATTATAACAAAATTGATAGAAAAAGTTTAATATATATTATACGGTCATTTTATGGTTAGGATTAAATGATAAAAGGAAATTTCCTTTAATAAAATGGAGTAAGATGTATGATAATAAAAATAGGGAAGGCCTCAGTTTAAGAGTTCTTATGGATGTAAACTTAGCTCTAAGTGGAAAATTAATTTGGAGATTGTATAAATATTATCAATGATAATTGACAAGAATTATTCTAGGTAAGTACATTTAGCCCAATTATCCAAGCTTAATCTTTACCATATTATCACTACCATATGGTTTTGCACTGTGAAATAATTTTAAAAAATTAATGGTCTAGTGATTAAAGGTCTAATATGGGTGGGGGAAGCAGAAGGGAAATTTTCTATTTGGATGGATACTTGGTGTGATTAAAAACCACTCAATCTAGATCCAATATTAAGACCATGGATGAGATTACTTCAAGATAAATATGGTGATAAGGTAAAAAATATTATGTACAAGTATTAGAAAGGAAAATACAAATGCAAGTTTTTTTACATGTTTACTAAACATTGTTGCTAGGAGATAGTTTAGCAAAAAGATAACAACAATGATTATTTTGAGGGGAGATGAGGATAAGCTAATTTGGGAGTTGAATAGCTGAAAAGAATACATAGAAAGAAGTAGATATAATGCAAAGCACCAACAAAAAATGAATACTACAATAATATGGAGAGATATTCAAGAAAGCCCAAGTATTCCAAAATTCAAAATTTTTGTATGACTAGTAGGTCATAGAATTTTTTTAACCTGGGATAACCTAATAAAAAAGGGTTTTCATGACCCCTAACAATGTATTCTATGTAAAAAGGAGAGTTTAAAACATCTATTTGGACACTGTTCAATAGTTTGGGAACTATGGCAATTGATTCTTAATAAGTTTGGTAAATTCATGATGAATGCAAAAATTGAAGAATAGTTACAACAACGACAAAGGACTTTTAAAAGTGAGGTATTATAAATAATCAAGGATACATCAAAATACACAATACTTTGGATTGTATGGCTAGAAAGGAACACAATAATATTTAAAGGAAAGGAAAAAAAATTAGAGGTAATGAAAAGGAAGATTTGTTTAGCCATAACAGAGTCTAAACCAATTCTATCAATTCATCCAATCCCTAGTTTTAAAGCAGATAACTTTGATAGATGAAGCCAAGTCATCAAATGGAATTATGATGTTGGGCATAGGAGAAACAAAAGGAAGGAAAATAATATAAAGTGGAAACCACTAAAAGTGAAGTTGGTCAAATTGAATTTTTATAGAGCATCTAAAGGAAAATCAAGGACCAATAAGAGGAGGAACAATTAGAAATAACAGATGTGAGAATTTATCATATTATAATTTTAATAGTGGATTTAAGACAAACAATGAAGTTGAAGCTTAGGTGACTATGGAAGGGTTAAAAATATAGAAACAAATAAAATGGAACAAAATATGGATGGAAGGCAATTCTCTAATAGTAATAAATACAATTTTGAGGAAAGCAAAGGCTCCATGGACACACAAGATATCATTGGGGAAATAAAAGACCTTGCTATATTATTTAAAAAAATTAGGTTTACCCATGTGTTAAGAGAAGGGAATATATGTGTATATAAGCTATCCAATAGAGGGTTTTAATAGAGGATCATGAAGTTAAACTCTCTTTTCCATGGTTAGAGGAAGTACTAAGTTTAGTTGAAGCTAACAAGATGAAGATTTACTAATATGTTGATTGTTTGAATCAAATAATGATTAAGATTTACTTTAATGTTTTTCACTAGTAATATTTGTTGTATTTTATAACATTAATGTGTTTTCATATAAGCTATTTATTATACTTCTTATGGTTGTACTTATGCTTTAGGAAGAAAACTAATAGTCTAGATCTAGTAAAGCAAATAATAGCACAAAGTTTTAGAAATATTACTCTACTAAGATGCAATGCATAGACAATAGAGGTGGAGTTTTGGTATTGTGAAGGTTGCTACAAGAAAATATCAAGAAGAAGGATGCTAAATTTTGGAATATTTATATTTACAAAGAAAATTGAAGATTTAGAAAATGAAAATCAAGAATTTAGACTTTTAGGAAAAAATATGTAGGTATTAGTTATAGCAACTCAATTGAGATGAGAATTGAATGTATTTGTAAAACCTAAAGATCTAAAGGAGAGACTTGTAAAGGGTGGGGGACATAAGTACAACCTCTTTTTCTCCAATGAAAGAAAAAATATAAAGAAGATTTGTTTCACTTTAATTTTATATTTTTCTAATAGAAAATTTATAATTTTATTTTGTTTTAAATAAACCATTTTATGTTGTATATAAAAGGTTCCTCATCAAAAAAAATAAAAATAAACCATTTATTAATAAAACTAAAAAAACGATTAATTTTAAGTTGTATTAATCAATAATATTCATAAAAATTTATTTTATTAATTGTTTTTCATAATAAAAAATAGTATATTAAATAAAATATAATTTCAAATAACTAATGAGAATTAAAAAAAGGTTTTCGAGCAATTATAATATACAATATTAATTATATTTATTATATTTTAAATCTATAATCAAACCATTACAATTTAATTATTTACTAAAATAAATTATATATATAGATATGGCATATTTTAATTTATATTGATAACCCACTTAAAATTAAACATCTATCATTCATACATCTTAATCCTTATTTCTACTAATTATCAAATTTAAAACATTTCTATAAAAATAATACTTATAATTATATTTTAAATAAAATATTTATTAATATAATTAAAACAATAGTATTTTCACACATTAGTCCATACAACTCATAAAAACATCTTTAATAAATTACTTATATTATTATTTTTCTTGAGAAAAAGGAGTTGTACTTGGGTCCCTCACCCTTGACAAATCATAACTCTCTCCTTTAGAGCTTGAGAGTTTACAAACATATTCAATTCTCGTCTCAATTGAGATGCTATAGTTAAATACCTATTTTTTCAAAAAATGTCTTAATTTTTTATATTCATTTTCTAGGTCTTTTTAAATCTTCTTTGTAAATGTAAATATTAAGCATCCTTTTATTTAATTTTTCAATCTTGTTCATCCATCCATAAGTGAAATATTGATTAATGATGCTCTTCAATGAGGTCAAGTTGCCATTGTGCCACTTGAATATCCATAATTGCTCTGTTGGTTCTACTTTGATATTTGGAATGATTGGTCCTATTGTTCCTTAATGCTTTATCACACCTTTGAAATTTAGAACTGTTGTGTTTTTTTGCCAAACACTACCATACTTAAGCTTTTCTGGCTCCATGTAGATCTATAATATTAGGGTGGTGTGGGTGTTGATATGATGCAACCTTAATCTAACAATTTTGTTTCCTTTGATTCTTTAGCAATTTGTTCATTTTAAATTTTTCTTTATAATATTCTCTCTTATGCCCATATTTTGGTGTATCTTTGTGCATTTCTAACAAGGCTTCCTTTCAAATTTGTTGCTACTTCTTCCATGGACTCTATTTTTGATGTTAGTATAAATTCAATTTTTGAGATTTTTGTTAGTTCTTCAACTTGTTCCCTGTCATAACTACTTGTTGCTTCTCCTTGGATCCTTGCTTCTAAAAATTTTCTTTTAGAATGCAACCATGAATTTACACGTTGTCATTTGCATTTTTTCCTTCTATTATATCCTATTTATTCATTTCTTTCAATTCCCTCTAAAGCCTTTTTATTTATTCTTCATATCCTTTGATGGCGACCTTCAAACTAGCTATCTTTTTATATGGGTCCCACTAACTCAAGAATGCATACTCTATTTCGTCCCTGAGAATAATTATAATTTTTTTCCTTGTCAAAACTTTCCCACTAAACATAAGCTTCCTCTCTTAAAATTTTCATAAGTTGGATTTACCGAAAATGGTTAGCAAAATATAGAGATTTAAACTACATTCACCATGCTCAAGCTTCAATGTCATTCCTTCCAATAAAACTCGTAACTCTATGATTACAACCCAAATAAATTCCTAAAGAAACTAGGATTGCGGAAAAAAATTAAGGTTTTTGTAAAAATAATTCAAATATCCTCTATTCCTTACTATTGACAAATAATTATGTAATTTTTTTTCAAATACACATTAAAATCCAACTGAGAATAATATTATTCTTGTGATTTAAAAAAATCCTCATTATCCTTATCCTAGATGGATGATTTCATATCTCCCTCAATACTACCATTCCTTCATATGCCCACTAAGCTCTTCAAACTCCACACAAGATTGGTCTAAGAATCATCTAAATTAAAAACTCTTTTTAAATTATAAGTTTTTTAAAAAAATACCCTAACACTACTGTAGTTCTCATGAAAGATACCATAATGATAAAAAAAAAATAAAAGAAGGGTTTCGAAAAGGTTACCCTTTTTCCTTTTACATCGATTTAGTCACATTAAACTATTTGATATCGTAAAAATTTGACCCTTGATGTAAACTACATCAATTATTTGTTGCATCCATTAAATAAAAACCCTTTAACTTTGAATTATATTATTAATATAATATATTTATTAAAAAAAATTAATGCCACATGACTAAAACCAAAATTGACCAAAAGAGCATGTCTATACAAGTCAAATCCGTAAAACAAGATATTTATTAAGGATGGGTAATTTGAGAGTATGGACCATCCAATCAATCCTTAGAATTTTTTCATCCATTATTTAATAATTGTAGTAAATCTTCCTAAGAATGAAGGGGGGTTAGGATTTCATTGCCATTAATAACAACAAAGCTTTAGCTGCTAAATTATATTGGAGGATTTTGCATAATCCCAATGCTCTTTGGGCCAAAAATCTCCATGCTAAATATGCTAAGAACAAAAGTCCCGAAGACCTTGTTCGCTATCAATTACCTTTCAAAGGTTCTCCCATTTTAGCAGTTCTTAAGACTGGTGAGGATTTGATAAAGAAAAAATTATTTTTGGATCATTCATATTGGTCAACAAGTAAATTTTTGGACAAATTCTTGGGATGGTCACAAGCCTTTGATAACTCAGTTTCTCGATTGGAGGCATTGGATGGAGGAACTTCACCAAGCTAACTGGATAAAGGTGGATAATTACTGTTGGTACCATATTTGTAATTCAGAGGTTGGTAGATATTGGATCCCTATTGAGGACTGACCTATTCAAATACTAGAAAGGCAAAGACAATATATCTAATGCATACTTCATATGAGATCTCTCTCTTGGTTCCATGCTAAAGATTGTTTTGGATGGAATGACACTACTAAGGGTGAGTATTCAGTTGCTCAAGGTTATTTGGCCTTATGCCATAATAATTCCAACCAATCATTTGACATATTTTATCAGTTGTGGGCTCAAAAGCCCTGGCCTAAGGTGAGGTTCTTTACTTGGATTTTATTGCATCGCAAGATGCTTATTGGGGAGCATATTATGAAGCATGGTTTTTATGGCTCTTTTAGATGTGAAATGTGTGAAGAGAATGTGGAAAATATTAACCATATTTTTATTGAGTGTACTTTAGCCTCTAATCTATGGAGGAGAATGGTCACTTTACTTGGCTTACACTGGTCCAATTTTTCTACTTTTGAATAACTTTGGAGGGTTTGGCCTTAACAAGAGGGTGTTGATAATTTTATTAGGTAGTTAGTTTGGATGGGTTCTACCATTATTATTTGGAATATTTGGAATGAAAGGAACAACTAAATTTTTAATCAAGAAAGGAAGGATATTCACTATATTTGGAAAAATACCATTGCCAACTTAGTTGAATCAATCCAACATCTCCTTAATCACCCCCAAAACTCCCACCAAATATGGGATCAAGTGATGCAAATATTTAATATTAACTCTTATGATGGCAACCAACTTAAAGGGAATGTGAGTAATTGCAATATGGATAGAACAAGGAATTGGCAACCTCCTCCTAAGTATTTTGGAAAAGTCAATATTGATGGAGCCTCTAGATGGAACCCTAGAAAAGCTAGTGTGAGAGGAATTGGTAGACTTTTAGATGGCTCCCTGGTTTTTACTTTTGCTGAGAATTTGGGTATTCTATCCAATAACTTTGTTGAGGGGTAAGGTATCCTTAAAGGCCTTCAAGAGGCTACTAAGTTTGGATGGAAAAAGGTGCTAGTTGAGTCTGACTCTCAAATCATGATTAATATTTTGAAGACTCCTTCTAAGAATCATAAGGTTTATTGGAGAATAAAAATAATTATTGAGAAGATTCAGTTAATCCAGATGGGATTTTTGAAAGTTGATTACAATCATGTGGTCATAAATCAGAACAATATTGTTGATGCTTTAGCTAATTGGGCTTTGGAAAAATATTATCTTACTTGCTACGACCACCCTCTTAGATGGTGGGATTTGTAAATAAGGAGAGCTCTTATTTCTATCATTTATTTGGATGGATCTAGTTCTAGAGGTACTAAAAGCACGAGGATACGAAAAAAAAAAGGAAAATGCCAAGTACGATGCGTGTAAAACCAAACTTAACGCTAAAAGCCTATATATTGAAAAATGCATGAAAGGAAAGAACATAAACGAATCGACACAAGATAAAAGCAATATGGAATATGGTCCTCTTTATTGATATGCTTTTAAAGTCATGTTACAATACGTCTCCTTCCCTTTTAGGGGATAGGAGCGTTAAATATGTTTCTTATCACATCCATGGATAGCAATCCTTCTTCCGCGTGCCCACATGTAAGATGGGCGGACCAAAACATCACCGCCGCTTGTGTATATGAGTGTTGACTCCTTACTGCTCCTCTGATGTCGAAGACCTACGTTCAAGGAAACAGAAAAGATCAGTAGCACCTGCAGATAGAATAGAACATGTATTTCCCAAGGCCTACTGTTAGTGTATGCATGAAAATATTAAAACGATAACCAAATAACCTCAGAACGACCTAAAAATTTGATAGAAGCAATAAAACCTTACCAAGAAGCCACTACAAAAGGAACAGTCAGGAAATTCCTCACAAATTTGTATTCGCTCCGGGGTGGGACGAATAAACCTGCAATAAATTGTCAGAAAGCACCCTCTTCAATGTCCTATCCAGGAAGCTCCAAATGACCTGCAAAGTTGGGGTTAGCTAATTGGGGGTATTTTGGGAAGACCCAGAAGGTCAGATTTCTCCAATTTGGCCTCTATCACCCAGATTTTGATGGTGCCATCTGCAAGTTAGTAAATGCGGGAAATGATAAAAACATGGTCAAAAATGCTCAGAATGAAGTGAAATTTAAACTACAACCTATTTAAATAACCTAGAATAAGATGCAAAAAGAAAAGAAAGGAAATATACCACATATTTCTAATCGCTCCGGGGTGGGGCGTTTAGAACTGCGACAGCTTGGGGGGCGCCCGGGGGCAGGACGCCCACCGTTTGGGACTCTGTTTCGGCACCAATCCACTTGGGATGGGTCCAAAACTTCTTATGGGGTGTTGTCAACAAATTTTGTGGGATATTGTGGCCAAATGTTCGGGTTTGGGTCTAGAATGCGCCTCCAATAATCACCCAATAACCTCCCTCCAAAAGAGAGATCAAGGATGTGAAAGCACAAACAATGGGTGAGGATATATTTTAGCAACACTTCGTTGCTCCAAAATCTCCTCTCTGTATCTCTTTTTTGGGTGAGAAGACTCACCAATTTATAGACCTAGGGTCTCTTTGTTTGAATGCGCATGCGAGGGCGCCACTTGAGTTGATTGTCCTATTTTGAGAGAAAATATTATTCCCCGATTTAGAGTCTCCTTGCATGAGGTCTCTAAAATAAAGACATGCATGACTGAAGTCTCTATTCTTGATTTGAAGTCGTTCCTCGCAATTGCATGGCCTGAAGTTGCAGTTAACTGGCGGACTTGTCGAGGTTTGACTTTTTGCTAGTCAAACCTGCTATTCGCCTCACCCTGGGGTGAATGCTGCTATTCGTCCCTGGGTGGGACGAATACCAGTTTGTATTCGTCCCAGGGTGGGACGAGTAGGGAGCAAAGTGCCAAAAAGGTGCCAAATTGACTTTTGACCTTCCAAACTACTGTTGGGAGTGGTTAGGACCACTTTTTAACCTCTGGGGGCTGCCCTAGGGGTTGTGTGTGTCAATGCGATCGATGCTTGTTGTCACATAATCGGATTGGTGTTGTTTTGGTGTCTATAGATGCCCCTTTTTGGGAAGCATTGTGCAAGGCACAACGCTGAGCAAAAATAGATAACCAAAGCACTAATGATTAGGGTTTCTCAGTAACCTAACCAACTCTTGATGCCCCAAGTATGGAAAGGGCACGCATTCTTGAATCCTTGCTTCTGACGAGCTAAGGAACTTAATTCAAGTGTTAACCTTTTTCGGTGAGGTGTTACTTGAGCTTGGACATTGATCAGTCATGAATAGGCAAAGGGCGCAACCTTTTGTCTATGGGAACCTTGAGTTCATGATTCATGAATGCCAAGTGTTTGATCAGCTTGTGATTATTGCTTGTTTGCTGCCCCAAGCAGGAGCATGATTGTCTTTGTCAATGATCCTTTGAATGCATGTTATTTCCTTGATTGGGTATATTTTTGTTGATTGGTGACTAAGTGTGACTACCCCCTCAAGCGACGAATCGATGAGGGAATGACCGACATGAGAAAAGTGATGAGTCACTTGACCCAAGATGACTTATGTAAGGGTGCCTTCAGTTGTTTACCATTGAATGCTTAAGCAGTTTTCGAACATTCTGACCTATTTTTGGTGGGTTTTAACCCTTTTTGTGATGCATTTTGGAGCTGAAATTGTCAAGAATCCGTCCTCCCGTGGAGCGGTCCAGCTATGATAGCCTTCTTAGGGAGTAGGATAGTGACATTTTGTAACCCCAATGTCTATTTTGGATGCCAAGAATGTCAGGTGCAAAGGCGCCTTCGTTCGGCAATGTTATTGCTATTTTTGGTTGGGTTTTGACCCTTTTGTGACGCCTTTTTGGGGATGAAATTCTCAAAAATCCATCTTCCCATGGAGCGGTCCGGCTATGGTAGCCTTCTTAGGGAGTAGGATAGTGAGGATTTGTGACCCCGACATCTATTTTGCATGCCCGAAATGTCAAGTGCAAAAGCACTCTTATCGGACACTTTTATTGCTTGTTTTTGGTGCATTTTTGTGCATTTTTTTGTTGTTTTTGAAATTTTTGCTCTGTATTCATCCCTGGGTGGGATGAATACCAGTTTAGTAATCATCCCAGGGTGGGACGAGTGCTAACTAGAGTGCTCATCCCAGGGAGGAATGATTACAGGCTCAAAAAGCCTATTTAAAGGCCAAAACTGGGTTTTGGGCTCATTTGCATTTGTTTTTCTTGGCGATTTGGAGCTCTGAGGAGGAGGAGGTCAATTCTGCGAAGCGAAGCACTACCAAATTTTTCTCACCACCATGAGTTCATGGACCGGATCATCCAGCGATGGAGCCGAAGCGAGACCAGTGAGTGCTCTTCCTCTTTATTTTGTTTGTGTTGTAATGTTACAGTTTTTAAAACTGTAATTTGTTTGTTTTTTGTCCTTTTGTTTTTTGTTTTTCAAATTTAAAAATGAAACCCTAGTCTATCAAAATTAACACTTAGTTGAAAACTTAGTTTAACCCTAGTTAAACAAATATCAAAAGTTAGTTTAAAACTTAGCTAAAAAACTTAGTTTAGAACATAACTTAAAAACTTCGCTTAACCTTAATTTAACAAAGATCAAAACTTAGGTTAGAAACGTAGGGTAAAACTGAGCTTAAAAATGTAACTCAACCCTAGTTATTTGTTGTGGTTTGTGTTTTTGTTTTTGTAATTTATTAGTTTTAGAGTTAAAAACCCTAGGACTGAGAAACAATTTTTTTGTTTTTAATTTATCAGTTAGAGTTAAAAACCCTAGAACTGAAAAATTATTTTTTTTTTGTTGTTTGTTTTTAATTTATCAGTTAGAGTTAAAAACCCTAGGACTGACAAATTATTTTTTTGATTTTGTTGTTTGTTTTTAATTTATCAGTTAGAGTTAAAAACCCTAGGACTGACAAATTATTTTTTGAATTTTTTTGTTTGTTTTTAATTTATCAGTTTAGAGTTAAAAACCCTAGGACTAACAAATTATTTTTTGAATTTTGTTGTTGTTTTTAATTTATCAGTTAGAGTTAAAAACCTAGAAAATGATTTTTTGATTTTTTGTGTTTTTTAATTTATCAGTTAGAGTTAAAACCCTAGATGAAATATTAGTTTTGAATGTTTTTGTAGTTTTTTGTAATTTGGTTGTACATTGTTTTATGCATTGTTGTATATTCATGTTATTGTTGTACAATTTTTCATGGGTTTTAATGTTTTTTGTGTTGTTTTCTTTTGCAGGTTGTGAAGAGCCGGTACCGTGTGCCCATGGTTTTCACTGAAGCACGTGAGGCACTGACTTTGGCTGACTAGGAGTGGCTTGATGCCCTTGGGCTCAAGCAGGTGACTCGACTGGAGCCGGTGGTCGGGGATCGGGCCTATCTGATGGCCCTGATCAACTTGTGGGATCCTCGGACTAACACCTTCCATCTCCCAATAGGGGAGATGATAGTTACTTTGGAGGATGTCTATCGGATTCTTCGGATTTTGATAGATGGACTGTCGATCAGGACGACGTTGCGGGATCAGCAGACAACAGTGTTGACATGCTACTTTGGACATGGAGAGGAGATGGGGGTGGACAGCCTAGTGGAGAGGGCAGAGGGCGACTTCCAGATTGGTGGCATATTGGTTCGATGGTGGCTAGAGAGGGGTGTGTTGGGAGTGAGGCACGCATTACTTATGGGCCTCATTTCCAACATGCTTCTCCCTGACTCTTCGAGCACGAGGTTCCTATGGAACCTGCTAGAGGTGGTGTTTCGGTTGGTGGAGTGTCCTATGGAGGCACCTATGATCATGATATGGGGATAGACTCTACTAGCACAGCTCTATGATGAGTTGTACGAGGTCCACTATCGGAGGCGAAAGGGGATTGGTTGTAGCTACTTGTTGCAGTGTTGGGCTTGGCAGCACATAGCGGTGGAGAGGCCGGTGGGGCTGCCATGGATGACTCGGGCAGAGATGGTAGACCGAGAGATTGGTTACGAGGCATTATGGCGGCGGTCTGAGGAGCAGGGGTAGAGTCGATGATGGGCAGGTGTCGTAGGGCACTATGTCGATGCCTTCGCTCGACTTGCTCTAGGGAGGTGTTCTGGCGCCCTTATCGGGACTGTCCAGCCTGGCCTGAGGCTGGAGAGTGGCTCCGATGGGTATGAAGGGGGTGGTGGCTGATTGGGCATCACGGGATTGAGCAGGAGTTCTTCCCATATGGTCGGGTGACATGACAGTTTGGGGTGCACTAGGGGTTTCCTGGTGAGCCCGTGGTCTATCGACATCGGGGACGAGAGGACTCTAGCTTGGCCAGTCATTGCACCGTTGGGTGAGGATGCAGATACAGTGATTGATGTCCTAGATGTGGATGACGTCGGGGTTACGGTTGAGTATGAGTAGTGGTGGACTTTGCGGTGATGGCGAGGCGAGGGGCCTCTAGGGGGTGCAGAGGTGGCTGCAATAGGGGATGAGGGTGCAGAGGCATTAGGAGAGGGCTGGGAGGTTCTACTTGAGGATGCGGACATGGTAGAGGTGGATGATTTTGGGGGGGTTTTGGGGTTTTGGATCAACCGGAGATGCAGGACGTCCCGAAGCAGTGGGAGCCAGAGTAGGCTACTGTCCCAGATTCGCCGATGCCTCAGGCAATTTCGGAGGACATGGAGGCGAGGTTGCGTGCTAAGAATGCATGATTTGCGGGGCTACGGGCGCAACTGGCACAGTGCAATAAGAATTTGGCTATGTATCAGTAGCAGGAGATGGACTTTGTGCGGCATCGATTGGAGTTGGAGGTGGAGATTAGTCACCTCGATGGGAGGATCCCTACGTTGAGCAGAGGCAGATCGTCGTCGCTCGAGAGGGAGTGATATGGAGCAGTCAGCATCCTATCGATGCAAGTGACTGGAGGATGAGGGATCTAGTAGGTGTGATGTGGGGGCTAGCAGCATCTACCTTGAGGGGTCCCATAGGACCCACACCATGGGGGTAGTTCCCATCGCACCGATCCTGCGTGATCATGGTGGTCGTTAGGGGTTTTTGAGTTTTTGGATTTTGTTGCGAGGTCAGAGGACTGGTTCATTGTAGCCTATGGGTATTTTTGATGATATATATATAGATGACTTTCTTTGGTGTTTATACACTTTTCATGGTTTGTTTTTTTTATGCACATGTATTTATATTGATGTATGCATATGGTATTATGAATGCGATGTTTCTAATTATATGATGTATGCATATGGAATGAATGAAATGAGTTGTTGATAACTTGTCGATGGCACCATAGACTGTACAAGATTTATTGGCTTGTTGTACTTATGTGATGACTTTGTGGAATGACTTTGCATGTGATAACTTTGTTTTTGTATTTTGCATATTTTCTGATGGTGATGTACGTAATGAAATGTTCCAGTTGTTTTTAAAATGTAGTTAAGCTTTTCTGAGATTCAGATATTTTAACTAACTAGCCAAGACTGTACATTTATCTTGCAAGACTTTTGAACAAGGTATAAATCTGACTTGAGTTTAACCAAGTTATTTCACATCCCTGTGTGTGCAATTGAGTTCATTTATGTGGTATTTGTCAGGATACCGCCAGTGCCAAATAGGCTATCAACCAAACCTGTACTGAGGATCACCTAATTAGCTCCACTAACTCCATTGTTGTATTTAGTAAGATTAATCCATGGGACAATCTAAGGTACCATAAGCTAGCTCATCCACATGCAAACATTGGTCTGCTCACACGCAAAGCTAATGTGATAGACATATCGTCATGCGTTTAGGATACCGCCATTGCCAGGTAGGTTGTCCACCAAACCCGTAATGAGGATCACCTAGATGGTTTTCGAATGCTGAGAATTCCAGGGATTCAAGTTCAGGATTTTTATTTGCTCAATGGTTTAGGATACTTGCTCGTATACATAGTGATAAAAATCACTGTTTATTTTTCTTTTTGTTTTTCTTTTTGAGCAAGGATTTTGAATAGTGGTGATAACCATTGTTATTTGATTTGGATTTTGAGCTTTGTAAGGTTGAGCTTGTAGGTTTGTGGCTTGTGAATGACATTGATCCTTTTGGCCTTGGGGATGACTACCCATCCTGTTCAGGGACGTGTAGTATGAATCCTTACGACTTTGGGAACCAAAGGGGATGATGGAGATTATGAAGTAAGGGCATTGATCTTTTAGGCCTTGGGGATGACTACCCATCCTGTTCAGGGACGTGTAGTATGAATCCTTACAACTTTGAGACCAAAGGTGATTGGAGATGGTCGTGATGATGGCTTGTTGGGAATTTTGTTTTTGAATGGCATCGATCCTTTCAGGCCTTGGGGATGACTACCCATCCTTGTCAGGGGTGTGTAGTACGAATCCTTACAACTTTGGGGACCAATGGTGATTGGGATTTTTGGTAGTGGTGAAAACCACTATTTATTAGGGGGAATTGATGGGGAAGAGCTTGTCCTTTTGTCAATTCTCAACACTCTTGAACCATTCGCACAGGGGGATGAACAGGCTAATCTTTCACCTATGGTACCCTAGACTGCTTTGTAGGTTTCTCTTGCATTCACACAACTTAGGAATTATTTTATGTGTTTTAACTTGTGTAGGGATGTTACGTAACGAGGCGTGATCCAAGTAAAACTTTCCCTTGTAAAATCTGTTTAACTTTGTACAGTTTTTGGCTAGAAATTTAAAGACAATTTGAATGACGAAAACCCTATATACATTAGGAGACAACTGACTATGCTAAAAATGGGGATGGTGTTATTCTGGATGTATGTGTTTATAAAATGGATTTGATGTGGAAAATGATGGAATTGCCAAGTAATGACAGTCTATGGTGCTTTTGACTTGTATGACCTAGCAAATATGCAATGTATGGATGTGATGCCTAATGCAACCTATATTTTTGTATTTTGATTTTTACGAGTATGCATGGAATGGAGATGCAATTTTTTTTTTTATTTTTGATGATTTTATTGTTTTTGTTTGTTTTTGAATATTTATTTTGACCAAGCGGTTATGGTAACCCTTGGAGCTTTTGGTGTTGACCAAAGGGTTTATGGATACCTTTGGAGCATTTTTGGGGTTGACCAAGCGATTGTGGGAATCCTTGGAGCTTTTGGTTTGACCAAAGGGTTTATGGATACCTTTGGAGCATTTTGGGGTTGACCAAGCGATTGTGGGAATCCTTGGAGCTTTTGGTTTGACCAAAGGGTTTATGGATACCTTTGGGGCATTTTGGGGTTGACCAAGTGATTGGGAAATGTGTGGAATTGGTTGTTTGGGGGATGATGGGGAGGATTGTGAGAATCCTTGGAGCTTTTGGTTGGACTATGGCTCTCTAGATGTGGAATGGCCTCAAATGACTGATGTTCAAGGGTTCTAGTTCCTTGATTCCTTCAAGAGAGGCGAGTCGGTATGTTCCAGGTCCTATTCTACTGTCAATCACATAAGGACCTAACCAGTTTGCCATGAACTTGTCCCTTAGATGGGATGAAAAATTAGAATTTTGTTGGTTCTCTTTTAAGACCAAGTCACCAACCTGAAAGTCCCTTAGGTGGACCTTCATGTTGTATGCTTTCTTAAGTCACTCTTGATAGATACGCAAATGCTCGAGAGCATTGATGCATCGTTCATCGAGCAACGTCAGTTGGTCTAACCGGGCCTACCGCGTAGTGTCATCATCGATGAACTCTTGCATTGAAATGCGTAGTGAAGGGATTTCCAACTCGAGAGGCATGACAGCCTCGGAGCCATACACCAACGAAAATGGAGTTGCCCCAGTGGGCATCCGAATGCTAGTGCGATAAGCCCATAGGGCAAGTGGGATTTGAATGTGCCAATCCTTATGACTATCTACGATGGTATTTTTGAGGATGGCAACTAGCATTTTGTTTGACGCTTCTGCTTGCCCATTTGCCTGTGGATAATAGGGTGTTGAAAAACTATGCTAAATTTTGTACTTTGTTGTCAAAGCACGCACATATTTATTCTTGAATGACGTCCCATTATCCGAGAGGATCTTGGATGGAATACCAAAATGACATATGATGTTATGTAAAATAAACTCCGCAATGCGGGTTCCAGTCGTAGAGGTTAGCGAAATTGCTTCCACCCACTTGGTGAAGTACTCTATGGCCATTATGATGAACGTGTGATGACCCGATGACATAGGGGAGATCTTTTCGATTAGATCAAAGCCCCACTACAAAAAAGGCCAAGCCGATTGGATCGGTTGCAAGGCTTGAGAAGGTACGTGTGTCAAATTAGCATGGTGTTGACACTTCACGCACTTCTTTACATATGCGCAACAATCTCGCTCTAAATATGGCCAATAATAGCCCATGCAAAGAATGCGCTTTGCGATGGCCATACCATTGAAGTGGCCACCACATGTACCATCGTGTGCTTGGGTGATCGCCCAAGCGGACTCTTGCTGGTCCAAGCAATGGAGGAGGATTCCTTCATAGCTTCGACGATACAAAATGTCTCCTAACAAGACATGTTTTGCCACTTTTTGTTTAAATGATATTTTCATGGCTTGTGTCAATCCAAGTGGGAGGTTACCTAGCTTGAGGTAATCCCTTATGGGTGTGTACCAATCCTACTGATCAGAAACCTCGATGGTATGAACGACCAATCCCTCTTGAAGTTCATCCCTAGCAAAAGTTGAGTGGGAAAGAACTTGTAAAAATAGCGTTGTGTTGCTATTAAGAGGGGTCGGGGAGAACAAGGACCCCCAGTTGGCTCGAGTCAGACAATCATGGATTTGAGAGAACCTATCCTGAGATGGTTCAATCTGGATCAGGTGGATTCCTGGCATTAGGTCAGAGCTTGCACGCTCCATCATGGATTGCGATAATGTTTTGACCTGAATGGTTGTCATCTCACCGGAAGGGTCTTGCGGGATTAGTGACCCCAAGGAGGCCATAGTATCCGCAAAATGATTTGATGATCGAGGGAGTGCCTCGATGTCATACCATTCAAGTTGTGCCAAGAATTTGTCCACAAGGGCTTTGTAGGCCTACAGAACTGGGCATTTACATTGGAATACCCCCTTTACTTGATTGACAATTAACAACGAATCACCAAAGATGTTTAAACATTTAATGTTCATGGTGATTGTTGTCTGAAGACCTATGAGCAAGGCTTCGTATTCTGCATTGTTGTTGGTGCACGGGAAGTCTAATTTAAATGATAGAGGCATTGGAGCCCCTTGTGGAGTGAAGAATACAATTCCCGTGCCACCTCCTTGCTCACATTTAGAACCATCGAAGAATAGGGTCATGTCAGCCTGTGACTCAGGCTCATCAAAATCTGGCGATTCTGAAACATGGAAGACCCCATCATCAGGTAGTTCTACGGTCAGAGGCTGATCATCTTCAAGAGGAGCCTCTGCTAGTTGATCGGTGATGACTTGACCTTTTATGGATTTTTGTCCAATGAATTCTATGTCAAACTCCGTCAACAACATGATCCATTTCACCGTGTGGCTACTATGATAAGTACGACTCATCATGTATCGCAATGGATTCTCCTTAGACACAACATACGTCGTATTGCTGAGCATGTAGTGGCATAGCTTTTTGGTAGCAAACACCACTGCCAAGCAGAGCTTCTCAACGTATGCATAGTTAAGTTCATAACTGACCAGGGTGCGGCTAAGATAGTAAGTAGCCTGTTCTTTGTGTAGTTCATTTTTTTGGGACAGCATGGCACCCAGTGCCACCTCGAGTAGCTGAGATGTATAAGTAGAATGACACTCCTGGTCTAGGTGGTGCCAATACTGGCGATGAAGCCAAGTATTGTTTAATGTCATCAAAGGCTGATCGGCACTCGTCATCCCAGTGAAATGCTACCCCCTTGTGCAATAATTTATTCATGGGTCGGCACTTGTCAGATAGTTGCGCTATGAAGCGCTTGATTGACGCGACCTTTCCCTGCAGACTTCTGAGCTGCTTGATGGTAGTTGGGGGAAGCATTTCAAGGATTGCCTTGACTTTGTGTGGGTCTACCTCGATTCCTCATTTGGAGACTATGTAACCCAAGAGCTTTCTAGATGTGATGCCAAATACGCACTTCTTGGGGTTTAGTCTGACTTTATGTTCCATGAGGCGATCGAGGATCTTGCTTAAGTCATCGAGATGATCTGGGCGCAAAAGAGATTTGGCCAACAAATCATCCATGTAATCTTCCAAAGTTTTGTGCATGTAATCATGGAAGATGTACGTCATGGCACGTTGGTAGGTGGCGCCAGCATTTTTAAGGCCAAAAGGCATGACCTTATAGCAAAATGTCCCCCAAGGCGTTGTGAACGCCATTTTTAGTTGGTCCTCGGGATTGATACGAATTTGATTGTATCCCGAGAAACCATCCATGAGGGAAAGCATTTCATGGCCCGCTGTAGCGTCTACCAATGCGTCGATGCTAGGCAAGGGAAAATCATCCTTAGGACTCGCTTTGTTTAGATCTCAAAAATCGGTGCATATGCGAATCCTCCCATCGAGATTTTTGATGGGCACCATGTTAGACAACCATGGTGGGTAATCCACGTAGATGACAAACTGTGCATCCAACAACTTTTGTAGCTCATATTTGACCATTAAGGCTACTGTTGGATGCATCTTACGTAGTTTTTGCTTTACTGGCTTGACTGTCGGATCAAGCGTTAGATTATGCATGACTAGCTACGGGTCTAGCCCCGACATGTCTTTGTAGGACCATGCAAAAACCTCCTTCTTCTCTTTGAGAAGGGCAATGTAGTCGGCTTGCTCTTCGGGGGATAGACTTACCCCCAGCTTGATGATTTGCAAATTCACTGGATCTGAGCCGATGTCTACGTCAGTCGTCTCCTCGATCGACATGTGGGACCCATCCTCCAACTGGTGTGGAGTTGGGATCAAGTGGATATCGTTTGCTGAATTTAGATCATCGTTCGGAACATCAGGTTCCTCTTCAGCATGGAAGACATCCTGAGTCTATCCTGGGGTGAAATGGAACATCCCACCGCAAGGCCAGTACTCTGATGGGGATGGCGGTGTGTCAGCGTGATCCCAGTCTATAGCATCTAGGTCTAGATGCAATGACCGTGTTGGGTCGGCTGGATCATGGATGGGGGTGGTTAAATCAATGGAGATCATGTTGATGAAATGATTATGGTCTCCATTACCGTGGGTGTGACTGCTCGGACATCCTAGATGATCTTTGTGCTCCGGATCTGGCTCTGTGGGTACTGGCACAAATGGATCAGCCCTATGCGTGGATAAAAAGATAGGGTCCACCCTAGGCACTGATGGTTTTATAGGGTCTCCAGGTGGAAGATGCTCTCTGTATACCTAGAGTGGTGGGTGCAGTAATTGCTATAACTGCACCTGGTTTAGGTGCCACCTATGCCTTGGCCCTATGTGTAACTGTTCAAACATGTCATCTATGTCCAAGGGATATTGTTGTTGTCGCATATGATTGAGATAAGCCATCTCAGTTTCATCTTCATAATCACTGTCGGAGATCCAAAGGCCTTCGTTGGCTCCAACAGCTATTTGTGACATATGAGGCTCATCTTGCTCAAGCAAATTAATGTGGTCCCATCGAGGTTGTTCCGCTCTCTACGGGGGACCTGATTCTCTTGAGGTGGCATATGCTCAATTGGAGCATCCAAAGGGAACATTGTCAGGAAGCTCTCCTGATAATCATCCATGGGATGTACTTGTGAATGATTGCTATCAGACTCGAAAGGATCCCAAGGTGCTACCTCGTATTCTGACTCATCTTCTGAAGACCCTTCTTGGTCTTGTCCATATCCCTCTTGTAGGTGAGTCCTCAAATTTTCTCCCTTTTTGACCGAAGGGAAAGGGTTGTTATGGTCAACAAGGTTGGTTGTTAGCAATGGGAGATAATCCCCCAATGTATATGTTGTGTTAGGATTGGCATATGGATCTAATGCCAACCCATCCTTGTTGCCTATCCCTAGGCCTTGCATGTTCTCTACCAAGATGTCTAGGGGTAGGGGGTGGTTGAACCCTACTCCTGACTTGTCATACGACATTTGATATCTCGGTTGGCAAAGAACACGCACTCCTTGCTCATACCTGCCCAACCCATATCCATGCCAATTACATTGGCCAAGATATCTCAATGCAAATTCTGGGTTGGACAAATAGTTGACGTCCTCAGCAAAGGGCTCTTCATCTTCATCTTCTTGCATATAAGTTTCAATGCCATTATCCAGGCCCCCATAAACAAAGTTTGTCTGATTGGGTGGGTAGCCTAGAGGAACCACAGAGCCGATGGGGAGTCGAGGTCTCCCCATGTCCTGCATGGACTCAAGTGTGGGTGTTGCTACAATGTTTCGCACTATATACTCCCCCAGGCCCGTGTTGGCCATCTCAACGGTGATCGTTGGCGGTTGAGGGGGAGCGAATGGGAGTCCTTCCAGAGTCCACTCCATGTAGGGTGAACTAGGCATCTCGACTTCCATTCGGCTAGGCATCTCTTCGGTAGAGATGGTTGAGACTAGGGGTGGTTCCTCTTCTAGGGGTTTCTTTCCCTTGTCCTTTGGTGTGGCCACCGTAGGTGGCATCGTTGTTGAAGGACCAGATGAGGAAGATGGACCCTGCTGGGGATTTGATGGACTCGACAATGGGGATGCCTACGGAATCAGACCCTGGTTAGATGGATTCAACTAAAAATCCAAATGCGTTGATGGAAGGGTCGATTACGGCATGAATTGCACCGTATTGCAGTACTTGAAGGGCTCTAAGTCTGTCGGGACTACATGCACCTATCCTTCAAATGTATACTTTAGGCACTGATGAGCTATTGAAGGGACACACTTCATGTCCCTGATCCAAGGCCGCCCCAACAAGATATTATAGGCCATCTCACCTTCCAAGATGTGGCACAATGTATGAATAGTCTTTTGTCCCACTTGGATGGGTAGGACAATTGTGCCAACCGTCGAGCATATTGCATCATTGAATGCTCGAAGAGTATAGGTGGAGGCCACGATGTGAGATGCCGGCAACTTTAGATGTTTCAATGCTGCTGTTGTAATGATGTTACTGGATGAGCCAGTGTCCACCAACACCCTCTTATATGGAATCTCGTTGACCCATGCAATGATGTGCAGGGGTGGATCCGCCACATCACCAGTCACCGATTTCAATTCATCTTCTCTAAAGGTGATGACTGGTTCTGTACATTGTTTTACATGTCCCACAAAGTTGTTGAAAGAGTTTGCTTCATGGGGCTACAGCTCGATGGCTTTTAATATCTCCATTAGAGCCTCCCGATGGGGCGCTGATTGTTGAATGAGCTCGTATATGGAGAGCCTAGCCGACGTGGTCCTTAGACTTTGGGTAAGTCTAGTCCGAATCATGGCCACTGGTCTAGGCGGGGGAGGTTGCGTAGGGTTCTGTTGAGGTTGTGACGTCAATGGAACCTCTCTTGTGGCCATCGTAGGGGCAGCTCCTGGGTACCTCTTGTTCCTAGTCACTATGCTTATCATCCCTACATACCCCTGCATGGGGCAATTCTGTTGCACCTCATTGACTTGAAGGGGTTTTGCCTGTGCATCATGGGTAGGCAGGGGGTCTCTAAAGACTCCCATATGTTGGTTGTTTGGCGCTACGGGGTTGTCCACCACCAACGTCTTATTGTCGATTAGGTCTTGCACCAAGCCTTTAAACTTCCAACATGCATTAAGATCATGTCCCTTCCGCCTGTGGAACCTACAATACAAGTCCTCCCGGTACCCCTTAGGCTTTGGCGCATTGGGGTCTATGGTTTGAATCTCTGGCAGGTTGATCAAGTTCACCGCTGACAAGCGGTCAAACAAGGAGTCCCTGGACTCTGTGTAAGGTGTAAATTGTCGCCTAGGGTGACGCTGCTGATTTTGTTCCTGCCTCTGGTTTTCTCTGTCATAATTGTTAGGAGGCACCGCCTGATAGTTAGCCTTTTGAGGCTGTGTTGCTTGTGCAGGCTTAGGGACGTTTATAGCAACCTGATTGACCGCAACGGGTTTCTATTGCGTGGTCCCTATTTTGGTGTTCTTAAGCCATTCTTTCTTCTTTGGCTTGGCAATCTCGCCATCCTGTATCTTGATCTCCTCAATGATTCTGGCTTGCGCCAGAGCTTCCTCAAGAGTGGCATATTGCTGTAGTTGCAATAGCACGGAGATCGATCTCAAATAGCTCTTTGAGAACATTTGGGTCAGGTCAGACATGGGAGGGAGGTAGGGCAGCTTTGAAAGCAACGTCCTCCACCGGTTCCCATATGCCACCATGGTTTCTTCCTCATACTACCTGAGGCTAGCTAGGTCACTTAGTGATGCCTTTTTCTTGGTGTTGAAGGCAAAGCGTTCGAGGAACGCGTCCACTAGCTGATCCAAGTTATTGATGCTATGTTTTGGCAACTGAGTGAACCAATCCGAGGCAGGGCCTACGAATGTGGTTATAAATGTTCTTAGCAACAAAGCATCGTTATCCTGAATGCCAAAGCACTGGCTCAGGAACCTAGTCACATGCTCTTGGGCATCCTCCTCCCCTCTAAAGAGTGCCAACTAGGGCAGTTTAAAGTGTTCAGGGTATGGAGGTGCCGGCACTGACGGATGCACAGGATGACTACGGAGTTGGCGTAAAGTAGGCTTTTGGGGCCCAAAGTCTTGGTCTCCATAGACTCTAAGTGCTCTAGCAGCACTTTATATGCATCGAAAGATTTAATTTCTTCCTCCTTAGTTTACTCCCATTGTGGGTTGCGGGGAACTTGAGGCCTATGGAGGGGTGGCTGGATAGCACCCCCTCTGCCTTGGTAGGGCATTTATGCCCACTCTTCTTCTTGTTCATACTCCTCATAGGCTTCTTGAGGAGTGCCTGGCCGAGACCTATAAACATGGGTGGGTGCCCACGGAGGGTGCCCATCATTGTTTCTAGGAGTGGCCTCCCGCTCAGGTCTAGGAGGTCTTGGAGGCAACACTTGGTAAGGTCGCGGGGACCTGTCTCACACCAAGGGGTTGCGCCTCTCATACACTTCTAATTTATGCATGCGAGGGGTTGGGACCTTCTCAGGCACATTGTTATGAAGCAATTCGGCTATCTGACGCTGAATGCGCTCTTTGTTAAGGTGATACATATGCTCTAACTGTTGTTGATATTGCCTGAGCTGCATTATTTGCGCTTGGCAGGCAGCATGTCTAGAAAATGCCAAGTCACTTTGTTTCACCGTCTCATGTTTAGGAAGCCTAGATGCCTCTCCTACATATCTATCTCAGTCATGGTGATTCGAGACCCCTATGGGTTGCTTTCCTATGTCAAGGTCTCTAAAATAAAGACATGCATGACTGAAGTCTCCTTGCATGAGGTCTCTAAAATAAAGACATGCATGACTGAAGTCTCTCTTCTTGATTTGAAGCCATTCCTCATAATTGCATGGCCTGAAGCAACAGTTACCTGACGATTAGTCAAATGATATTTTATTACATTATGCTTTCAATAGTGGATTTAAATCAAATAATGAAGTTGAACCTTGGGCATATTTAGAAGGATTAAAAATATATAGATAAATAAAATGGAACAAAGTATGGATGGAAGGTGATTCACTAATAATAATAAATGAAATTTATAGGAAAGTAAAGGCTTCATAGAACATACAAGAGATCATTGTCAAAATACAAGACCTTGCTATAGAGTTTGAAGAAAATAGGTTTACACATATGTTAAGAGAAGGGAACAAATGTACAAATAGACTAGCCAATAGAGGGGTTTTAATAGAGGGTCATGAAGTTAAATTCTCTTTTCCATGGTTAGAGGAAGTAGTAAGTTTAGCTAAAGCTAACAAGAAAATATTGATTTCCTGAATCAAATAATGATTAAGATTTACTTTAATATTTTCCATTGGTAATATTTGTTATATTTTATAACATTAATGTATTTTCATATAATATTACAATTTTTGTGGTTGCACTTATGCTTCATGAAGGAAACTAGTAGTGCATATTAGGTAAAGTAGATTGCAATAACACAAAATTTTAGAACTATTACTCTATTAAGATGCAATGTGTAGACAATATAGGTGAAGTTTTGGTATTGTGAAGGCTACTACATGAAAAATAAAAAATAAGGATGCTGGTATTTGGAATAATGATATTTGTAAATAAAATTAAAGAAGATTTAGAAAATCAAAATCAAGAATTCAAATATTTCTATGAAAAAAATGTAGGTATCTAGCTATAAAAACTCAATTGAGATGACAATTGAATTTTTTTGTAAAGTCTAAAGATTTAAATGAGAGATTTATGATTCATTAAGTATGGTGAATCTGAGTACAACCCCCTTATCTCCATCACAAAAAAAAATAGTGATTTTAAAATATCATGTTGACATCAACATGGCACTAATATAATTAAATTTATAGTTTGCAAGTATTAAAAATAATTTATGAGTTACTTAGGGTTATAATAAACCAATATTTTCATAAACTTTAACAATAAGAAAATTAGTTAGACCAAGTTTCATTAGATATGGAGATTAGTGCAAGCTTTATACAATTTATTGTTAAAACATATTATTTTATAATGAGGTTTGGACAACTCACTAACCTCTATAGCCAACTAGAGTGGGCCTAATGGTGAAGACTTTAGAACTCTAAATAGGAGATTCAAGGTTAGAATCCTATAGGAGTGAGATTGTATACCATGATTCAATAACCAAAATTTTGATTGGACAAACATATATTAGATAAATAATATCCTTATTGAGGATCATACCATATGGCTTATTGTCTCATGGATGCTATATTTTGGTTTGGTTGGATATAAGCACATTGGATAAAATTTATCCTTCTTGAGGATTGTTCCATATAGCCTATAGCCTTGTGGATGTTAAGAACTATTTTACATTATTTTACCTTTTATTAGTCTCACACATTAGATAAACTATATCTTTCTTGAGGATAATTCCATTTGGTCTATAGCATTATGGATGTTAAAAACTACTCAGGGTTACTTCACTATCTACTAGTATTTCATGGTGGATTTATATTATTTATAAAAGGAGTTGTAATATACTCTTGGAGTGATCTTCAAGTTTTTCATCTTTTAGTTTTCATAAAAGAGTAGTTAACAATATTTTCAAAACAATTATAATACATAGAGTAAAAAATATCAATTGTAACTATAATATGAATAAGTTAATAAAAAAGGCCAATTACAACTCTAATATAAATAAGTTATCACATGTTTTACTTTATATTTATGTTAGAAAAATTCACCTAAACTTAACCATTTTTCATACACATGTTACACCCATAGGACTCTAAACACTTGAACTTTAAAACTTTTATATAAAATACTGATTTCTATTATGAATTTTAAAAAATATTTATTTTAGCACAATAATCCAATCTTAAAGGAAAGGGATTTGATTAGTGAATATCATAATATTTTGATTAAGAAAGATATTTTGGATAGTAAAATCAAAATAGACCTGGTTAAAAGAAGGAGATAAAAACACAAAGTTTTTTCATTGGATGGCAATACTACAAAGATGAGCATTGAGAATTAATGGAATTAAATCAATAGAAAGGGTTTGTATTGAATACTAAAGCAAAATTAGAAAGAAGGAAAATATTTTACAAAAACATTCTAGGATTGGAGAAGATTGAAGTTCTTAATGATAAACTACTACAAGAAGTACCTTCAGTTATAACAAATAAAGACAATAGCAAATTAATGGAGCCTATTACTCTAGAATAAGTTCATTAAACTCTTTTATCTTATGATAAGGATAAATAACCAAGTCTAGATAGGCTCTTTGTAGCATTCTATCTAATTGAAAATAATGAAGAATTCTTTATTGGTAGTAATGAATCAGTCTAGGGTGAAATAGTACATACCTTATAAAATAAATGCAACATATCTTACCCCAATTCCAAAAAATAAAGATGCAAAATTGTTTGACTCATTTAGACCCATAAGCCTTTGTAATATAGCATATAATATAACCTCCATAGTGATGGAAAATTAGTTAAGGCCACTATTACACAATATTATTTTAGAAGATCAAGGAGGATCTATGAAAGGGAGATGTTCTAGCTATCAATAACATTGACAACATCACCTACCAACAATTTGTAGATGATACAACCATTTTTTGAATGAAAAGGAATAATGAGGCAAGAGAATTGAATAACTTATTAAAAGCATATGAAAGAGCATCAAGGCATAAAGTTAATAGGATAAAATCCAAAAATTACTTCCTAAACACTCCAACTAGAATCAAAGTAGGGATATGCAAGTTACTTTAAATGGAGGAGGAAAATTTACCAGCAACATATCTAGGGATACGCCTATTTGAGGGAGAATGAGGATTGAATTATGAAATCTAGTTACAAGTAAAGTTTAGAATAAATTAGCATCATGAAAAGGTAGATGGTTATCATTTTTTTTATCATATGGAATAAGGGGTTTTGAAAGGGTCCCTAAATATTTTACATATTTACAAAAATGAGAGACTCCTTACATAAGAGAGACATCAAGAGAGACTCCTAACACAAAATATACATGAAGCAACCCCATTGGGAATAAAGGGTACGACACATCATAGCTACACAACAAAAATAAGGGTAAGAAAACAAAAGAAACTAGAAGACCATTGTCAGACTTGTTACTCTTCTTCCTCTTCAGAAAGGTCCACCTCATCCTCAAAGTTAGTCTGGCTATTCTAAAATTTCCTCATTATCGAGGTGACCTTGACCATTTTTATTATTCTTTTAAAATACCTAAGAAGATCCTTAACAGTCTTCATCACACTTTTTTGGTCTTGAGAGGATACTGGACTCTCATCGGTCCTCCGAAAGCTCCTACTTGAGTCTTCATTGGTAGATGGTTCAACTAATTAGTATTACAATTCATTCCAACATAGTATATATCCTTGTATATTATACCAAAATTGATAGAAAAAAGTTTAGTATAAATTATACGATCATTTTGTAGTTAGGATTATATGATAAAAAGAAAATTTCTGTGGTGAAATGGAGTAAGATGTATAATGATAAATCTAGGGGAGGTATTAGTTTAAGAGTTCTTATGGATGTAAACTTAGCTCTAAATAGAAAATTAATTTAGAGATTGTACAAATATTATCAATGACAATTGATAAGCACATTTAGACCAATTATCCAAGCTTAATCTAAACGACATTCTCACAACCAAATGGTTTTGCAATATGAAACAATTAAAAAAATTAATTGATCTAGTGATTAAAGGTATAATATGGGTGGGGGGAGGTAGAGGAAAATTTTCTATCTGGATGGATACTTGGTGTAATAAAAAACCACTCAATCTAGATTCAATATTAAAACCATGAATGAGATTACTTCAAGACAAATATGATGATAGGGTTTACGAAATTATGTACAATGATTAGAAAGGAAAATACAAATGTAATTATTTGTTTTTATATGTTTATCAAATATTTTTTCTAGGAGATAGTTGAGAAAAAAGATAACAACAATGATTACTTTGAGATGAGATAAGGATAATATAATTTGGGAGTTGAATAACTCAAAAGAATACATAACAAGAAGCAGATATAATGTAAAGCACCAACAAAACATGAATACTACCAGAATATGGAGAGATATTCAAGAAAGCCCAAGTATTCCAAAATTCAAAATGTTTGTATGACTAGTAGGTCATACAATTTTTCTAAAATGGGATAACCTAATAAAAAAGGGTTTTCATGACCCCTAACAATGTATTCTATGTAAAAAGGAGAGTTTAAAACATCTATTTGGACACTGTTCAATAGTTTGGGAACTATGGCAATTGATTCTTAATAAGTTTGGTAAATTCATGATGAATGCAAAAATTGAAGGACAGTTAAAGCAACGACAAAGCACTTTTAAAAGTGAGGTGTTATAAATAATCCAGGATACATCAAAAGGCACAATACTTTGGATTGTATGGCTAGAAAGGAAAAAAATAATATTTAAAGGAAAGGAAAAAACTTAGAGGTAATGAAAAGGAAGATTTGTTTAGCCATAACAGAGTCTAAACCAATTCTATCAATTCATCCAATTCCTAGTTTTAAAGCAGATAGCTTTGATAGATGAAGCCAAGTCATCAAATGGAATTATGATGTTGGGCATAAGAGAAACAAAAGGAAGGAAAATAATATAAAGTGGAAACCACTAAAAGTGGACTTGGTCAAATTAAATTTTGATAGAGCATCTAAAGGAAATCAATGACCAATAGGAGGAGGAACAATTAGAAATAATAGATGTAATATTTTATCATATTATACTTTTAATAGTGGATTTAAGACAAACAATGAAGTTGAAGTTTAGGTGACTATGGAAGGGTTAAAAATATGAAAACAAATAAAATGGAACAAAATATGGATGGAAGGTAATTCACTAATAGTAATAAATACAATTTTGAGGAAAGCAAAGGCTCCATGGAACACACAAGATATCAGTGTGGGAATACAAGACCTTGCTATATTATTTGAAAAAATTAGGTTTACCCATGTGTTAAGAGAAGGGAACATATGTGTAGATAAGCTATCCAATAGAGGGTTTTAATAGAGGGTCATGAAGTTAAATTCTTCTTTCCATGGTTAGAGGAAGTACTAAGTTTAGCTGAAGCTAACAAGATTAAGATTTTTTAATATGTTTGTCACTAATATGTTGATTGTGTGAATCAAATAATATGATTAAGATTTACTTTAATGTTTTTCAATAGTATTATTTGTTGTATTTTATAATATTAATGTGTTTTCATATAAGATATTTATTATAGTTCTTATGGTTGTACTTATGCTCTAGTATAGTCTAAATCTAGTAAAGCAAATGATAGCATAAATTTTTAGAAATATTACTCTACTAAGATGCAATGCATAGACAATAGAGGTGGAGTTTTGGTATTGTGAAGGATGCTACAAGAAAATATCAAGAAGAATGATGCTAGATTTTGGAATAATTATATTTATAAAGAAAATTGAAGATCTAGAAAATGAAAATCAAGAATTTAGACATTTTAGGAAAAAATATCTAGGTATTAGTTATAGCAACTCAATTGAGATGAGAATTGAATATATTTGTAAAATCTAAATATCTAAAGGAGAGACTTGTAAAGGGTGGGGGACATGAGTACAACCTCTTTTTCTCCAACGAAAGAAAAAATATAAAGAAGATTTGTTTCACTCTAATTTTATATTTTTCTAATAGAAAATTTATAATTTTATTTTGTTTTAAATAAACCATTTATTAATAAAACCAAAAAAACTATTATTGGACCACAATGGCAACTTGCTTAATTTTTCAATCTTGTTCATCCATCCATAAGTGAAATCTTGATTAATGATGCTCTTCAATGAGGTCAAGTTGCCATTGTGCCACTTGAATATCCATAATTGCTCTCTTGGTTCTACTTTGATATTTGGAATGATTGGTCCTATTGTTCCTTAATGCTTTATCACACCTTTGAAATTTAGAACTGTTGTGTTTTTTTGCCAAACACTACCATAATTAAGATTTTCTAGCTCCATGTAGATCTATAAGATTAGGGTGGTGTGGGTGTTGATATGATGCAACCTTAATCTAACAATTTTGTTTCCTTTGATTCTTTAGCAATTTGTTCATTTTAATTTTTTTTTATAATCTTCTCTCTTATGCCCATATTTTGGTGTATATTTGTGCACTTATAACAGGGCTTCCTTTCAAATTTGTTGCTACTTCTTCCATGGAATCTATTGTTGATGTTAGTATAAATTCAATTTTTGAGATTTTTGTTAGTTCTTCAACTTGTTCCCTGTCATAACTACTTGTTGCTTCTCCTTGGATCATTACTTCTTAAAATTTTCTTTTAGAATGCAACCATGAATTTACACGTTGTCATTTGCATATTTTCCTTCTATTATATCCTAATTATTCATTTCTTTCAATTCCCTCTAAAGCCTTTTTATTTCTTCTTCATATCTTTTGATGGTGACCTTCAAACTAGCTATCATTTGATATGGGCCACACTAACTCAAGAATGCATACTCCATTTCGTCCCTAAGAGTAATTATAATTTTTTTCCTTGTCAAAACTTGCCCACTAAACATAAGATTCCTTTCTTAAAATTTTCATAAGTTGAATTTACCAAAAATGGTTAGCAAAATATAGAGATCTAAACTGCATTCACCATGCTCAAGCTTCAATGTCATTCTTCCCAATAAAAATCATAACTCTATGATTACAACCCAAATAAATTCCTAAAGCAACTAGGATTGCGGACAAAAATTAAGGTTTTTTTTTAAATAATTCAAATATCCTCTATTCCTTACTATTGACAAATAATTATGCATTTTTTTTTCAAATACACATTAAACTCCCACTGAGAATAATATTATTTTTATGATTTAAAAAATCCTCATTATCCTTATCCTAGATGGATGATTTCATATCTCCCTCAATACTACCATTCCTTCATATGCCCACTAAGCTCTTCAAACTCCACACAATATTGGTCTAAGAATCATCTAAATTAAAAACTCTTTTTAAATTATAAGTTAAAAAAAAAATTACCTTGACACTACTGTAGTTCTCGTGAAAGATACCATTATGATAAGTTCTTCAAATTACTTTAAAAATAAAAATAAAAGTAGGGTTTCAAAAAGGTTACCCTTTTTCCTTTTACATCGATTTAGTCACATTAAACTATTGAATATCGTAAACATTTGACCCTTGTTGTAAACTACATCAATTATTTGTTGCATCCATTAAACCAAAACCCTTTAACTTCTAATTATATTATTAATATAATACATTTATTTAAAAAAATTAATGCCAAACTACTAAAACCAAAATTGACCAAAAGAGCGTGTCTATACAAGTCAAATCCGTAAAACAAGATATTTATTAAGGATGGGTAATTTGAGAGTATGGACCATCCAATCAATCCTTAGAATTTTTTCATCCGTTATCTAATAATTGTGGTAAAATTGGCTTTAAATCAAATTTACTCATTTGAATTGATTAATTTGATTTGGTTTTGGTTTTTTTAATTTTATATTTATTTAAAAAATTAAACTAAAATTTATAAAATAAGTTAATTAAAAAAAATAAAACCCAAATTATAAAAATTCTTATTTAACCAAAAATAAATATATATTTTGAGATATTTAAAATACCTCCTCCATATATATTCTTGGCGGGTTCTTAATCAAATTGTATATAAGGAAGAGAAAAGGGTTTCCAGAGGTTACCATATTTTCACCTTATATCTTCACTGTTCTTTGAGTATGCGACATAATTAACCATGACAGGAGATAGAAAGCTTTATGAAGAAACTTTGGCCGGTTATGAGAAGAGATGGAAGGATTTGGTTGAAGAGAGGAGGCTGCAAGATGAGGCGAATCAGACCGAAGGGCAAATACACAATATGGGGATTTCATTTTCCCGCAACTATATTGGTCCTAATGCTGCCATTGATGGACCTTGGGCATCATGGGAGTGGCCATCCATGCCCACAAATTCTGTGCCACTGGATCCAAATCCAACACAAACTGATATACAGAAGAAGGAACAACATGACATAACCTTGCCACCATCGCAGAGAAATATAGAGAACAAGGATCAGGCTGCTATAACCATGCCGCCGCCGCCACCACCAACAAAAGCAGGTATAGAGAATAAGGGTCAGGCTGCCATAACCATTCCCCCGCCACCAACACAGACAGATATAGAGAAGAAGGAGCAGGCTGCGATAACCATGCCGCCGCCACCACCACCAACACAGACATATATAGAGAAGCTGCGATAATCATGCCGCCGCCGCCACCAACACGCAGGCGAGAGAGATGGAAGATTGCCAGGAATACAACAGCATCATCCCGTAAGAGAATCCATAACTTTTATAAAGTAGCAAGGTTATGATTGTGTCTAGTTTTTTGTATAATAGCATGCTGCTTCAATCTTTTTGGGAGGTTTTGATGATTGTTTTCAGGTTTTATTGTTGATATGCTAGTTTATACATGTTAGGGTATTTGATTTGGGGTGGTTGAATCCCTCTGGCTAGAGAGGATTTCTTATTTTTTATTTTTTCACTTGGTTCCAAGAGAAGGAAAATGTGCATTGGTATTTTTTTTTTGAGCAGATGAAAATTTATTTATAACAGTGGATCAAACACAAACTGGTACAGAGAACAAGGATCAAACACAAATTGGTACAGAGAACAAGGATCAGCCGACTACAACAATGGCACCAGCACGGCGCAAGCGAGGAAGGCCTCCAAAGAGTACAACACCATCCCGTAAGAGAATCTTTCTATGTTTAAAGTAGCTATGTTTCAAGTAATTACATTATGATTGTGTTTCATTCTTTATATATTCGGATGTTTTTAATCTATGGGAACAACTGAGGGTTATGGTCAAACTATATAAAATTGAAACTGGCTCACCTCTATATAATATTATAACATCTTGTGTTCCCTGTCTCTTCCACAAATTTAACTAAAACCATAATGCCATAATACAGTATAATCATTTTGACTTCATTTTCACCTTCATATTAAGATTTTCAACATTATTTTACTTGGTCGGATCATTCCATTTTCATGGATGATTGTAGTAATTGGTTATATAGGATTGAAACAGGTCTCATCCTTATTATATCATCATCATATAGTAGTATTATAATAAAGCTTAGATATTATTTATATATCATCACCAAGATTTGAATTTGGTTCATTGAATGTTGAGAAATTTAACCACCTGAATTGCATCATCACCATATTACAACAAAGCTTGGATATTATCTATGTATTATTTTAAGATTTGAACTTGGTTCTCCTCATTGAATGTTGAGGAACTTAACTTGATTTAATGTCATTTGATGATGGTTGACATGTCCATTCATATTACATCATCACCACATAATGATATTACAACAAATCTTAGATATTATCTACGTCTCACTTGGCAAGATTTGAACCTAGTTTTCTTGGTTAAATATTGAGGAATTTAGTTAATGCCATTTAATGATGATTTTAGTAATGTTACTATAAATGGCCAAGATTTGAACTTGGTATTCCTCATTGAATATTGAGGAATTTAACCTGAGTTAATGTCATTTGATGATGGTTGAAACAGGTCCATTCATATTACATCATCACCTCATAATGGTATTATAACAAAGCTTAGATATTATCTATGTATCACTTGGCAAGATTTGAACCTAGTTTTCTTCGTTAAATGTTGAGGAATTTTACGAGCTGGGTCATTTCACTATGATTTTAGTAACATTACCATCATCACCTCATAATGGTATTACAAAAAAGCTTAGATATTATCTATGTATCACTTGGCAAGATTTGAACCTGGTTTTCTTCATTAAATGTTAGGAATTTAATGCACTGGGTTAATGTCATTTGACTATGATTTTAGTAACATTACTATAAATGGTAGTACTATCTTATTTTATAAACTTGAATAGGTGAAAAGAGAAGAATAAATTTTTCCTTATATGAGATTGAAGGGGTCCCATCTATATTACATCATCACCACATATCATCACCACATAGTGGTATTACAACAAAGCTTGGATATCATCTATGTATCTCTTGGTAAGATTTGAACTTGGTTGTCCTCCTTGAATGTTGAAGAATTTATCAGTTAAGTTAATACCATTTGATGATGATTTTAGTAATGTTACTATAAATGGTAGTAGTATCTTATTTCATAAACAATAATTTAAATACTTTGAAAAGATGATGACATTAAATAAGGCAAAATTTACTCTCTTTTCACCTATTCAAGTTTATGAACAATTTTTTTAACAAATAAATAAGAATATTTTTTTCAATTGATTATATGGGATTGAAACTGACCCTACCTGTATTAAATCATCACCACAGTGGTATTACAACAAATATTAGATATTTTTCATGGACCACTTGGTAAGATTCACTTGATAAATAAATAGGAATCTTTGTGATGATCTTATTTATTTATTTATTGAAGTATGATGTGAAGTTAGATATTATTCATGGATCACTTGGTAAGATTCACTTGATAAATAAATAGGAATCTTTGTGATGATCTTATTTATTTATTTATTGAAGTATGATGTGAAGTGCAACTGGGAGCACAATGGAGACCATTCTTCTTGATTTCACTTTGGTTTTTTTTTTAATTGATTATATATGATTGAAACAAGCCCCAACTATATTACATCATCATCTATGTATAAATTTACAAGATGAAAACTTGGGTCTCCTTGAAGAATTTAACTAGTTAAGTTATTACCATTTGAAAAATGTTAAATCTCCTTGATTCTCACTTACTAATTAATTTTTATTTGAAAAATTCAATTATAATCATAAATATGGATGTGTTTTTCATATTTTATTTTTTAATTAAAGGAATAAAATAAACATGTGTGTATTAGCCTAGTATAGAATGAATAATTTTAAAAATAGAATATTTATCCTTAAGTACCCTCTTAAAAGTTTGTATGTTCTAATTTTTATTTTTTAGTTGCTAACTATTATTACTAGTATATAGAACTAACTATAATAGGATGATGCCCTTATATTAATTTCTTCTTCATATGCATTTTATATTAGTTGTAAATTTAATTATTCATTGAAAATATTTAGACTTATAGAATAATATACATTGAGTTAGTATTTTGATTGCTTGTTTCAAATTGATTTAATATAATTTTACCTTGTAATTCTATGCAGGATCAATAAAAGGGGATAACAAATGAAAATTAAACCATTCTATAGTAGTCAAGCATTAAGGTGTTTTGTCAAATGTGTTTAATTTAAATTTAATATGTATACTTGCAAGTCATGGACATGGTTCCATAAATGTAATTAATGCATACATAGTTTTTCAAGACTTTTTATAAACATGTTCATAGTGAGAATGTAATAAATGGTATAAATGTTTCCATGTTATCATGTACAATATGTCTAATTATATTTAGTTGTAGTCATATAGTAGATGATATTAATTTCTCATTTCATAACACAAGTTATATATTTGATTTAGTAATGGAAAAAAACTAAATGATAATGATTCTTAATATCATTTATAATTGATTGATACACACATAAAATATTTATTTTTATATTAAAATTTTATATGAATATCTTGGTTTATTATCTTCATTTGTTTATCTCATGTATTATGCATATGTGTTTTCATTAATATAAAGAATTATAGTTTTCAAAAAATATTAGAGTATGATGAACATACTAAGAGAACATAGGTTTATATCTAGACCATTACAAGTGTGCATTCCATTTCTATTGTACAAATGAGTTTCATAAAATATTCATAACTAGTTTCACTTATATATGATACATAATTTTTTGTCTACTATTCAAGTGGATGGGATGCCCTAATGTGAGGTCATATTTATCATAGTTAGAAAAATCACAATTTGACAAAAAAAATACTCTAATTTTATGGATTTTCTTAGCAGCTTGAGAAAATTTGATAGGATTGAAAAAATAAAATTCAATTAAAAGTAAAATATATTTTAAATAATAATTAAATAGGTAGAAAGATGATTTTATATTAGATATTCATAAAAAATAGTACATCTACAACTTGTGATCATGAAAACCAACATAATATGTCATGCAAATTTAAAATATAAAGCAAATTTTAAATTACTTTTTGTTTCCCATTCCTCTCCCTTGAACTATATGCTTAGATTTGGACTAGTGTTCAAAGTGGAGGATTGTTAGGTATAGGATTATCATGGTATATTTCCTCCAATCCTCTCATGTATTCTACTTCTATATTTAATGCCTTGATGTCTTTGTGGAAATTTAACTATCTGATGACCTTTAAAAATGTACTCTAGTTAATAATATAGCACATCCAAGTCAATCACCCCATAGGAATTATTTTTCTCCAATTGCCTAGTGTAAAGTCAAATATTGTTCTATACGAAGACAAAGTCATCAAAAAGTCTTAGGTCAACTTATTGTGCTTGGTGTGTATGGCCTCAAATAAAGACCAATTGTGCTCACACCTAGAAGTGTTACAAATCTGACTCAAAATACATATTGTGATTCTTCTAAGATTAGTTTTATTTGTAACCATAATTCTCCCACCATAAATTTGCTTAAAAAATAAAAAATAATATTATAAACTTACATTTCTAGTTGCATCACCATAAACTACAACAAAAAAAATTAAAATATTAAATCTTTTACTTGGTCATAAGGTCCACTTTAATGCAATGTAGAATGGGAATAAAAATAGGATTTCCTAAGCCTCCTTATAGGATTGCAACTTAGTAGGATTGAAACAATGTTTGACAAGGTCATCTATTATCCTATCATTGAAAGTGTAAAACCCCATTGGACCTCTTTACTAGAATTAATATTGCTACTAAAAAAGAATTTGGGGTTCAAGAAATACCTTGCTTAATGAAAAGATGGATTTACCTTATCCATCTTGTATAAATGATATGTTGAATGAGTTCATATTTGTGTTGGTTGCCCCCATAGTAGTGTCATATGACCTCTTTTGATTTATCCATTATCTCATGCAAATACTCCATTGCCAATTTTTTTATCATTTGTAAGTCAAAGAACCCTTATGAAGGGTTCTACAATCTACAATTGAGGCATCAACTAAATTTACGAAGAAAATAGATCCAATTGAAGCCACTATAAATTTAAGGAGTGTGTCATTCCTTGTATCTATTTATCTATAAGAGATAATATTGTGGCCCTTTCTACTTCATATTTATTTCTTCTTTTCTATAAGAGCAAATGTGTGACACATTCAAACAATGGATCGCTAAGTCATTTTGTCAAAGGTGGATCCATCCCTCTGCCAACCTTGTTCATGGTTCTCATTAGGGTTTTCCAACAAGGTTTGTTTATAAAATCAAAGAAAATGTTGCAATAGGATCAAAAATTGCCATTGGTGTTCATGCTTCCTCTATATTCTGCTTTCCTCATGTAATAATCTAAAAGGTAGGTTATCTTGTGTTTGAGCCTTGGCCATCACCCAAATTTATCTAAGTACCTCATTAAATGGGAGTTCCAAAAATGGAATCTTTAGCAACAATAATAACATACTTCAACTCGACCTCATCCCTATAAAAAGATGCCCAAGGCCCTACTCTATGTCAAATAATAACTCTTATACTTTTTCCTCTATTTTTCTTACCTCCTTATTGCAGTTATAATCCTTTATCTCATTTTTATTATATCATTTTCTAAAGGGTAGGAATCCATATCATGTTGTTGTGTCCCAATAAAATGATATTTGAGATAAAAGATGCATCCTCACATATCTTTGTCATAAATTTTAGGAAACACATGATTTGAAAAGTTTCATTTAATGCAATTCTTCCACATTGGGTCCCTCCTTGGTCTTAGAGTTGGGTTTTAGGTATTCAAATAATTTTTGCCAATAACGATTCCTTGGCCCTCACTTGAAGTATCCATCTATGTTTCTAAGAGAAAAGGGAAAAAACATATGTAGCTAAATAATGTGTTACATGTTTTTAACACTAAAAAGAAAAGAGAAAAAAAATTTAGGACCCTATTCTAACATAAATATCATTATGTAATGTTCTACCATGGGTGCCTAGTGTGTATGGGCTTGTTATGATGTAATAACTAGTTCTATAATAAATAGGAATTAGTAATGTTATAAGTAAGAGAATTATGTAACAATTATTTTGTGTAAGGAGTTATGTTTAAAGAAGTGCAAAAAATAGAACGCCTTGAGGGGTTCTATTTATTGAGATGCAACCAAATTTGAGCAAACTTAGCAAAAAGGGAAAGATGATGCAAAAAATGTAAACTACTAAAATAAGAGTTGATTAGCAATAATAAAAAGGGCTAGATTCCTTCTTCTATTAATTAAATAATCAGTTAAATGGGTTACAATGCATACCCTTCAAGGGTTGCTCAAATTGATACATTCAACATTACAAAACACAAGGGAATCAATCCCTTTTAAAGGGGATTTATGACGCACCTCCATGTACTTCTTGCAACCCACAATAGAAAGGTAATCTTGGGCCTATAATTATATACTTCCTATATCTTCCCTCACATCCAGTATACATGTGTCTTCACACAAGAGAGTGACTTGGTTAATAGCATATGCATTTATAGATTTGAAACCATGAAAAAGCATGCAAGAACGATCATAAATCAGACTTCTAAGATATCAAAACTACTGAAAATGATTTGCAAATTGAAAACGCTACTATCTAAGATGGTTTTATAAAGTTTGGAATAGAAATTTATAGGGAATTTGAACTAGAAACTACAACCATCCCGGGCAAGAGCACCTATAACTACAATCACAAGACTCCTAATTGACCTATCAAAACCACTCCAAATTGCACCAAATTTTGATAAAGTGTCTATGTAAGCCAACAAAACTGATATATGGTAATTTACTCAAAATTATTCACTGTTTCATGGTCATCCCTAGGTGGGACGATTAATACCATTAACCTTCCCCGGGTGGGACGGTTTCAAAATTATGTTGAATTTACCACCAATTCCAAAGGGATTTTGTGGGAAAATCTCCTAATTGATTTATCGGTAGATGGGGTCAAAAATATTATTAGTTTTTATAGGTTTTGGAATGTATTGGGTGTGTTTTGCAATGTCCTTGAAATCACCTTCGAATGAAGAGGGTTTCAAGGGAAAATAAAGGTGGAATTGAAATCAAAGGTGAGAAAGAAATTGGGTAGCACTTCATGGTGCAATCTTCAACTCTTATCCTTTGAAATTGGGTGAGTACACCTTAATTTATATCCCAAATAGGGCACATGGTGCAAAGGGGCAAGTTTTGGTAAGCAGGGTAGGTGCTACCACTTTTCAATCCTTTGCCATGGATTGGAGGGGGAAGGTTGCCCATTTGGGACCTCCAATTTGGAGTCCCTAATTTAATGACACCTTCCAAATCAATTTTTATTGATTTAGGTATGGAGTTGGTGAGATTTGATTACCAATTTTTATGCCCATTGACTTTTGAAAGGTCTATTTGGGGACCATCCCACCCAAGGACGATTAAGGGTGATTGTCCCTGGCTGAGCCAGTTATAAATAGGCATGTTATATGATCGTCCCATCTAGGGATGATTAAGGATGACCATACCTTTCTTAGCTAGTTACAAATAGGCCTATTTTGTGGTCATCCCTAGGTGGGACGATCATAAATAGGTGACCCCAAAACTTCCCAAAACTAATGGAAACCTTCCCAATAGTGCTCTGGAACCCTATTTTACCCTAGAGGGTTGCCCAATGGGGAAATATGATATCGATAAGACTGGTGCAAGTGGCACATTGGTAGTATTATCTAATTTACATAAATTTGGTGTCTACAAATGCCCCTTTTTGGGATGCGCTATGTGCAACAAAGTGCTGAGAAAAAATAGATGACTAAATTGTTAAATAATTGAGGTTATTCATTATCCTAAATAACTTTAGATGCCTCTATTGTGAGAAGAAGCATACATTATTGAAATCATTACTTTTGACATAGTTGAAGGATTAACTGCAAGTATACCTTTCAGTCGAACCGTAGTGACAGTTTTGAGGGGCTCAGGGTATACTAGGTCTTGGTGCCTTGTGTTCTTGTAAACCTTTACATGGGTTGATTCCTGAGGTTTCAATGAGGTCAAGCCTTATTTTTGTTTATGTTGAATGTTTTCCCCAATATGGGCTTGAATATTTTCTTCTAGCAAAGATTCTTTTGAATGTATGAAACTTACACTTTTGAGTGTTTTGATGTTGATTTGATTTATGAAATCGTTATTATGACTACCCCCTCAGGCAACGAGTCGATGAGGGCATGACCAATAATAAAGTGATGAGTCTCTTAACACATATAACTATTTTAGGACAACTCTCTGTGTTGCCCATTGTAATATATACATATTTTGCTAAGATTTTTGATCGTTTTGATGAGCGTTTATGGATGCAAAAGGATACAAATGTATTCCCATGGAGCGGTCCAACCATGGAGGCCTTATTGGGGAGTAAAATAAAGTCCTTTTATGATATATAAAAATACTTTTGATTCAATATTGATCCCTTATGAATTTTGACCAGTTCTAGCCTGTTTTTGGTGGGTTTTTTATCGTGTTTTTGATATTTTTAAGTTTTTTTTGTGATGTTGTTTTTATGTTTTAATTGTTTATTGATTTTTTGATATTTTTATGAGATTTCATAGAAGAATGAAAATTAATACCTCATCAATGCTAGATGCTCCAATCATGGAAAGGCTACGCATCTTAGAATCGTTGCCTCTGACAAGTTAAAGAATTTGATTTTGGTAATCTTTGGGATATTGGCAAACAAGCTTAAATCTAATCTTTAGCCTTGGCAGCAATCAAGAGATAACCTTATGTAAAATCCTAGCCTAGATGGTAATTATGATATAATATTATGTCTAATTTTAACCTTGATGGAAATTAAGAGATAAGATTAAGTCAAATCCTAGCCTAGACGACAAGTAGGAGATAATATTATGTCAAATTCTAGCCTAGACAACAAGTAGGAGATAATCTTATGTCAAATCCTAGCCTAGACGACAAGTAGGAGATAATATCATGTCTGATCCTAGCATAGATAACAATTAGGAGATGATATTATCTAATCCTAGCATAGACGACAATTAGGAGATAAGCTTGAGTCAAATCCTAGCCTTGATGGCAATTTGGAGACAAGCTTCTCAATTTTCTTGAATTTATTTTTGATCTTTTGTTTATTTGCCCCAAGCAATGATGGTGCATGATTGTCTTCGGCAATAATTTTTGAACAAATGCACTTAGAAATGATTAAGCATTCAATTATTGATTTGGATTATTCATGTTGCTATTATCACCAATGGGCTTAGTGGATGTCGTTGGAACATTTTGGATGACCAAAGGGTTTATGGGTACCTTTGGGGCTTTTTAGGTTGACCAAAGGGTTCGTAGACAACTTTGGAGCTTTTTAGGTTGACGAACGGGTTCGTAAATCACTTTGGAGATTTTTAGGTTGACCAAAGTGTTCATAGACTACTTTGGAGTTTTTTAGGTTGACCAAAGGGTTCGTAGACCGCTTTGGAGCTATTTAGGTTGACCAAAGGGTTTTTAGACTGCTTTGGAGTTTTTTAGGTTGACCAAAGGGTTCATAGACCACTTTGGAGCTTTTTAGGTTGACCAAAGGGTTCACAGATCGTTTTGGAGGTTTTTAGGTTTACTAAAGGGTTCGTAGACCACTTTGGAGATTTTTAGGTTGACCAAAGAGTTCATAGACACCTTTGGAGCTTTTTAGGTTGACCAAAGGGTTCGTAGACACCTTTGGAGCTTTTTAAGTTGACCAAAGGGTTTATAGACTACTTTGGAGTTTTTTAGATTGACTAAAGGGTTTATAGACCACTTTGAAGATTTTTTAGGTTGACCAATGTGTTCGTAGACACCTTTGGAGATTTTTAGGTTGATTAAAGGGTTTGTAGACCACTTTGGAGCTTTTTAGGTTGACCAAAGGGTTCGTAGACACCTTTGGAGCTTTTTAGGTTGACCAAAGGGTTTATAGATCTCTTTGGAGATTTTAAAGTTGACCAAAGGGTTCGTAGACATCTTTGGAGCTTTTTAAGTTGACCAAAGGGTTTGTAGACTGCTTTGGAGCTTTTTAGGTTGACTAAAGGGTTTGTAGACTGCTTTGGAGCTTTTTAGGTTGACCAAAGGGTTCATAGACTGCTTTGGAGATTTTTAGGTTGACCAAAGAGTTCGTAGATATCTTTGGAGCTTTTTAGGTTGACCAAAGTGTTCGTAGATCTCTTTGGAGCTTTTTTAGTTGACCAAAGGGTTCATAGACTGCTTTGGAGCTTTTTAGGTTGACCAAAGGGTTTGTAGACCACTTTGGAGCTTTTTAAGTTGACCAAAGGGTTCATATACTACTTTGGAGCTTTTTAGGCTGACCAAGATGATCATAGACCACCTAGGGGTGTTTTAAGGTGACCAAAGGGTTTATAGATACCTTTGGGGCATTTTGGTTTGACCTAGATAGTCGTAGATTTCCTAGGGATATTTTAATGTGACCAAAGGGTTCATAGATACCTTTGGGGATTTTTGGATTGACCAAAGGGTTTGTAGACTATTTTGGAGCTTTTTAGGTTGACCAAAGGGTTCGTAGACTACTTTGGAACTTTTTAGGTTGACGAAAGGGTTCGTAGATTGCTTTGGAGCTTTTTAGGTTGACCAAAGGTTTCATAGATTACTTTGGAGATTTTTAGGTAGACCAAAGGGTTTGTAGACTACTTTGGAGCTTTTTAGGTTGACCAAAGGGTTTGTAGACCACTTTGGAGCTTTTTAGGTTGACCAAAGGGTTTGTAGACCGCTTTGGAGCTTTTTAGGTTGACCAAAGGGTTTGTAGACACCTTTGGAGATTTTTAGGTTGACCAAAGAGTTCGTAGACTGCTTTGGAGCTTTTTAGGTTGACCAAAGGGTTCATAGACACCTTTGGAACTTTTTAGGTTGACAAAAAGGTTTGTAGACCTCTTTGGAGCTTTTTAAGTTGACCAAAGGTTTCGTAGACCTCAACCTTTGGAGCGACTATCTATATATATTGATGTTGTTGTGTCTTTGTTACAACATTGATCATTTCCACAAATGCTTGGGGAGGTAGATTAATGTGCACCTGATTAGGTTTATCTACTTGATTGACAGGTGCTATGTTTGCTTCGTGTGCAGGCAAGGGGTCTTGGAGGACTCTTATCTGAAGTTCTTGCCTCTCGATCATATCCTGTATGGAATCTCTAAAGGGGTGAGATGTATCGATGTCATGATCTCTTTGTTGATGGTATACACAATATAGATTTATCTTGTTTGCCTTTGATCTATGCTTATTAGGTTTTAAAGGATGGATCTCAGGAAGGTTGATCTTTCATGCTTCATATAATCGATTGAAGATCGATGCTAAGGGCTATTAAAAATGAGTATATTTTCATGGTGGCCGATGCACATGATTTTTTACCAATGGGAGTTGAGCCTGGTAATTAGGCTGCACTAGTAATTGTGGTGGTGGAGCCTGACTTAAGGGTTCAAGGATACTCAAAACCATTTGATTGATTAGGGCTACATTTTGTTGTGTGTTACTACCTTTAATATGCTTATTTGGTCATTCCCCCTTGTGGAGTTGAACATCACCTTCTTGGAACTTTATGTCCTAAATGATCTTGGCCTATGCTAAGGCCTCCTCAAATGTTTGATACTATTGTAATTGTAAGAGAAGTGAAATTTTCTTTGAACAACTTATAGTAAAAATTCATATCAATTTTGTTATGGGTAGGGTGAAAGGTAGTTTTAACATTACCTTCCTCCATCTATTGCCATACTCCATGACTGGCTCATCATCAAGTTAACGAAGGCTAGATAAGTTCGTCAAGTTTGTTGTTTTCTTAGCACTAGGGGAAAAACGTCCCAAAAACACATCAGCCAATTGCTCAAATGTGTTTATGCTATGATGTGGTAGATGATTATACCACCTCAAACAATCCTCAATTAATGTTGTAATAAATATTCTCAACATCAAGGGGTCATTTTCTTGAAGATGAGAGAACATATGAATGAATCTTATCACATGGTCTTGTGCATCTTCATCATCTTTGAAATTTTCCAGTTTAGGCATATTAAAATTCTATGGGTATATCAATAATGACACTAATGGATGCAAAGATTTATTTCTAAGCTACTTTAGTGTAGGTTTTTGATAAACCAAAATTTTATTTTGTTTTTCAAATGAATTTATCTGATTAGCTAGCGCTTTGGAGGGCCCTGATGACATAATATGGTCATCCTATTTTTGCCATTGTCTAGACAATGAAGGCTGCTTTTGATGTTGAGATGGACGATAAGTATAATTATTAGGTACCTCATCATAACTGGATTCAAGATAAGCATCTATTTGTTCCTGATGTTCCTATTGGGACTCTTCATATGATTTTTTCTCATTTTGATCTTGGTATTGTTGAGGAGTATGGGAATTTTGATTATAATCAGATAATGGCCTCTTATGTTGAACACGATTTTGGCATAGTTGAGGGGAAATATTTTGAGATTGTATTGGGTGCCTTGCACCTTGTTGCATCCTATAGGTGCTAGGTGTAAGAACTACTTCATGTAATGCATTTTGTAATTGGTCTTGTTGTATATTTTATTGGTCTAATATCTTTATTGATACAACCTTTGTAGGTGTGCTCGTTTTGAGTCCACCCTTTTTTTATTTAAATGTTGTTGATCCAAATGGAGTTGATCCATATGTTGTTGGTTAATTTGTGGCCTTAGTGCCTGATGAGTGTAACTTTATTGATTAGTTGTATGGGGGCTATGTACCCTCGTATTGGAAATACAAATGTATTTGTCATGTCTTTCCCCCCAGTAGGATCTACTGCTTGTTTTTCATGCTCCCTAAACATTGTATTGACTTGACACCCTAGTTTATGAATCAGTTTTGTATAATTCAATTTTGTAGAGCCATAACATGGTCACACCAAGTACTCTCCATGAGGAGTAGGAGGATGACCTGTGTCTTCTTCCTCATAAGTGAGGAAAGATTCATATTTAGGTTTAGATGTAAGCTCTTTATATTTAGGTTGTATACAAGCACTATGTACATATGCAGAATGCTCTTTGTGAGGAGTATGGGGGTCACTTAATTGATCAAATGGGGTGGTTTGATCATCTAGGCTAGGCCATGGTGTACTCTTATGTTCATATTCTGATTGATGTATAGAGCAAGCTGGTGTGTGAATCCATGATATTGACCTACTAGACCCCTCAGTGGGTGAATTATTTTCTATGTAGAATTTCATCAGGGTTTCCAAGTTAGGAAATTTTCCTAGAGGACCTAAGGGTGTTTCCCTAGTAGGGATATCTTGAAGGTTTTTCCCTCTGGAGATGGTATTATTATTATGATCAAAAATAGGATGCCATTCAAGGATGGGCATCTCCTCTGGACTCATTTGGAGATATTTTATTGTTATGGAGCTTGAATATCTCTCTAAATTGGATGTCTTGTTTTCAACCGTGTTTGGACCAAATCTGTAAAAGGAGTGTCCATTGGCCATTTTTAGAAAATTTTGACTTTCCAAAAGAGGTTATAAGTGTTATATATCAAAACAATCAGTGTCAAGATCTGATCACAATGATCTAGGGCTCCAAAATTTGACTTATGGGTTAAAAATTAGTATTTTTGGAATATTTGGCCAACCGGGGCCTATGGGGAAATGCCCACTTTTAGGAATTTTTGGAAAATTTTGAAGCATGAAAAGTTAGGACTCAAAATTTCTATGAGAGGTGCAGAAGGGTCTAACTAATAAAAAAAAATATTTTGCAATTTTTGGAGTTGTCTAGACCATTTTATGACCATTTTATTGCAGTTTTTCTCTATTTTCGTACTCAAAAATAGAGTAATCATAAAACCAAAAATAATTTTTTTTTTTATAGCTCTAATTTGCACGATTCTCGAACCGTTGGATGCAAAATCAAAAATTATATTTTTACTTTTTAATAAAAATATAAACATGGCAAAGCAATAATCTAAAAACGTAAACTAGTTTCTGATTCACCAGGTCACAGATGCGCAAGTGAAGAGCATACTCCTATTGCTGCAGTATTTCTGATTCACCAGATCGCATTACATGGCAAGTGAAGAGCATAATATCAAAAACAAATAAGTTTTAGAAAATAGAAAAAAATATTAACACAAGTTAGGAAAGCAACAAAAGACACGAAATTGAATTTTATTCCGAAAAGAAGTAATACAACATCAAAATTCCATTAAAATTTTTTTAACCATCATAAAATTCCTGATGACAGGTAATTGGTTTTTGAAATTCCAGCCCTGATGGTGCACCAAGGAAATAAAATGGCCCCATGTATGTAGGGTGTGCCACAAGAGGTGCGATTATCTTACAAGCAAGACTTTATTTTTTATTTTTTATTTTTTTTTGAAAAATTGGGGTTTGACCTCCTAGATCGAGGATCTTATGTTGATCACCCAAACAATAAAGAAACACCTAGAGTAGATAACATTATTATATCTTATATGTTTTACAAACACACAATCAAAGGGTCATAGAAGCACAAAAGCAAACAATATGATTATCTTATTTAAGTCTTAGATGTGAATCACTAAGCTATTTAGTGTGTTTCAATATGTGTTTCTTTGTAAAGAACTCTTTGTGTGTGTTTGATTTGTTGATGTAATTCTCAAAGTTCAATTGTATTTCACCTATACACTCATAGCTCGAAAGTCGGCAATAAAATTTTAATCATGTGAACCAACCAAAGTATGGAGATGAAATCCATACCCGATAAAGGAGCATAGGTATTACCGATCCTCACCCAGCATCCCGTGCGTAGTGATACACCCCTCCAAAGAGGAATGCATGCTATTTTACACAGTTAGGAAAGATCTTGGATTCGGTATTGGAAAAATATAACAAGGTACGTAGGATTTGAGTCAATGTATGGGGATGAAATCCATCGTCATTGAAATCTATCAGTGGTTGGGTATGACTTCCAACTAACTAACGTTTAGAGAATATGGGGTGTGTCTTTTCCTTTTAAAATATTTGAAATAAAACGATACAATATTAAATGCTTGTTCACTAAATGCATAAAAGTACATTTTATTTTCAAAAATTGTTAGTAGCATATAGGAAACAAACTAGAAATTTGACAACCTAAATGAACTCAATCCTTTTTGGTGAGTTGCAAGCAATCAAAAAAAAAAAACACTCTGCTGTTCATTTTTTGTTTTTCTGATCTAATTAGTGTGAAATTAGAAATTTTGGAATCTAACCTTCACATGCAGAAAGGGTGCAAGAAAAACTCAAATTAAGGCTATTTTGAATAGTGAAAATGAAAATTAAAGGTCAAAAGATAGGAATTTGGAACCTAGAACTTGTTTTTTTTGCAAATTTTTGCAGAAAACCTCTGGTTTTGTGATCATCCTAGGGTGGTACTGTTACAGATATGGGGACCATCCCAGGGTGTGTCACCTATGTGACTATACCAGGGTGGGACGGTTACAAATTTGGGGCTCATTCCTACTTAGAATGGCTAGTACCTGCAACATACAAAACCAAAAGGTGTAAAAAATGATCAAAATCAAGGGGATAAGGGATACAAGGTCCCACCGTGATTGCCACTAAAGAATCATGAAAAATGGAATGCCTTGAGGGGTTCTATTTATTGAGATGTAACCAAATTTGAGTAAACTTAGAAAAAAGGGAAAGATGATGCAAAACTTGTAAACTACTGAAACAAGAGTTGATTAGAAATAATGAAAAGGGCTAGGTTCCTTTTTTAATTAATTAAATAATCAGTTCAACAGGTTATAATGTATGCCATTCAAGGGTTTCTCAAATTAATACATTCAATATTACAAAACATAAGGGAATTAATCCCTTTCAAAAGGGCTTTATAGCATACCTCAATGTCCTTCTCGCAACCCACAATAAAGAGCTAATATTGGCCCTATCCTTATGTGCCTCCTAGCTCTTCTCTCCCATCCAGTATACCTACGCCTACACACAAGAGAGTGAATTGGTTAATAACATATGTGTTTATAGATTTTAAACCCTGAAAAAGCATGAAAGGACGATCATAAATCAACCTAGGGGTATTTTAGGGTGACCAAAGGGTTTATATATACCTTTGGAGAATTTTGGTTTGACCTAGATAGTCATAGATTGCCTAGGGGTATTTTGAGATTACCAAAGGGTTCATAGATACCTTTGGGGTTTTTTGGATTGAAAAAAGGGTTCGTAGACTACTTTGGAGCTTTTTAGGTTGACCAAAGGGTTCATAGACCACTTTGGAAATTTTTAGGATGAGCAAAGGGTTCGTTGAAACTTGGTATTAAAAATTCATAATTTATGAGTTACTTAGGGTTATAATAAACAAATATTTTCATCAACCTTAATAGTAAGAAAATTTGTTAGACCTAGTTTCATTAGACATGGATATTAGTGTAAGATTTATACAGTTTATTGTTAAAAGATATTAGTTTATAATGAGGTTTGGACAACTCACTAACCTCTATAGTAAACTAGAGTGGACCTAATGGTGAAGACTTTAGAAATCTAAATGAGAGGTTCAAGGTTAGAATCTTATAGGAGTGAGATTGTATACCATGATTCAATAACCAAAGTTTGATTGGAGAAACATATATTAGATAAATAATATCCTTCTTGAGGATCATCCCATATGGTCTATTATCTCATGGATGTTATGTCTTGGTTTTGGATGGACATAAACACATTGGATAAACTTTATCCTTCTTGAGGATTGTTTTATCTAGATTATAGCCTTGTGGATGTTAAGAACTATCTTAAATTATTTTACTTTTTATCAATCTCACACATTAGATAAACATTATCTTTCTTGATGATCATTCCATTTGGTCTATAGCTTTTTGAATGTTAAAAACTACTTTGGGTTACTTCACTATATATGAGTATTGCATGGTGGGTTTATAAAAGGAGTTGTAATATACTCTTAGAGTGATCTCCTATTTTTCATCTTTTATGTTTCATAAAAGAGTAGTTCACAAATTTTTTAAAACAATTATAATACATAGTGTAAAAAATATCAATTGTAACTACAATATGAATAATTTAATAAAAAGGGTTCGAGGGCTTGGTTCACCGATTAAAATACTTCTATAGGAGTGCAGAGACCAGGGTTCCAACTCCTCGATACCCATAGTATCGATGGGCATATCAAGTCAACATCATCAACTACATAAATGGTTTACCTCGATGCAACTAGAGGTTATCGTGGTGACAAGGAGCAAGATTCGAACCCACAAAGAGGCATAAAAAATTGTAACATGTTACCGATTCCTCTAGTATAATTAAAAAATAATAAGTTAATAATAAAGTCCAATTACAAATCTATTATAAATATGTTATCACATGTTTTACTTTAAATTTACGTTAGAAAAATTCACCTAAAACTAACCATTTAACACACACATGTTACAGAGTTCTATAGAATTTCTTCCCTAAAATTGGATAGTTTTGAGGATCTCTGGCGTTTTGGCGGGAATCCCTCTGCACTGTCGACGGCCGTGGCTCTAGGGTTTCAGTTCGGAAACCTCCTTCAGCGTGTTTGGGGTCTGTTGCAGGCCTCTGGACAAGGATCTTTCGGTTTCCGGGAGGGCCCAATGGGGTCTCTTCCCCGGTTCTCGCGAAGGAAAAAATACCTCTTATGCGGAGATTCTTCGAGAGACTCCCGCGTCTTCCTCTCGCCGAAGCTCAACGCAAAGGCCTTCCATCTCGCTAGCCAAGAATGCGGGCAAGGGCTCTCCTGGGAACAGAATTAATGGTTGTCTCCCGCAATCTACATCAAGACCGAAAATTGTCATCGAACCATAGCTGGTTGAAGACACGATAAACTACCGGACCACGCATGATCCGATTTGCAAGTTCATGGGCATTCGACCCACCCCCGCACTTTTTGCATTCCCCGGGTGAGACAAAACTGGGAGCCAATCGGTGAGTACTCCTTATGGCCCATTAGCAATGGGTATTTCATTATTAGTTTTTCTTCCCTAATGGATAGAAACAGAGCATTTGAATCAGAGAAGAGGAGCCATGGCCCGACAGGGTTATTTGTCCAGCCATGGAGAGCGGGTTTTGACCCTCGCATTGAACCCACGGCTGTCCCGGTTTGGATCCGGCTGTACGCGCTCCCGATGGAGTTTTGGGGTGAGCGGATTCTTGAATTGATAGGCAACTCTCTAGGTAGATTTTTGGGAGTTTCTAAGGATACCATCGAAGGAAATACTGCCGTTTATGCAAGAATTTGTGTAGAATTGGATATTAGTCAATCGCTACCAGCTGAGATGGAATTGGAGCTAGCAAGACATTCTTGGGTACAACAGCTAGACTATGAAGCCCTACCTTTCCGTTGTAGAGTCTGCCATTTGCATGGCCATTTGGCAAGGTTCTGTCCAAATATCTTGAGCACCAATGCGGATGCTACACAGGGAATGTCAAATCGCTCCCGAGGAGGTAAGTCCACTTCGGCCAAGGAACCATCTCGTCATTCCCACCGGGTCTGAGGGCCAGAATGATGGCTTTGAACAGCAGAAGAGGAGAAGAAACAAAAAGAGAAATGGTAAGGAGCAAGCTCTCCCCAAGCCAACAAATCGGTATGAAATCTTCAAATCTCTTGTGGATCAAGAAGACCAACCTATGGAAGGAGCAGATGGGATCCTTGAGGACAATATTATCCCTACTCATGCTCCTCCTTCCTCAACCCCTGTCCTTGAACAGGCTTTTGATTCCTCTGAGACTTTGCACCATGAAAACCTTGGGACTCTGGTTATCCACGCCCCAGCCCAGCCCGTTATCAAAGATGTTTCTATGGGAATTGCGTAAAAGCTCGTAGAAAGACCAGCTCTTGGAATTTCACAGTGGAGAAGAGATCGAAAAATAGTAATTCCCAAGGGGTGGGCAGGAAATCCAATAAGGATCTAATCGCAAAGGCAAGGGGATAAGCTAATCAATGGAGGACTGGCAAGAACAATTGATTCGTATTGCTCCCAAGGTTTCCAATGATTATACAATCTTGGAATGTGAGGGGTTTAAACAAAGAGAACCCATCAATCTGCTGTTCAAAGACTTTTAGAAAGAAGTAAAACAGACTTTCTCGCTCATTCAGAAACAAAAATGTCATTAGACCTCATGAGTAAAACCGTCGGCCGAACTGGAGGGGTGCCGGCCATATGGCAGTTGGTCGCTCTTGGTGCCTCGGGAGGGATTGCTACTCTTTGGAATCCTTTGGCATGGATAGCAGAGATCATATAGCCTCGGAGAGGGGTCCTAACATCTCTTTTCAAGAATATAGTTACAAATCGAACAAGTCTTAATTACAAATTTTTATGGGGTACGTAATACCGAAGGTCGACGGTCTCAATGGAAAGTCGTTCAAAACATGAGGTCCTCCCGGAAGATCTTGATTGGATTTTAGCCGGGGATTTCAATGCTAAATTATCCGCTAGAGATCGTAGAAGGTGGCATCCCCTGTTCGGATACAGGGGATAGGTCGTTTATTGCCCACGTTCGTGCCTTTAACCTTGTTGACATCAAAGGTCCCGGTACAAACTTTACATGGACTAATAAGAGAAGAGAGCCATACAATAGGAGGGTTAAGCTTGACAGGTTTTTGGTCTCGGAGGAAGCTTATGTTAGATGGAATATCAAATTCCGCATCTTGGAGGGCCCAGCTTTCGATCACTCTCCCATTTTGGTCGGAGGGAGGGACTATGTCATGAAAGTATTACAAACCTTTTAAATTTGAAAATTTTTGGTTGCAAAAAGAGGACCTACGAAGGAAAATTCCACAGTGGTGGAAAGAAGGCCGTCCCCCTTTTGGAACAACTATGTTCAAAATTCACAAACAGCTTCTCTATGTTAAGAGTAAACTGAAACAGTGGAAGCAAACTAACAAATCTGATTTCCAGCTCCAACGGGCCCCCTTGCTGGATAGATGGAATGAGGTGCAAAAACAATTCAGAGAAGGAATTATTTCTGAGCATCTTAAATTTGAGGATGACGCCTTACGCAAAGCAGTTGAGGACATTGATAATCAAGAAGAGATCTACTGGAGACAGAGAGCCAGAAATACTTGGCTATTAGAAGGAGACATAAATACTAAATTTTTTCATCGTTCTGCCTGTGCTAGAAGGCAATTGAATAACATGGAGTTCCTCCAAGATGAGTTTGGAAATTCTTTTGACACTCTTCCTGACATGCACTCCATTTCTATGGAGTACTTCTCAAACCTCTTCAAGGAAAGTCTGCAGCATGATGTGGAAGCTCAAAATGAAGTCATTGACGGAATTCCCTCTATTATTTCTCATGAAGAGAATCAGTCCCTTCTTAAGCCCATAGATCGTGATGAACTCAAGAAGGTAGTCTTTGGGATGTGCACAGGAAAGTCGCCTGGCCCGGACGGTTTCCCTATTGAGTTCTTTCAGGCCTTCTGGGACATCCTGGAGGAGGACGTGTTGGCCGTCATTGAGGAATCCCGAATTAACAAAAGAATGCTCAAGGCTCTAAATCATACCTTTATCTCTTTAATTCCGAAAGGAGAGGGGGGGGCTCTCATTTCTGATTTCAGACCTATTGCTCTATGTAATGTGATCTACAAAATTATTTCTAAACTTATGGCCGAAAGACTAAAACCCCTCCTTCAAAATTTAATTTCCCTGAGCAAGGGGGTTTTGTTGAAGGAAGACAGATCTTGGATGGAGTGATCTTGGCTCAGGAGGCTATCCATTCTATGCATAATTCAGGTAACAAAGGAATGTTCATCAAATTGGATATGTCTAAGGCTTATGACAGAGTAGAGTGGGGTTTCTTGGTCAAGATGTTGGCAGCCTTTGGTTTTTCTCAGACCGGATTGCCCGGGTCATGAGCCGTATCTCTACGCCTTCATACTGCTTTTAATTAAGGGGCTTCCCTCGCCACCTTTTGGAGCCTCTCGGGGTCTCCGTCAAGGAGATCCCCGCTCTCCTTATCTCTTTCTTATCTTGGTCGAAGGTCTTGGCAGACTCTTCCTGAGAAGAAGACGTCAAGGACAGATTACAGGAATTAAAATCGGAGCCGAAGTTTTGACTCATTTACAGTTTGTGGATGATACGGGCTTGGTGGGAGTTGCCAGCCTCAGAGAAGCAAGAGGAATCAAAGATACTCTTAACGTCTACCTTCGGGCTTCTAATCAAGCCATCAATGATTCAAAATCAAAAGTGGTCTTCTTCAACCTTGATCAAAGGTCGCAAGAGAGAGTTATGGAGATTCTGGGCTTCACTCGGACCTCCCTTCCTGTTGTTTATTTGGGGGTTCCTCTGCACTTTAAAAAACTGACAGCTGATTTCTGGAAGGACTTGCTAGATGGCATCAAAGAGAGAATGAATCATTGGTCTCATAGATGGTTAAGCTATGGGGGCCGATTAACTTTTTTGAAGTCTGTTATTCAGGCTATGCCTATTTACAAATTTTCACTTCGGCCGCCCCTCCCTCAATCTGGAAAGAGTTGGACAAAGCGGCTAGAAGTTTTCTTTGGGAAGGTGCCAATGGAGAGAGGAAATGGGCCTTGGTTGGTTGGGATAAGGTCACCCAGCCCAAGGAAAAAGGTGGGTTGGGCTTGAGAAGCTCCAAGTTTAACAATCGGGCCCTGGCTGGGAAATTGTACTGGAGGTGGATTTCTCAGCCTTCGTCTCTCTGCAGCTGTAATCCTTTCTAGTAAATACTTGGGTACTGCTCCTCCCAATGACTTGGGCCGCTATCCTCTGGAAGGTAATGGTTCTCTTGTGTGGCAGGCGCTCAAGCTTGGTTCTTGCATTATCAAAGATCAATTGTTCTGGAAAGTTGGGAGAGGGGAGAAGGTCCGGTTCTGGACTGACTCTTGGGATCAGCATCCTCCTATTCTTGCAGTGTTTCCCGATCTGCTTCCGCTAAAAATAGCTCTTGAAGACAAAGGCTGGATTCATATTCAGACCTACTTCACTACCAGCCCTCTGGGGGAATATAAGGTTAAAAAATTTAAGCGGCTGGGTGAATGGCCTATTCCAATCCCCCTGGAGCAGGCCCCAACTCTGGAAAAACTTTTGGCTGAAAGGTTTCTATCTGGGAGTGATGAGGAGGATGAGCTTGCTTGGGGCTTTGGGAACCTTGGGGTTTATTCTGTGAAGGAGGGCTATGCTTCGATCCTACCTGAGCCCCCCCCACACTCTTTTCCCCGTTCATGAATGGAGGAAGATTTGGCATCCCAAGGGCCGGCCGAAAGTGAACTTCTTTGCTTGGCAACTGATGCATAATGGTATTTTGACCTTTGACAACCTTAGAATTAGAGGCATCATTGGTCCTTCCCAATGCGTCTTATGTTATAGGAATGAGGAAACCGTGAACCATCTTCTCGTTTGATTGCTCTTTCACACAACAGATTTGGCAACGTTGGTTCTCCCACTTTAAACTTCGAGTGCTTGGAGATCTCGTCCCGGACCAATTTATGGGAAAGCCGGAAGAGAGGTAGATTTATTTCTAAAGCTCTTCGTACCGGGTCGGGAGATCGGTTTCCTTTTTATTTGGTGGCAGGTTTGGTTGGAAAGAAATGCTCGTATTTTTCGTGAAACCTTCTCTTCGGTGGAGGGGATTTGGCGGATCATTTGGAGCAAAGTTGTGGAAACCATTGCCATCTATGCTGAGAAGGAAAACCAGCCTGCTTCTAGGCCTTTGAGTGGGAGAGGTGCTGATCTGGAGAGACAGTAAGAAGTTGTTGGAAACCTCCCCTGTAAGGTCGGGTCAAAATCAATACTGATGGAGCTGCTAAAGGTAATCCGGGCAATGCTCGGACAGTGGTGTTATTTGCCGTGATCATGCTGGGACTGTGCTATATTGGGAATTGCAAGGTCTGGGATATGCCACAAACAATGAAGCTGAGGCCTTTGCTATTAAATCTGCTTCCATCTGGGCCGTCAAGCATGGCCATAGAAAGATAATCATTGAGTCTGATTCTCAAATCTTGGTTGGTGCTCTTGATTGCATGCGGAACTTTGCCTTAAAAGCTTGGAGGCTCCAGATTTTGGTTGCCCAAATTTTAGAGCTTTGGAAAGAAATTGAGGATGTGATTCCCGTTTATGCTAGTAGATCTCTTAATAAAGCGGCCGATTTCCTTGCTAAGTTGGGTGCTGAGAGAGAGGTTGGGATTCATCTGCATAGCAATTTGCCTGTGGAGAATGTCGAGATCGTACAAGGCCTTGATCAATTCCTCGAAATAATGTGCAAAGTTTTTTTTGCTAAGGGTCCTTTCTGTCGCGATTTCGCGACTTGTTGCCCTGTCGCGGTCGTTGGCTGGTTACTGTCGCGATATCGCGACAGGTTGAGTCTTTGTAGTCTCCGGTCGAGTTTCGTCGCGATATCGCGACATGTCGCGTTATCGCGGGTCGCGATTCCGCGACATGTTGCGCTATCGCGACATGTCGCGTTATCGCGGGTCGCGATTCCGCGACATGTTGCGCTATCGCGACATGTCGCGCTATCGCGTGACGCGATCCCGCGTCTTGTTGCGATATCGCGACATGTCGCGTTTTCGCGCCTCGCGATTCCTCGACATGTTGCGATATCGCGACAGGTCCCGCCTTCCCGGCGTCTGGGTGGTTAACTGTCGCGCTTTCGCGACCTGTTGTGATGCTGCTTCTTTGAGCTGGTTTTTGTCGCGATTTCGCGACAGTGTTGTGCCCTCCCGGTCTCTCGGCGTTTTTCTTGCGCAATTTCGCGACATGTTTGGCTCCTTTGCGACTGGGTGGTTTTCCGTCGCGATTTCGCGACCTTATTGAGGCTTGTTAGTTGCTTTCTTTTTCTGTCGCGATGTCGCGACGCTTTCTGCGGGAGGCTGTCGAGGGCCTTTCCTGTCGCGATTTCGCGACATGTCGCGATTTCGCGACATGTCGCGTTATCGCGCCTGTTGGTGCCTTAGTGGCCGTGTTGGGTTTTCCTGTCGCGATTTCGCGACATGTCGCGGTTTCGCGACCTGTTGCTGTTTCGTGCCTTCCGTTCTCTGTGCCTTGCGGTTCTTAGCCTTGCCTTGGTGCGCCTTCCTTGTTGTTTTGCTTGTGGCTCTGGCTCGGGATGTGTTCTCTCCCGCTTGTATCTGGTTCTTGTTTTAATACAAGTTTTTCATTTTTTCAAAAAAAAAAAACACACACATGTTACACCCACATACCTATGGACACTTGAACTTTAAATTTTTTTAATAAAATATTGATTTCTATTATGAATATTAAAGAAGATTTTTTTAGCACAATAATCCAATCTTGAAGGAAATGGAGTTGACTAATGAATATCATAATATTTTGAGTAAGAAAGATATTTTGGAGATTAAAATAAAAATAGACTTGGTTAAAAGAAGGAGATAAAAACACAAAGTTTTTTCATTGGATGGAAATAGTACAAATATAAACATTGAGAATTAGTGGAATTAAATTAATACAAAGGCTTTGGATTGATTACTAGAGCAAAATTAGAAATAAGGAAAATATTTTTTACCAAAATATTCTAGGATTGGAGAAGATTGAAGTTCTTAATGATAAACTACTACAAGAAGTACCTTGAGTTATAAAAAATGAAAACAATAACAATTTGATGGAGCCTATTACTCTAGAAGAAGTTCATTCAACTCTTTTCTCTTATTATAAGGATAAATAACCAATTCTAGATAGGCTCTCGGTAGCATTCTATCAATCTAATTGGGAAATAATGAAGGATTATTTATTGGTAATAATGAAATAGTCTAGGGTGATATAGTATATACCTTATAAAATAAATGCAACTTATCTTACTTGAATTCCAAAAAATAAATATGCAAAGTTGTTTGACTCATTCAGGCCCATAAGCCTTTGTAATATATCATATAATATAACCTCCATAGTGATGGAAAATTAGTTAATACCACTGTTACACAATATTATTTTATAAGAGCAAGGAGGATCTATGAAAGGGAGAGGTTCTAGCTATCAATAACATTGACAACATCACCAACCAAAAATTTGTAGATGATACAACCATTTTTTTAAGGGTAAGGAATAATGAGGCTAGAGCTCTAAATAACTTATTAAAGGAATATAAAAGAACATCAAGGCAGAAAGTTAATAGGATAAAATCCAAAATTTACTTCCTAAACACTCTAGGTAGAATCAAAGTAGGGATATGCAAGTTACTTCAAATGGAGGAGGAAAATCTACAAGAAATATAACTAGGGATACCCTTATTTGAGGGGAGAATGAGGATAGAGCTATAAAATCTAGTTACAAGTAAAATTTAGAATAAATAACCAGCATGGAAAGGTAGATGATTATTGTTTTTTTATTAGATGTAAGAAGGGGTTTTGAAAGGGTCCCCAAAACTTTTACATATTTACAAAAAGGAGAGACTCCTTACATAAGAGAGACATCAAAAGAGACTCCTTACACAAAATAGACATGAAGCAATCCCATTGGGGAATAAAGGGTATGGCACATCAAAGCTTAAAAGCAAAAATAGGAGTAAGAAAATAAATAGAACTAGAAAACCATTGTCAGCATTTTTACTCTTCTTCCTCTTCAAAAAGTTCCACCTCCTCCTCAAAGTTAGACTGACTATTCTAAAAGTTCCTCATTATCCAGGTGAATTTCAACCATTTTTGTTATTATTTGAAGAGACCTAAGAATATCCTTGATAATATTCATCACACTTTTTAGGGTTCTGAGAGGATCCTAGACTCTCATAAGTCTTTTTAATTTTGTTGTAGAAGATCCTACTTGAGTCTTCATTGGTATATTGTTATCATGAGCAATAAGAGTTCAACTAAGTAAATTAGTCTTACAAGTTATTCCAACATAGTATATATCCTTGTATATTATACCAAAATTGATAGAAAAAAGTTTAATATATATTATACGGTCATTTGATGATTAGGATTACATGATAAAAGAATATTTTCTTTAATAAAATGGAGTAAGATGTATGATGATAAAACTAGGGAAGGCCTCAGTTTAAGAGTTCTTATGGATGTAAAATTAGCTCTAAGTGGAAAATTAATTTGGAGATTGTATATAGATTATCAATGATAATTGACAAGAATTATTCTAGGTAAGTACATTTAGCCCAATTATCCAAGCTTAATATTTACTATATTCTCACCACCATATGGTTTTGCACTATGAAATAATTTTAAAAAATAAATGATCTAGTGATTAAAGGTCTAATATGGGTGGCGGAAGCAGGAGGAAAATTATCTATTAGGATGAATACTTGATGCGATAGAAAACCACTCAATCTAGATTCAATTTTAAAACCATGGATGAGATTACTTCAAGATAAATATGTTGATAATGTTAAAAAAATTATGTACAAGGATTAGAAAGGAAAATACAAATGCAAGTTTTTTTTACATGTTTACTAAACATTGTTGCTAGTAGATAGTTGAGCAAAAAGATAACAACAATGATTATTTTGAGGGGAGATGAGGATAAGCTAATTTGGGAGTTAAATAGCTGAAAATAATACATAGAAAGAAGTAGATATAATGCAAAGCACCAACAAAAAATGAATACTACAATAATATGGAGAGATATTTGGGAAAGCCCGAGCATTCCAAAAGTTAAAATATTTGTATGGCTAGTAGGTCATAGAATTTTTTTAACCTAGGATAACCTAATAAAAATGGGTTTTCATGGCACCTAACAATGTATTCTATGTAAAAATGAGGAGAGTATAAAACATATTTTTGGACATTGTTCAATAGTCTAGGAACTATGGCAATTGATTCACTTTTAAAAGTGAGGTATTATAAATAATCTAGGATACATCAAAAAATATAATACTTTGGATTGCATGGTTGGAGAGGAACAAAATAATATTTAAAGGAAAGAAAAATAACTTAGAGATAATTAAAAGGAATATGTTTTTAGCCATAGAAGAGTCTAGACCAATTCTATCAATTTACCCAATCCCTAATTTTGAAGCAGATAGCTTTAATAGATGAATCCAAGTCATAAAATGGAATAATGATGTCGGGCATAGAAGAAAAAAAAGGAAGAAAAATAATATAAAGTGGAAACTACTGTAAGTGGAGTTGGTCAAATTGAATTTTGATGGAGCATCTAAAGGAAATCAAGGACTAATAGGAGGAGGAACAATTAACAATAATAGATGTGATATTTTGTCATATTATGCTTTTAATAGTGGATTTAAGACAAATAATGAGTTGAAGCATATGTGACTATGAAAGGGTTAAAAATATGGAGACAAATAAAATGGAATAAAATATTGATGAAAGGCAATTCACTAATAGTAATAAATACAATTTTGAGAAAAGCAAAGGCTCCATGGAACATACAAGAGATCATTGTGGGAATACAAGACCTTGCTATACTGTATGGAAAAATTAGGTTTACCCATGTGTTAAGAGAAAGGAACATATGTGTAGATAAGTTATCCAATAGAGGGGTTTTAATAGAGGATCATGAAGTTAAATTCTCTTGTCCATGGTTAGAGGAAGTAGTAAGTTTAGTTGAATCTAATAAAAATATGTTGATTGTATGAATCAAATAATGATTAAGATTTACTTTAATATTTTTCACTAGTAATATTTGTTGTATTTTATAACATTAATGTGTTTTCATATAAACTATTGATTATAGTTCTTATGGTTGTACTTATGCTCTACTAAGGAAACTAATAGTCTAGATCTAGTAAAGCAAATGATAGCACAAAGTTTTAGAAATATTACTCTAACAAGATGCAATGCATAGAAAATAAGTGTGAAGTTTTAGTATTGTGAAGGTGGCTACAAGAAAATATAAAGAAGGATGCTAGATTTTGGAATAATTATATTTACAAAGAAAATTGAATATATATAAAATGAAAATCAATAATTTAGACTTTATAGGAGAAAATATGTGGGTATTAGTTATAACAACTCAATTGATATGAGAATTGAATCTATTTGTAAAATATAAAGATCTAAAGGAGAGATTTATGATTTGTAAAGAGTGTGGAACCTGAGTACAACCTCTTTTTTCTCCAACAAAAGAAAAAATATAAAGAAGATTTGTTTCACTTATTATTTTGTTTTAAATAAACCATTTATTAATAAAACTAAAACAACTATAAATTTTAAGTTGCATTAATCCATAAGATTTATAAAAAACTTATTTTATGAATTGCTTTTCAAATAAAAAATAGTATACTAAATAAAATTTAATGTCAAATAAATAATGGGAATTGAAAAAAGGTTTTTGCAATTATAATATATAGTATTAATTACATTTATTATGTTTTATATCTATAATCAAACCTTTACAATTTAATTATTTACTAAAATAAATTATTTATGTATATATATATATATATATATATAAATAAATTTATATTGACAACTCATTTATGATTAAACACCTATCATTCATGCATCTTAATCCTTATTTCTATCAATTATTAAAATTAAGATATATCTATACAAATAATATTTTTTAATTATGTTTTAAATAAATTATTTATTAATATAATTAAAACAATAGTATTTTTCACACATTAGTCCATAAGACTTAAAAAAATATCTCTAATGAATTACTTATATTAATATTTTTTTGCTTGAGAAAAAGGGGTTATACTTGGGTCCCTCACCCTTGACAAATCATAACTTTCTCCTTTAGAGCTTGAGATTTTATAAACATATTCAATTCTCATCTCAATTGAGATACTATAGCTAGATACATACCATTTCAAAAAATGTCTTAATTTTTATTTTCATTTTTTAGGTCTTCTTAAATCTTCTTTGCAAATACAAATATTAAGCATCCTTTTTCTTAAAAAATTTCGATCTCGTTCATTCATCCATAAGTGAAATCTTGATTAATGATGGCCTTCAATGATGCTAAGCTACCATTATGCCAATTGAATATCCATAACTGCTCTATTGGCTTCATGCTTCTACTTTGATATTTCGAATAATTGATGATGGCCTTCAATGATGCCAAGCTACCATTGTGCTGGTTGAATATCCATAACTCATCTATTGGCTTTATGCTTCTACTTTGATATTTCAAACAATTGGTCTTATTGTTCCCTAATGCTTTAGCACCCCTTTCAGATCTAGAATCGCTATGTATTTTTTGTCAAACACTACCATAATTATGCCTTCTTGACTCTATGTAGACCTATAGTATTGATACTGTTGACAATTTTGTCACAATTCTTAAGGGGTAGAAAAAGAAAACAAATTTTGTATAGTATTGTGTAGAGTTTTTTGCTTTGTTGTTTTATTTTGAAAAGTTGCAGCAATTTTGGCTTCCAATGCCACCCCTTTGTATATAAAGTAAAAAATAAAGAACTTCACTGCCAAATAAGCTAGAGAAAAGAGCTTCGCTGAAGAGAAATAAAATAGCTTCGCATCCGAAGTATTTCCAACACTACTTCGGGTAAAATTTTTGCGAAGTAGTTTTCGCCGAAGAAAATACAAGGGAAAAGAATGAAATTACTTCGCGCCCGAAGCATTTCTAGTAGCCACTTCGGGCGAAAGTTGGGCGAAGCAGCATTTAGAAGAAAAGAGAGCTTTGCACCCGAGGCATTTTCAACACTGCTTCGGGTGGAGTTTTTTGCGAAGTAGTATCACCAAAGTAGAATAGAAGAATAGCAATAAGAATAACTTCGGGCCCGAAGTGCTTCAAGCAGCTACTTCGGGCAAGATTCTTGCGAAGCATTGCGTTGAAGAGATATACAAAGGAGTCATCAAGAAAACTACTTCGCATCCAAAGTATTTCCATCAGTCACTTTGGCTAGAAAATCAACGAAGCGGAACTCAAGGAGCATTGAAAGTACTTCGCCAGAAAGTTGCCAAAGTACTCACTTCAGTCCCCTCTATCAGTGAACCATTTTTACTTCGCCAAAAGCTCATTGCGAAGCTTTTGCTTCGGCTAATTTTGTGCGAAGTACTTCCACCCAAAGTAAAGGAATGCAACAATGCTTCGGCCAAAACCTTCTCGAATCATAGTTTTGAAAGAGGATCACAGCAAAGCATTTATCCAAGGCATCAGCGAAGCAGTTTTTCCAACGAAGCAGCAAGGACGAGGAAGACCATTTTGTGAAGCAGATATGCTTCAGCATAAACTAACCCTGAAGCAGTTTTACGAAGCTCAGTTTTGCGAAGTATAATCCAAATAGGAGCTCTACTTCAGCCCTAAACCATTGCGAAGTGAAGTGGCAAATGAAAACTTAGTGAAGCACTTCACGGGCATGCGTTTCAAGTCGAGTATTTTCTTGAGGCGATCAAGTGCCTCATAAATGCAATTTTTTGTGCCCAACAAGCCCGTTGCTCATTTTTGGCAATCAAAAATGAAGTATCAAGCCATGATGGAGAGCCCGGTGAGCATGGTGGCCACTCGAGCACCACACCCGAAGGCCAAGGACATCTAGATGGCTCATCAATGCACCTTTTCATGGTTAACCCGGATGCGGTTACGGCTTTGGTAACAGATTTGAAAGCTCGATCACGAGAGCCTCGGGGAGCCGATTCTCAGGGCTCGAGGGCATACTCTTCTTTGCTATGTAATTATGATTCAAAGGCCCGGGTCCTCTATAAAAACCCAGGCATTGTAATGGAAAATGGGGGGAACTATCTGCTAGAAAGCTGCTGTAACTTGATGTCCTACGATTAATACTAAAGAGCTTTGGGCTCGATTTCTTTCTTTTATGCTACCTTCTGTGCTTGCTTCTTTTGTCTCTCTTTGTTTGCATACTGAGATGTTGAACTCTGCGTCCAGAGTGCGATCGGGGGTTGTACCCTGAAACTCGTCTGAAGGATACATAGGAAGGGAAAAACATCATACTGGTTTTATTTTATGCTGTCTTCTATGCTTGCTTCTTTTGTCTCTCTTCGTTTGGACACTGAGATGCTGAACTCTGTGTCCAGAGTGTGATCAAGGATTGTACCCTGAAACTCGCCTGGAGGATACATAAGAAGGTCGATATCTCGTTTCTTTCATTTATTCTTGGTATTTTTTGCTTCCATTCAAGTTGTCTGTTAGCAATCATGCTTCCTGTTCTCTCCCACATTAAATCACCAATCTCTCTTCCCTTGACCCTTTTTATTTATTTCTCTAACCCTTACTCCTTTTATCTCTTTCCTGCACTCTTGTCTTCAAAAACCCAAGTATTTTAGTATAGGATCCGACCTTTCTTCATAGATTGGCACGAGGGGCATCTCTTCCCTTTGGCCTTTCAATGTTGGTCTAGGTCTAGGGTGCATACATCCACTCAAAATCCTTACCTAGGCAGATTTGATAACCAATAGTTTTTGGCACGCCCAATGGGACAGACTGTATTTGTCTTAGAAAGATCCATAACCAGTCAAGGTCCCATATAATTAATGCAAAACCCATCTTCATCGAGGCCAATAGCACTAACCAATTCCCAGTGTGACCCGGTCAGTCTCACCTGATTAATGGTAGTGGGGACCGATGGCCTCATTACTGAAATACTTTTAGCATCTGGCGACTCTATTTACCCAAAAATCTTTAAGTCGTAAATACTGGTACCAAAAGTCTATGCCTTCATGCAAACAAGATGGAGAGTTAAGAATAGAGGAGAGGAAACCGAGTTCTTTGAGCTAGATATTGACGCTTTCGAGGAACAATCAAGGTTGATCACCCCCGAATCATTGCTACAAGGAACATCCTCTGTTGGCATACAAAGCTCAACTTCTGATAGTACAACATCTAGCTTTCCTCCCAATCCTCCCAACTCTCCAAAGTTTCCTAGCCCCTCTATTCCTATTAGTTGTCCTATTAGCAGTCAAGGGGGAACTTCGGGAATTCCGATTTCTCAAAATTCGAGAGCGAGTATGGCACAACAACAGCAACAACAACAACAACAAATGTAGCAGCCACAACCGCCCAAGTTGTGCCCAGCATGGGATTCCTTATCACCACTAAATTTAGCAGGACAAGGGTAGGTGCCGCATGCTGCCATAAAGAAGATCCCAATGTTCGATGGAACTGGGAAGACTACCCTAGAGCATATCTAGGACATAATATCTCTAGCGGCGATCCATGACATTATGGAAGAACAAATTATGGTAAAGCTTCTGGTTCTTTCCCTTAGATGGAAACTCCTCTACTGGTACAGATCTCTACCACCCAATAGCATTACGGGATGGGACAAATTAGCTATACAAATGATGGGAAACTTCATCGAGTCTTCTGATCCTACTTCTCTTTTGCATCAGTTCACTTCGATCAAGAGACATCCACAAGAAGAAATTGCATATTTCAATGTTAGGTTCGCTCGAACCTGGCAGAGAGTACCAGTTGGACTTCGGCTAATCGACGAAGCTGCATCACTCTATTTCCTTCTAGCTTTCAGTCTTGATATCAGTCTCATGGTAAGATATTCTAACGTTAATACTTTTCTCGAGTTGTATGAGTTAGCTAAGAGAGCAGATATGGATTTAATAGTTGTGGGCAAGATCCCCCAAAGGATGTCGACACCCATACTTCTTGAATTTTTACAATTCCAATATGCAAGCGTAGCCGCTTCGCAAATCTCCACCACCCTTGCACTCCTGATTTCATCTTGGAATTCGAATCTTGTCGTGTCTCAAATAACTGCTCCACAAATCCATTTCCCTACATTTTCAACTCCACAACCCACTGTCTCTTCAGACATTCCTGTACTACCAGCACCACCTCAACACCCTGCCCTTCCTCCCATACCGACGATGGCTCCATTACCACTCACTCTGAAAGTCGATGATATACAAACCAAAATCTTGTAGGAAATGCAATTTTTGAACTCTACGGTTCAGATGTTGTCTAATGACATGACTATTATAAAAAATAAGCAAGCGCAATAGGAGTTCCTACCAAGAAGATCTTATCCTGCACTTGTGCTTACCAAGGACCAAGTAGTCCAGCAAGGGAAGGCTTCGACAAGAAATGCTGCAATTGATGAGGCTCCGAGTACTTCTGACTATGTGTATTAGTGCTCTACGTGCAATGATCCGCATGAGGAGAATACCTGCACCCTGCACCAACACTATGTACAAACACTGGCAAATAGTAATCATAGTGGTCAAGTAAATGTCAATAGGCAGATGAATTAGAGCCTGGCAATTGACGAAGAGGAGCTGGTTGCAGTACTCACCCGAGGAGGGAAAAAGACAATAGAAGCAAATGTTACTCAGTTGACTCCTTCAAAAGAGCAAGTTCAACTCGAGAAAGGACAATCATCTACTTCGGCCCTGAGCGAAGCTCCTTCGCCTACACCAATCAAAGGAAAGGCTCAAAAGGCCTTTGTCGAACCACCTCAGGAGGAAACTAAAGAATAGGCTAAGGAAAAGCTCAAGTTTCCTTCGCTAACTAAGCGACAAAGAGTGGAAGCTACAGAGCAGTTTCGCACAAGATATGAGCCCAAAAAAGAGCCTGAAGCACCCAAATCCCTGGCGTATAACATTGTAGAGGAATTGAAGAAGATTCTAGCCAAGATCAGCCTGTATGATGCACTACAACTTCTTGGACAAGTAGAACTACTACAGGAATTGTTAAAGACAGTTAAAATAAAAAAGGTAGCACCGCTTGCCTTGGTATAGACCCTAACCACGTCAATTACAGGGAAGAATAGACCACCTCTGTTCTACCTGTCCCTACAAATGGAAGGGTATATTGTGCATAATTGCATGATCAACTCTAGGGTCACTACAACAGTAATGCCAAGAGCAATCTATGAAGAAATAGGGATGGAGTATATGCGAAGTAGCCAAGGTGTACTCCAGTTAGATGGTACTCCAGTAAAGACTATAGGGGTGATCAAGGACATTCCTATCCGACTACATAAGATGCCTCAGATCATAGTCATACAAGAGGTAGTGGTAGTCGACTTGGAGCCATATTTTAGCATGTGTTTGTTGAGGGAATTCATGGCGAAGCTGGGTGGATATCTATCCATGGATTACTCCCATCTAGAGATTCCTTACAAATGAAATAAGGTAAAGATCTACAATGAAAAGCCTTCTTCCTTTCTTGTACAGAAGATGTCCGAGGAAGAAAGCAACGAACCAGTGAACGCAATGGTGGAGGAAATAGAGCAGGTAGATCTGGTTGAGGAGTCTCTTGCACAATTAAGTTGTGAAGATGAGTTTTCATTGGCGGACTTCAATGCCATGGTGGAGACTGAAATAGGATGTTATGCGATCGCCAAGCCTAAAAATCACTCCCAACCTAGGAATAGAACAAGTGCCCAGGAAGAACTATGGAAGATGTTCTTCGATGGCGCTCGATGTAAAAATGGCACTGGGGTGGGGATTCTTCTAAGTTCACCCTCTGGGGAGCAGAAAGAATATTGCTATCGGTTGACATGGATCTGCACTAACAATGCAGCAGAATACGAAGCATTGTGCCTAGGACTTAAGAAAGCTGATAAGTTAGGCATAAAGCATCTCCAAATCTTCGGAGATTCTAAACTGGTTTGCAACCAGGTCACAAATAAGTGTACTTCAAAAAAGAATTATCTAAAGTCATATCGCAACAGGGTATGGGACCTGTTCGATCAATTTGAATCTCTCAATCTGTATTCAATCCCACGAGAGAAGAACCAACATGCCAATGTTCTGGCATCCATCACAACCAAGTACTTTCTAGCAGAAGACATGGTGCACAAGCCTAGAGCTGTGAGGATGATCTATAGACCCTCTATCCCAGACAAGGATCTGCATTGGCAAGTGTTTGATAATGACAAGCAGATTGTAAATTTCTTGATCCAAGAAGCCGCCACAGTCGAAGACCGAAGCTCTAATGAAGGAGAATATGAAGGGTT